>JAPXFY010000014.1:79904394-79909394 GCA_030674185.1 Monoplex corrugatus
GAATAAGTGGTTCTGGAGGTCTTTGTTGAATGATTTGACTGTCTCATCTGTTTCAGTTTCTCAAACATAGTTATCTTCTGTTTTCTAATCACATAGTTAGCGTAAACTGATGTGTTGAGAGAGAGAGAGAGAGAGAGAGAGAGAGAGAGAGAGAGAGAGAGAGAGAGAGAGAGAGAGAGATTTTCAGCCCCTACCAGCTCCAACCCAGATTTCTAGTGTTCTCGGCTCATTTGTGAAGACTGAAACCACACTCGAGTGTCATCGTTTCCAGCAGTATGTTTTGAGGGTGCTACTCAAATTCTAACTCTTTGACTAATACTGCTTGTATCTCTCGAGCTTGGTTGACGCCAGTGTATGATGTAAAAAGAAGCATAGATTACAATCTTGTCACGCAGTTTAAGTCTCAGCATAATTTGAACAGTTGATACGTTTTCACTGACACATATGTACATTCCCCAATATACAACTAATTTGAATCACACCAAAACAAACTGATATAAAACATTCTGCAAAGTGCAGTTTGGATAAGAATTGCGTTGGAAATCCATTAAAAAAAGTTAATAACGACTATAATGACACAATGTTTAGGCAAGACACTCGCAAACTACAATTATTATTTGTATCAAAACTTGCATCCTCAAATCTCCAGAAATGCATTGCACAATTCTATTATTGCAATAATTCTATGTAAATCAACATGAAATTGATACTAAATAGTGACAAAACAAAGGCGATGGTGTTTAGAAAAGGAGGGTTTCTTGGAAACCGTGAAAAATGGTTCTATCAAGAAATATGCTGGAAGTGGTGAACAACTATTGCTATTCAGGATTTGATTTCACAACAGTGGGAACTGTAAAAAGGACTGCACATTTAGCAACTAAGAGGAAGAAAGCTGTTGTACAGCTTCACAGGGTGCTCCAAAACTACAAGGAAATGACAATGAATACTTTCTTTAAAATATTTGACGCAAAGACACAAGCCATTGTCTGTATAAGACAATGGTTTGTGTCTTTGCGTCAGAGGTATGGGGATTAATGGAACACATAGAAAAGGTACATATCATGGCGTGCAAAAGATTCTTCGGCCTGCCTGTTAAGACCCCAAATAAGATGGTGTACGCTGATCTGGGAAGATTTCTGTTATTCGCAAACCCTGCTGTTGCTTGCTTAAGATACTTATACTAACAAATGGGCGTTTAAAGATTACAGCATAAAGCTTACAAAATGCTTCTGGAATTAGAAATGGAAAGGATTGTCAGGTATCAGAGGTAAGGAAAATCTTGTGAGATACAGGTTTTAACATTGTATAGCTGCAAAAGGGAGTAGGGGATGTAAAACTAATTTTAAACATATTAAGACAAAGACTTGTTGGTCTGTCTATCCAAAAATGGACTAGTATTATTAGAGATTGTGACAGATATGAATCCTATAGGTGGTTCAAATCAATTTTGAAAAAAGAAAAATATATTTCTGACATGGATACTACTGTTTCAGAGTTGCAATCACTCAATTAAGGTTAATGTACTATCCCTGAAGAACAATTCACATCGTTATAGTGAAAGTATTGACAAAAAGGCATGCATGTTTGCACGACACATACTGAAAACGAGTGTCATTTTAAATGTGAACCTCCTACTCACACAGATATTAAAGTGAGAGTCGTCAAAGATTCTACTCCAAGCAGCAAATTCTCATCATAGATAAAACCTATCCAGATTTGTTTTTCATGCCATCAACAAGCAAAATAATCATGAATTAATAAACTAGCGAAACTTAGAGCCAGGAAATGCCATTTAGTCATGACCAGTACTGTATCACTGTACTATATAATGATTATTCAATGTTGTATAACAAACTCAAACTCAAAATCAAAAATACCAAGATCGCAACATGGAATATGAGGACATTGCTGCAAAAGGGAAAATTAGAGAATGTCAAAATGGAGATGGAAAGGCTTAACATCAGTATTTTAGGACAAGGGAAGTGAGATGGAAGGGGGCAGGCATGATAACATCAGGAGAGTATACAGTGATATACTCTGGTGGAAACTCACATGAAAGAGGAGTAGGCATTGTAATGGACAGGGACAAATCAAAAGCAGTTAAGGGATACTGGGCTGTGTCCGACAGTCTTGCTGGTTAAATTGGGAGGCAGACCATCTGATATCAACATCATTCAGGTGTATGCACCAACATCCACAAGTACCCAGGAAGACATCGACAACTTCTACAAAGTATTAGAGATGGCCAAGGTCCCAATGCAAATCACAAGAAGTTACCATAATAATGGGAGATTTTAATGCTAAAGTGCGAAAGGATAGGGTAGAGGATATAGTGATTATTTTGCAAGTCATTTGGTGGACTGATCAATCGTTTGATTGATCGAAGATTGTGTTAAATGATTGGCCATTAACTATACTGAGAAACTAAATGCTTGACTACCAAATCGAGGAATGGAATTATCTCTCTCTGTCTCTCTCTCTCTCTCTTCTCTCTTTCTCTCGATACACACACACACACATATATGTACACACACACATACATGTATATATATATATATATATATATATAAAATATATATATATACATATATGTATATATATATATATATATGTGTATATGTATATGTATATAGCTATATATATGAATATATGATGAATTGTTTGACGCTTTAATGCACTGATCAAGCTTGTTGATAATCAAGTACTGATTACTATGTTTCTTCATCATCTGTTAGATCGGGTCAGCAAACAAAGGATCTGTTGACTGTTGAATCGGTGAAGTATAAACTGCGGAAAGCATTGAAAGTGACATTTTTCGATGATATATTGTATGCATGGTAAAATTTGTATAATTCACAAGAAGCCCTATTTCCCTTTTCACCCCACTGAATATTGTATTGTGGCCAAAGGTCGATGTACATTAAAAGTTCTGATCTGAGTTCCCCCCCCCCCTCTCTCTCTCTCTCTCTCATCTCTAATAATCTAATAATACAATATTCCGTGACAGTTTACGGATAATGGGACAATATAGTGACCATCAACTTGCGCTCACGAGAAAGTGTCATTGAATTCTGGAAGATGTACTAACAATGTCATGATATTGATCTTGAACCGATCAAAAACTGAGTGGTTTTAAGTGCACGTAAACAGCACCACTTTGGCCCTCTCTCACTGAATCTGTGTAGGCAACGTCATTACTCAGGCATCTGCACATCGTCTGCTGGGCGTTATCCTTGATCACAGCCTCACCTGTCAACACCATATTGATTATACATACAAGACTGTCTCCAGAAAACAGGCATAATTATGCTTTCTAAAGTATTTGATATAGTGAATGCACGCCAAATGTTCTGTAATGGTCACATCAAGTCACATACAGAGTATGCTTCCAAGGTATGAGATGGTACAAGTGACATTCATATGAAAAGACTGAAAAGTTTGCATCGATGTGCAATGCAGCTTATTGTCTCAGATACAATTTTAGTAGCCGTTGCAAAGCTTCGAAAGTTAAATATCCTTCCTTTATCCTCCCACTTAGTGTTAAATAGATTATCATACTATTTAAAGTAACAAATATGAGTGTTCCACACTATTTTTCTGCTTCTTTAGCCATGGGGAAATGTTCAGTTCCACTTCAAGGCTAGATCAGTTTCAACATACCCATCCCGTCTCTCTCTCCCAGACATTGCTCCGGAATTCACATCCAGCCAACCCCCGTCCTGTGGTATCCCCCCCGTCCTGTGGTATCCCCCCCCCCGTCCTGTGGTATCCCCCCCCCCCGTCCTGTGGTATCCCCCCCCGTCCTGTGGTACCCCCCCCGTCCTGTGGTATCCCCCCCGTCCTGTGGTATCCCCCCCCCCGTCCTGTGGTATCCCCCCGTCCTGTGGTATCCCCCCCCCGTCCTGTGGTATCCCCCCCGTCCTGTGGTATCCCCCCCCCGTCCTGTGGTATCCCCCCCCCGTCCTGTGGTATCCCCCCCCCCGTCCTGTGGTATCCCCCCCCCCGTCCTGTGGTATCCCCCCCCGTCCTGTGGTACCCCCCCCCCCCCGTCCTGTGGTATTACAAACACACAGTCACTCCATTCCCTCAATGAACATTTGTCTCAATACCTCATGTCAACAGAATACCATCAAGAACTAGCTGTTCATTCATCTCATTTTTTATCACATATCATCCGGTTTATATATGTGCTGTTGTATTCAAATTAGACTAGTAGTAGTTGTTGTAGTAGTAGCATAGCAGTAGCAGTAGTACTATTACTATTACAATCATGAAATGATGAATGTTCTCTATATCTAATATGACATAAACAAGACCTTTGTATTTTTTTTGTTAGGTTTGATTCATTACATTGCATCGGGTTATTTCTCCACGCAAGGTTTGATTTAGCTATAAGCACATATTTGATTTGGTTTCTTTAATTATTGATTATTTTCCTAAATTTCCCATTTACTTGTCTTTTTCACGCCTATTTCTATTGAATTAGTTTGATAGTAGTTGTCCATATACAGTTTGCTTACATCTTCACCATGTTATTCATAGCAACACTTCATGACAATGTGATAGTAAACCTGTAATGCTGTTAAGCTCTGTCTCTGTCTGCCTCTCTCTCTATGTCTCTGTCAGTCTGTCTGTTTGTCTCTCTCTCTGTCTCTCACTCTCTGCTTCTCTCTCTCTCTCTCTTTCTCTCTCTCTCTCTCACTCACACACACACACAGACACACAGACACAGACACACCCACCCACCCACCCACCTACCCACACACACACACACACACATACACAAAACACACACACACACACACACACACACACACACACACACACACACACACACACACACACACACACACAGGTTTTCTCTTCTCTCTCTCTTTCTTTCTCTGTCCTTTTCTCCCTTTCTCTCCCTCTCCCTCCCTCCCTCTCTCTCCCTCTCTCTCTCTCTCTCTCTCTCTCTCTCATATCCATTGCTGTTCTTTCTTACGTGTGTCTTTCTCTTT
>JAPXFY010000014.1:79914394-79931894 GCA_030674185.1 Monoplex corrugatus
AACGGGAATCCATCATCGTATCTTTCGTGAACAAATCATGCCCCAAAACACGAACATTATAGTGAACGACGCAAATAGGGATTCCACTGGTGCACCTTCCCCTGACAGGAGACATCATGTAAACAGGTGACACCAGACCATAACCAAGCTGTTGCTAAAAACTGAATGATAATAAGAATTGCAACATCGACTGTTATAAAATGCTTCAGAAGGAAAAATTAGAAAACATCAAAATAGAAATGGAAGGAATTAACATCAATATTATAGGATCAGGGATACGATATGGAAGGGAGCAGGCATGATGGCACCTGGAGGAGACACGCGTCTGGAGGATGAAAGAGAACTAAGCATTATAATGGACAATGACAAGTCAATGTCTATCAAAGAATACTGGGACATAGACCATATCAGACCGTGTTTTACTGGTTAGATTGAAGGGCAAGTCATTTGATATCAACATCGTCCAAGTATATATACCAACATCCGCAAATGCCGAGAAAGAAATTGACAATTTTTATGTACAGTTAGAGACAGCCAAGTCTCAATGTAAATCACAGGATATTACAAATGTAATGGGAAATGTTAATGCTAACAGTGGGACAGGAAAAAGCGGATGACATAGTTGAACTTCATGGTCTGGGCACGCGAAATGAAAGGGGATAGAAAACTACTGATTCGACACTTACTGGTTTGAGCAACCAAACATAAGAAAATGGATATGGATAAATCCAGAAGACAGCACAAGAAACCAAACTGATTACATTCTGATAAATAAGAGATTTAGAAATTCCTTTCTGATAGCAAAACCGTTTCCAGAGGCACTGCAACACTGACCATAAACCTGTAATGGGAAAATTTATGCTTGTTGGTATGCAGACTGCACTCATGCTCTTTGTGTTGTGAAGCTGTTTTAAAGCTGACCGCTGACATTGCACATATCTAGCACATTCAATAGCTTGTCTGTAATTACCCAGACAACTGCTCTTTTCCTGGTGTACAAGGACAGTGTTCAGTTAAGACTTTATCTTGCTTAATCATCTTTTCACAAAATTGTCTTCGAGTAAAGATAGCTTCTGAACACCTCTGCTGTCCTGAACCCCGTCTGTACCTCACTCAAAAATGCGTGGTTCCAGCACTTTGACAAACATATTGCCAACATGGCTCAAGAATGATATTCCTTTGTGCGCAGCACTGTCTCTCTTATTCTCTTTTATTTTTCCATATGGAAACAGTTACTGCCATTGCCAGTTTTCTAGGATTTTTGGAACATTACCGTCAGCCATGTGATTCCCTTGTGTCCACATGTTAGGATGGCTTCTGGTGCCATTGCACTTATTCAAGTACTATTATTTGAGGTTCATCGTAAACGCATGTGTAACTTTTAGTCTAAGATTGTCAGTACTTCTTCTTTTGTAAGGGATACCTGCAAATGATGTGTGTATTTCTCTGACTCATCAGTTGAAGAGTTGGTTAAGCATCTCTGCCAAATGTTTATGAAGCTGCCTTCGTCTCTGAGTGGGTGTCCGTTTTTGTCATTGAGGATCTTGGTTGGATTATATAATTAAAGCTCTTAGTCTCATGGCTTTCATTTTTTTTGTTTATCTGGGTGAATGTTAACACAGTTCAGTCAGTTATTTTTACATTTTTGAATGTTTGTTCCTGGGCTTCTTTTATCACTGTATTATTTTTTAGTCTTGCAAGTTTGTATCTGGCATAGTCTTCAACCATTTTTGGATTCAATCTCACTATGCTTGGCGTTTTTTTTTTCCCGATAGCGGTCTTTCACTGTGTCACTCTGCTTTGTTTTGCTTCATTGCTCCTTGTGGCACATATTTTGGTAAATGTCTAGGCTAGTGTATTCCTAGATGTTCTCCCAGTTTCTTGCATTCAGAGTTCTATGCCGCCTATCCTGTTAATTTTTTACAATTTCAAAGTTTATATAGTCT
Source organism: Monoplex corrugatus (assembly GCA_030674185.1). Classification (NCBI taxonomy): domain Eukaryota; kingdom Metazoa; phylum Mollusca; class Gastropoda; order Littorinimorpha; family Ranellidae; genus Monoplex; species Monoplex corrugatus. The sequence goes on from JAPXFY010000014.1 coordinate 79,916,341, forward strand.
TGAACTCATTATTCTGGAGTTTCCTCAAATTGATAATGGTTGAAGCTTTTGTGGGCCGTAATATGCGGGAGATGGGGATGGTGCTTTTGATGTATGTTGTTTTATTGTCATGAGCACCGGGTGATTGTCGCTGTCCACGTCCTAGAGAATGTCACATTATTATCATGATCTGTCTTTGTTAGGTAAACGCCTGTCAGGATGGAAACACGCAGTTTTTCCCCCACTGGTATCACGATATTATCTGAATAAGTGTGTGCCGGATGAAAGTGTTTGAAATCGGTGGATAATATTCTGCATAGAGATGTACTATCTGCTCACCTTTGTTACAACAGTTTGTATTGGTGTCACTATGTGGGCCCAAGTGTGGTTTCCATGGTAATCCTCTCTGGCCCACTTTACCATTCAAATCTCCCATTATAATGAGTTTTTGTCAGATGTAGAGTAAATGTCCTCTCCCAGTCACTCACAATTTTTTCATTGTCTTCCAGTGAGTAGGAATCACGGCATAGACAAGGTACATAGACGTGGATAAACTTTGAGATCAGTAATTCCCTCGTTCTCAGATCTGATTATTCTTTCTGAGATAAGCTGTTTCCGGTAGTTCTGTGCAATGTCAGGATGCATGATAACTCCAGCTCTGTGTCTGGTTCTCAAGCTAGTACCTGCACACTTTGAGTTAGGACGTGATCACCATGGATGTGTTTGTCCTTGTTTCTCTCTGTCTGCATTCTCAGATGTTCCTTGTCTCCTTATCATTTCATGTTTTTTATTTTTAGTTTCACATACACGCCAAGTGTCTGTTCTTTATCTCTGTCCTTTTCTTTTCTTTTGGCAGTCTGGCTTCTTCTTGATGCGTCCGATTATTTCCCTTATACAGTCTCCTTACCGGTTATGTAACCCCCTGCCGGTTCGCTAGGCTTGCCATAGCTTCACTAGATCCCCGTAAGACAGACTTTGGCTGTTGCCATCTCCCAACACGAAGACAACATACCCGACAATGAACGTGTCGTAATTATGCTAACCATGTACTTCTTTCTCGTATTCATCTGCTGTTTCTTAAGGATGACCGATGCTTGTCTTGGTCTGATAACAACATGCATACTCGGTGGTCACTGTTGTTCAGTCTGCTGTTGAACACCATATTCCCGAAGCGTTTCTATGAATAAAGCTTTTTAAGGTTGAACTTGCTTTCAAAAGTGAAATACAAACAAATGAACTCATAAATGCGCACATAAATTTGTATTTGTCAAAACAAAAACAGTCTCAAAGATCTGAAACTTGACCATTGTATATCAAGATTGAGTAATTTATAAAGTAGGGTTCTACGGTTTTATTGAAATAAAATATGTAGCAATAAAATCTTTGTTTTTATGTCATTTAAGTGAAGGGTAGCATCACAATTAAAACACAGATACAGTGGCCAACAAGTTAGGGACTCTGGGTTGGCCAAGATGAGATGATTCAACTGGACAGGTGATAACGTAACTCCACCAACTATTGACACATTGTGTATTCAATTCTGTCATCTGAATGATGGTCTAAAACAGTTGTGTGAACACACACACACACACACACACACACACACACACACACACACACACACACACACACACACACACACACACACACACACACACACACACACACATTCTCTCTCTCTCTCTCCTCTCCCCCCTCTCTCTCTCTCTCCTTCGCGCGCTCTCTGTGTGTGTCTCTGTGTGTCTTTCTGTGTCTATGTCTGTCTCTCTCTGTCTCTGTCTGTCTGTCTGTCTGTTTCTCTCTCTCTCTCTCTCTCTCTCTCTCTCTCTGTGACGGTCTCTCTCTGTCTGTTTGTGTCTCTCTCTATGTTTCTGTTTCTGTCTGTCTCATTGTCCCTCTCTCTCTCTCTTTGTCTGTTTGTCTCTGTCTGTCTGTGTGTTGTCTGTCTCTGTCTGTCTGTCTGTCTCTTTCTCTCTCTCTCAATTCAAAGATTTAGTAACGTTATGATGCGTTAATAGTATATTGATGTGTTCTGACTCATTTGATCTGATTGTTATTGAACATTTTATCTGCATTGTGTGCACAAACTATATTCATAGGGGGGGGGGGGGGGCTCTCTCTCTGTCTGTCTGTCTGTCTGTCTCTTACTCTTGTCTCTCCGTCTGTTTGTTTATGTGACTGACGTTTCTGCTAGTTTGACTCACATCTTGTTTGGGTCTGTTTGTTCTCTGTTCAAAATCCCCATCCAACCTCTGTCTCTCTGTTTTCCTGTGCTCATCTTCCCTCAAACCACATTACGTAAGCATACGGCTTTAAGGTTCATACATTCCTGGTTATGTGTATTGCGTGTTGCAATATCTGATGGGAAGTTAGAGATATGTGTCCCTGTGGTTCAGGCTTGGGTAGACTGTAAGCAGTCAGTAACTTGTCCCCTCATCACTGCCTTCTCTCTCTCTCTCTCTCTCTCTCTCTCTCTCTGTCTCTCTCTCTCTCTGTCTCTCTCTCTCTGTCTCTATCTATCTATCTATCTATCTCTCTGTCTCTATCTCTAACCTTTTTGTGCATTATTTAGAAGGTATTGTATTGTTCACATACCCCTTCATAAGGGGCCAAGGCCTAATATGAATAAACTATCTGAAGTCTGAAGTCTGAAGTCTGTCTCATCTCTCTGTCTCTGTCTCTCTGTCTCTGTCTCTGTCTCTGTCTCTGTCTCTGTCCCTGTCTCTGTCTCTGTCTCTGTCCCTGTCTCTGTCTCTGTCCCTGTCTCTGTCTCTGTCTCTGTCCCTGTCTCTGTCTCTGTCTGTCTGTCTGTCTGTTTGTCTGTCTGTCTGTCTGTCTGTCTGTCTGTCTCTCTCTCTCTCTCTCATTATCCCCAACGTAGTCGAAACAAGTGGAATGCTGGATACGTTTGGTTTAAGTTATTTAACGCAATGCACTCCTCGTTATTCGCTGTGGGATTATCCTCAACTGTAACACTGGTTTACATTTCACCTGACTGGTTAGCTCTGCAAGCCACCTATGGGATATAAGGGCCTGAGTTCACGGTAGGCCTGTGAGTTGTTATAGACTGTTACTATACGTTAAGGTTCCATGAGCACCACTGGAAGACTTATTCACTCTGACGACGTGTTTTATTGCTAGAACGATTGAGGCTGGGTCACAATTTAATAGACGTAACGACGTTTGAGTACCTCACAGAATATACCTTTGAGGGACACGGAGGTGTGGCTCCCAGACGTGCGGTACAGAGACATACTGGCGTGTAGACATGCCCTTGTGCCCACGAACCAGACCCCCAGCTATGGGTACATGGCATCACTGCCTCGTGGTCGCCTCAGGAGAAACCAAAGCTAAAGCGGTAAACCCTGACAAAAAATCACCACTGCCTTGTGAGTATGTCGTGAGAGACCAAGGCTAAGGAAGTAAACCCTGACATAAAATACGATCAGAGTCGATAGGAAACCACTATCGTATCTTCCCTAGGAAAATCATGCCCCAAAATACGAAAAATAAAGTGAAAGACGTAAATAGGGGATCCACTTGGGCACCTTCATCTGGTAGCCCCTGTCATGTCACGGCAAGCAGATAACACCAGACCGTATACACGCTACTGCTTTTAGATTAAACGAAATACTGCGACATGGAATGTTAGAACAATGCTCCAGAAGGAAAAACTAGAAACTGTCACGACAGAAATGGAAAGATTGAACACTAGATTTTAGGAATGCGAGAGGTGAGATGGAAGGGAGCCGGCATGGTGACGTCGGACAAGCACAAAATGATATAATTTAGAGGAGACACAATGAAAGAGGGGTAGGCATTATAGCGGACAAGTCAAAATCTATCAAAGGATACTGGGTCATATCAGACCGCGTTTTGTCAGTTAGGCTGAAGGGCAATCATTTGATATCAACATCGTCCAAGTATATGCACCAACATCCAAGGGTATTGAAGAAGAAATTGACAATTTTTATGTAGAACTAGAAACGCGCGAAACAAAAATGGAGAGAAAGTGTTAAATGGGCACAAATAAATAATAGTAAAAATAGGAAACACTTGGTTTGACCAACCTAACAAAATAAAATGGACATAGATATTCAGGAGATAGCGCAAGAAATCAAGTTAGATAAGAGATTTGAAAATTCATTACTGACAGCATAAAACATTGCCAGGCTCAGACTACAACAGTGACCATGATCCTGTATTGGGAAATGTAGGGTGAAACTAAAGAGAAGAAACTAAAGAGAAGAAAACAACCCAAATATAACATCAAACAAGCCTTAAATAAAGATGAATCAACTCGCGCAGAATTTAGCTTGTGTGTTCAAAACAAATCCAGTGCTCTGGAAAATGTTGGGGGCAGTGAAGAACAATTGACAAACTTGAAAAAGTCAATAAATGAAACTTGTGAATAAATCCCCAGCGTTGAAAGAAAAGCAAAGAAGAATTGGATGACAAAAAATTAAGTTTGACGGATAAACGAAGGAAGTTGAAGCGAAAAGAGGAATAGTAGAAAAAAGGTAGATGAGGAAATCAGGAAAAAGCGCGAGTAAGTGCCAAGACACTAATGAAGTTTAAATAGAAACAGCGTGCAAAGAAAGAGAAGACAGACACAAGCAGACCCTAAGTTTATAGTCAGAAATATTGAAGATTTTGCTCACAGAAAAATGACTTGCACGTCGACTGGCTGCTTAAAACCAAAAGATGATACGATAATTATGGAAAAAGACAAACTATTACCTAAATGGGGAGAGTCCACTGAAGACCTTTTTGACGGTGACAGGAGGAACACATCATTAGAAAGAACGTTGAAGGACTACCAATAATGAAAGATGAAGTTAGAGAGGCAATAAAAAGACGAAACATGGAAAAGCCCATGTACTAGACAATACTACTGTGGAATTGATTGAGACTCTACATGAATTTGGTATCGAAAAAGTAACAGTTTTCCTAAATGACATTTATGACACCAGAAAAATCCCCACAAATATATCAGTTATCTTTATTGCACTTCCACCGAAAGCAGGGGCTATAGAATGCGAACTGCATCATACAATCAGCCTGGTTAGTCATGTGATAAAGATTTTATTAAGAAAAGCATGATGACGACAAAGAAAAGAATCCAACCAGAATTAAGAGCAGAACAATGTGGATTTGTTGAAGGGAAAGAAACTTTTAACGATATGTATATCTATCTTTATCTATCTATCTATCTATCTTATCTATCTATCTTCTATCTATCTATCTTCTATCTATCTATACTATATCTATCTATCTATCTATTTATCTATCTATCTATCTATCTATCTATTATATATATCCTAAGTTCTCTTATGTAAGCATCAGTTGAGTTTCAATAAGGACCTATCCTGAATTTGAATCTCCTTGATTTGTGTCCCTTTGCCAAGGTATGTTGATTGTTCTAGGTGACTTAACTTTCATTTTAACGATCACACTTCTCACACACAAGCACTCATGCCTTTCACTGTCCAACCATTGTCTTTCTCAGCTTGTAACCGAACGGATACACAAAAAGGGCTACATCATTGACTAGGTAATCGCACGTGATTCTGATCAACTGATTATTTCAATATCAGTGACAAAAGAACTTTGTTCTAATCATTTTGCTGTCCTTGCCTCTCTAAATATCATAAAAACTCCCAGAAGTATGCGTCTGTTCACTCGCTGCAACCTTAAGTCTATCGACCTTTACGTCTTCACTTCTGTAGCGACTGAACTAGTGTCACAAGTCAGTGACTCCACTGATCCTGCTACTTTATGTATGTCGATTCCCCGCCATGTGCTCGATAAACATGCTCCTCCCTCCTCCCTCCTCCCTCCTCCCGTGTTCTGTCCATCGTCCATGTGTGCCTCGGTACACACATCAATACGCAAAACAAAGCGAAAATGTCGGCAGGCCGAGTACTATATAATACACTCAAGACTACATAGCACACTGCCACTCAAGACTACATAGTACACTGCCACTCAAGACTACATAGCACACTGTCACTCAAGACTACATAGTACACTGTCACTCAAGACTACATAGCACACTGCCACTCAAGACTACATAGCACACTGCCACTCAAGACTACATAGTTCACTGCCACTCAAGACTACATAGCACACTGCCACTCAAGACTACATAGCACACTGCCACTCAAGACTACATAGTACACTGCCACTCAAGACTACATAGTACACTGCCACTCAAGACTACATAGTACACTGCACTCAAGACTACATAGCACACTGCCACTCAAGACTACATAGCACACTGCCACTCAAGACTAATAGTACACTGCCACTCAGACTACATAGACACTGCCACTCAAGACACATAGCACACTGCACTCAAGACTACATAGCACACTGCCACTCAAGACTACATAGCACACTGCCACTCAAGACTACATAGCACACTGCCACTCAAGACTACATAGTACACACTGCCACTCAAGACTACATAGCACACTGCCACTCAAGACTACATAGCACACTGCCACTCAAGACTACATAGTACACTGCCACTCAAGACTACATAGTACACTGCCACTCAAGACTACATAGCACACTGCCACTCAAGACTACATAGTACACTGCCACTCAAGACTACATAGTACACTGCCACTCAAGACTACATAGTACACTGTCACTCAAGACTACATAGTACACTGCCACTCAAGACTACATAGTACACTGCCACTCAAGACTACATAGTACACTGCCACTCAAGACTACATAGTATACTGCCACTCAAGACTACATAGTACACTGCCACTCAAGACTACATAATACACTGCCACTCAAGACTACATAGTACACTGCCACTCAAGACTACATATTACTCTGCCACTCAAGACTACATAGTACACTGCCACTCAAGACTACATAATACACTGTCACTCAAGACTACATAGTACACTGCCACTCAAGACTACACAGTAACTCTCAGTCAAGACTACATAGTACACTGCCACTCAAGACTACATAGTACACTGCCACTCAAGACTACATAGTACACTGCCACTCAAGACAACATAGTACACTGCCACTCAAGACTACATAGTGCACTGCCACTCAAGACTACATAGTACACTGCCACTCAAGATTACATAGCGCACTGCCACTCAAGACTATATAGTGCATGCCACTCAAGACTACATAGTACACTGCCACACAAGACTATATCGTGCATGCCACTCAAGACTACATAGTACACTGCCACTCAAGACTATATAGTGCATGCCACTCAAGACTACATAGTACACTGCCACTCAAGACTACATAGTGCATGCCACTCAAGACTATATAATACACTGCCACTCAAGACTACATAGCACACTACCACTCAAGACTACATAATACACTGTCACTCAAGACTACATAGCGCACTGTCACTCAAGACTACATAGCGCACTGTCACTCAAGATTATATAATACACTGTCAGTCAAGACTACATAGTACACTGTCACTCAAGACTACATAGCGCACTGTCACTCAAGATTATATAATACACTGTCAGTCAAGACTATATAATACACTGTCACTCAAGACTACATAGCGCACTGTCACTCAAGATTATATAATACACTGTCAGTCAAGACTACATAGTACACTGTCACTCAAGACTACATAGCGCACTGTCACTCAAGATTATATAATACACTGTCAGTCAAGACTACATAGTACACTGTCACTCAAGACTACATAGCGCACTGTCACTCAAGATTATATAATACACTCTCAGTCAAGACTACATAGTACACTGTCACTCAAGACTACATAATACACTGTCAGTCAAGACTACATAGCGCACTGTCACTCAAGACTACATAGCGCACTGTCACTCAAGACTACATAGTACACTGCCACTCAAGACTACATAGCGCACTGTCACTCAAGACTACATAGCGCACTGTCAGTCAAGGCTACATAGCGCACTGTCACTCAAGACTACATAGCGCACTGTCACTCAAGACTACATAGCGCACTGTCAGTCAAGATTACAGAATACACTGTCACTCAAGACTACATAGCGCACTGTCACTCAAGACTACATAGTACACTGTCAGTCAAGATTACATAATACACTGCCACTCAAGGCCACACAATACACTGTCAGTGTGTCTGTTTAAGTTTGTGTATGTATGTGAAGGATAGTTATCAAGACTGGAGAGGGGTGTATGTATGTGAAGGATAGTTATCAAGACTGGAGAGGGGTGTATGTATGTGAAGGATAGTTATCAAGACTGGAGAGGGGTGTATGTATGTGAAGGATAGTTATCAAGACTGGAGAGGGGTGTATGTATGTGAAGGATAGTTATCAAGACTGGAGAGGGGAGACCTGCTCATAAATGTTGTTGACCATTAAAACTGTAAATCTCAATCAATGTCACTGCCAGCGTAGAAGCAAATAGAAACCAGAAATACACAAAATGAATCTTGTCTTGTCTTGTCTTGTCTTGTCTTTCCTTGTGTTATCTTGTCTTGTCTGTGTTGTCTTGTCTTGTCTTGTCTTGCCTTGTGTTGTCTTGTCGTGCCTTGTCTCGTCTAGTCTTGCCTTGCCTTGTCTTCTCTCGTTTTGCCTTGCCTTGCCTTGTCTCGTCTAGTCTTCTCTTGTCTTGTCTCGTCTAGTCTTGCCCTGCCTTGCCCTGTCTTGTCTTGTCTTGTCTCGTCTCGTCTAGTCTTGCCTTGCCTTCCCTTGCCTTGCCTTGCCTTGCCTTGTCTTCTCTAGTCTCGTCTCGTCTCGTCTAGTCTTGCCTTGCATTGCCTTGCCTTACCTTGCCTTGCCTTGTGTTTCTTTACCTTGCCTTGCCTTGTGTTTCCTTGCCTTGCCTTGCCTTGCCTTGCCTTGCCTTGCCTTGCCTTGCCTTGCCTTGTCTTGTCTTGTCTCGTCTCGTCTAGTCTAGTCTTGCCTTGCATTGCCTTGCCTTGCCTTGTGTTTCCTTGCCTTGTCTTGCCTTGCCTTGCCTTGTGTTTTCCTTGCCTTGCCTTGCCTTGTCTTGCCTTGCCTTGCCTTGCCTTGCCTTGCCTTGCCTTGTCTTGTCTTGTCTTGCCTTGCCTTGCCTTGCCTTGCCTTGCCTTGCCTTGTGTTTTCCTTGCCTTGCCTTGCCTTGCCTTGCCTTGTGTTTCCTTGCCTTGCCTTGCCTTGCCTTGTGTTCTTTGCCTTGCCTTGCCTTGCCTTGCCTTGCCTTGCCTTACCTTGCCTTGCCTTGCCTTGTCTTTCCTTGCCTTGACTTGCCTTGTCTTACCTTGTCTTTCCTTGTCTTGCCTTGCCTTACCTTGCCTTGCCTTGCCTTGCCTTGCCTTGCCTTGCCTTGCCTTGCCTTTCCTTGTCTTGTCTTTCCTTGCCTTGTCTTTTCCTTGTCTTGCCTTGCCTTGCCTTGTCTTTCCTTGCCTTATCTTTCCTTGCCTTGTCTTTCCTTGCCTTGCCTTGTCTTGCCTTGCCTTGTCTTTCCTTGTCTTGTCTTTCCTTGCCTTGTCTTTCCTTGCCTTGCCTTGCCTTGCCTTGTCTTTCCTTGCCTTGTCTTTCCTTGCCTTGCCTTACCTTACCTTACCTTACCTTACCTTACCTTACCTTACCTTGTCTTGCCTTGCCTTGTCTTTCCTTGCCTTGTCTTTCCTTGTCTTGTCTTTCCTTGCCTTGCCTTGTCTGTCCTTGTCTTTCCTTGCCTTGCCTTGTCTTTCCTTGTCTTTCCTTGCCTTGCCTTGTCTTTCCTTGTCTTGTCTTTCCTTACCTTGTCTTTCCTTGCCTTACCTTGTCTTTCCTTGTCTTGTCTTTCCTTGCCTTGTCTTTCCTTGTCTTACCTTGTCTTTCCTTGCCTTGCCTTTGCCTTGCCTTTCCTTTCCTTTCCTTTCCTTCCTTGCCTTGCCTTGTCTTTCCTTGTCTTGTCTTTCCTTGTCCTTGTCTTTCCTTACCTTGTCTTTCCTTACCTTGTCTTTCCTTGTCTTGTCTTTCCTTACCTAGTCTTTCCTTGTCTTGTCTTTCCTTGTCTTGTCTTTCCTTGTCTTGTATTTCCTTGTCTTGTCTTTCCTTGCCTTGTCTTTCCTTGCTTGTCTTCCTTGCCTTGTCTTTCCTTGCCTTGTCTTTCCTTGTCTTGTCTTTCCTTGCCTTGTCTTGTCCCTCCTTCTCTTTTCTTTCCTTGTCTCGTCTTTCCTTACCTTGTCTTTCCTTGTCTTGTGTTTCCTTACCTTGTCTTGCCTTGCCTTGCCTTGCCTTGTGTTTCCTTGCCTTGCCTTGCCTTGCCTTGTGTTTCTTTGCCTTGCCTTGCCTTGCCTTGCCTTGCCTTGCCTTACCTTGCCTTGCCTTGCCTTGTCTTTCCTTGCCTTGACTTGCCTTGTCTTACCTTGTCTTTCCTTGTCTTGCCTTGCCTTACCTTGCCTTGCCTTGCCTTGCCTTGCCTTGCCTTTCCTTGTCTTGTCTTTCCTTGCCTTGTCTTTCCTTGTCTTGCCTTGCCTTGCCTTGTCTTTCCTTGCCTTATCTTTCCTTGCCTTGTCTTTCCTTGCCTTGCCTTGTCTTGCCTTGCCTTGTCTTTCCTTGTCTTGTCTTCCTTGCCTTGACTTTCCTTGCCTTGCTTGCCTTGCCTTGTCTTTCCTTGCCTTGTCTTTCCTTGCCTTGCCTTACCTTACCTTACCTTACCTTACCTTACCTTGTCTTGCCTTGCCTTGTCTTTCCTTGCCTTGTCTTTCCTTGTCTTGTCTTTCCTTGCCTTGCCTTGTCCTGTCCTTGTCTTTCCTTGCCTTGCCTTGTCTTTCCTTGTCTTTCCTTGCCTTGCCTTGTCTTTCCTTGTCTTGTCTTTCCTTACCTTGTCTTTCCTTGCCTTACCTTGTCTTTCCTGTCTTGTCTTTCCTTGCCTTGTCTTTCCTTGTCTTACCTTGTCTTTCCTTGCCTTGCCTTGCCTTGCCTTGCCTTTCCTTTCCTTTCCTTTCCTTTCCTTTCCTTGCCTTGCCTTGTCTTTCCTTGTCTTGTCTTTCCTTGTCTTGTCTTTCCTTACCTTGTCTTTCCTTACCTTGTCTTTCCTTGTCTTGTCTTTCCTTACCTAGTCTTTCCTTGTCTTGTCTTTCCTTGTCTTGTCTTTCCTTGTCTTGTATTTCCTTGTCTTGTCTTTCCTTGCCTTGTCTTTCCTTGTCTTGTCTTCCTTGCCTTGTCTTTCCTTGCCTTGTCTTTCCTTGTCTTGTCTTTCCTTGCCTTGTCTTGTCCCTCCTTTCTTTCTTTCCTTGTCTCGTCTTTCCTTACCTTGTCTTTCCTTACCTTGTCTTTCCTTGTCCTGTCTTTCCTTACCTTGTCTTTCCTTGCCTTGCCTTTCCTTACCTTGTCTTTCCTTGTCTTGTCTTTCCTTGTCTTGTCTTTCCTTGCCTTGTCTTGTCCCTCCTTGTCTTGTCTTTCCTTGTCTTGTCTTTCCTTACCTTGTCTTTCCTTGTCTTGTCTTTCCTTACCTTGTCTTTCCTTGCCTTGCCTTTCCTTACCTTGTCTCTCCTTGCCTTGTCTTTCCTTGTCTTGTCTTTCCTTGTCTTGTCTTTCCTTACCTTGTCTTTCCTTACCTTGTCTTTCCTTGCCTTGTCTTGTCTTGTCTTATCTTGTTTTGCCTTTCCTTTCCTTTCCTTGCCTTGTCTTTCCTTGTCTTTCCTTGCCTTGTCTTTCCTTGTCTTGTCTTTCCTTGCCTTGTCTTTCCTTGCCTTGTCTTTCCTTGTCTTGTCTTTCCTTGTCTTGTCTTTTCCTTGTCTTGTCTTTCCTTGCCTTGCCTTACCTTACCTTGCCTTACCTTGTCTTCCTTGCCTGCCTTGCCTTACCTTGTCTTTCCTTGTCTTGCCTTGCCTTACCTTGCCTTGCCTTGCCTTGCCTTACCTTGCCTTGTCTTTCCTTGTCTTGTCTTTCCTTGTCTTGCCTTGCCTTACCTTGCCTTGCCTTGTCTTGCCTTACCTTGCCTTGCCTTTCCTTGCTTGTCTTGCCTTACCTTGACCTTGCCTTGTCTTGCCTTACCTTTCCTTGCCTTGTCTTGCCTTACCTTACCTTGCCTTGCCTTACCTTGCCTTACCTTACCTTGCCTTGCCTTACCTTGCCTTACCTTACCTTGCCTTGCCTTACCTTGCCTTGCCTCTTGCCTTGCCTTCCTTACCTTGACCTTGCCTTGCCTTGCCTTGCCTTGCCTTGTCTTCCTTGCTCCTTGCCTTACCTTGCTAGCCTTGCCTTGCCTTGTCTTTCCTTGTCTTGCCTTGCCTTACCTTGCCTTGCCTTGTCTTGCCTTGTCTTGCCTTGTCCTTGCCTTGCCTTGCCTTGCCTACCTTGCCTTGCCTTATCTTGCCTTGCTTGCCTTGCCTTGTCTTTCATTGTCTTGTCTTTCCTTGTCTTTCCTTGCCTTGCCTTGCCTTAGCCTTGCCTTGTCTTGCCTTGCCTTGCCTTGTCTTTTCCTTGTCTTGTCTTTCCTTGCCTTGCCTTCCTTACCTTGCCTTGCCTTGCCTTGTCTTGTCTTTCCTTGCCTTGCCTTGCCTTGTCTTGCTTTGCTTGCCTTGCTTGCCCTTGTCTTTCCTTGTCTTGTCTTTCCTTGTCTTTCTTGCCTTGCCTTTGCCTTGCCTCTTGCCTTACCTTGCCTTGCCTTGCCTTGTCCTTTCCTTGTCTTGTCTTTCCTTGCCCTTGCCTTACCTTACCTTGCCTTGCCTTGCCTTGCCTTGTCTTGTCTTGTCTTTCCTTGCCTTGCCTTGCCTTGCCTTGCCTTGCCTTGTCTTGCTTTGCCTTGCCTTGCTTGCCTTGTCTGTCTTGTCTTGTCTTGTCTTGTCTTGGTGTATCAAATACGAGTTCTGTGTGTGTTTCTTTTTTGTTTTTTCATGGGGGGGGGGGGGGGGTCTATTTGTGGTTTCTTTTTACTAAAACTGCAGCAACAGCAACACGGATAGAAAGTACATCTCATAACTAATAACAAAATATAGAAAGGGAAGAACTTAGGAAAGAATGAAAAGAAAGTAGCGGTAGGAAGTTAGAGAAGAAGGGAGAGAAAAATGGGGGGGGGGGGGGGGAGTCCCTCAGTAGAAAGGAAAGAAAGGAACAGGAAAGAAGGAAAGAGGACAAAATGTAACGTATACATAAGAATAAGAAAAATGTGGGGGGGGGGGGGTAGGTGTGGAAGAAAAGAAGGCAAGGACAGATTTAGAGGAAAAATAGCAAAGAAAGCCAGGCAATTGGTTACGAACAGATGGTGAGTTAACTCCCAGAACGGTGTATCTGACTACATTGTTCATATTGCGATACACCGTTCTGCAGTTACTCTCCCACTGAAGGACGAGTAAAAGGAAATAACTGTACATCTGTCACAGCTTTTTCCTTTATCCTTTCTTAACATAACTGGCCATCTTTACTGGGCTAGCTGGCTCACTCATAGAGCTGTGCACTCATGATCTTATGTCTAGAATCAAACCCCGTCCCGCAACATAAAAGGCGTTTACTGCCCATCTTAATGCTGCAATACTTCTGGTGATATCAGCTTAGCGTTTAACAGGTCACGTTCTTACTACCCCCTTCCTCCGTCCCCCTTCTCCTTTTCTATACCTTGTCAGTGCATAGAGTTTTGATAAAACGTCACGCATCCAAAAAGCATATTTACCTAATACAAAGTCGAATCTGCAACAAGCGTTATTTTCTGTTACATGACTCACCAAAGTGATTGTACGATGGAATTAGCATTCTATAACCCCTATTTTCCTTAGAAGGGAAATGAAAATTGATTTTGACATCTCTTTGGGGATTTTCCGGTGTCATAAATTTGATTTAGGAGAACTGTTACTTTTTAAGTACCAAATTCATCTAGAACCTCAATCATTTCTGTTGTAATATTGTCTGGTTCCGGGAGTTTTCCCGGTTTCATATTTTTCAACGATACTCTCTAACTTCATCTTTCATTATTGGTGGTCCGTAGAATGTCAGGATTAAGGGGCGGAACACCTGCTTGACGTGGGTTTCTCGTCTGAGGACCTTCTGCCGTCCATCTGTCCCCAGAATTTTTAACTGCTTTCTTATGGTCTGTTCTTCCTTTCTGTCATCGTCATCATCTTTTATGTACTCTCCCCATCTATATACAATATTTTGTCTGTTTCCATAATAATCGTGCCATCTTCAGATTTTAAGCAACCCGTTGATGTGACGCCTTTTTCCTGTGAAGCAATTTCTTCAGTGTTTCTATACATAAACTAAGGATCTGTTTTCTGTCGGTCTTGATTACAAGTCAATTAACTATCGTCCACATAGAAATTGAAGTCATTGCCCGGGTATGCGTTTGTGGATTTCTATTAATGTACACAATAACTTGTCTTGTGTTTGAAGTTCAGATGAGATTGGACAGTTTTGAAAACCACAATCGTGCAGGATGTGTTTCAGTTCAACCGATTTTTCTCTCTTAAATTAACACAAAAAGATGTTACTGTCAAATTCTGTCGCTGTCTCACAATGTTCTTTTAATTCTTGTTCTCTTTTTCTTGTTTTAATGACTTAAAAAGAGAATCCATTCCAATTGGTGTTGATAAAATATGTAAAGATACATGTATTTTTGACATCTGCTTATAGACAGATTTGTCACAACACACACACACACACACACACACACACACACACACACACACACACACACACACACACACACACACACACACACACACACACACACACACACAGAGCGATAAAGATTTAAGCTGGCAGCTGTCCTGCACCGCTGTACTTGAAGACGACAACAGCTGACAGCGGAGAGCTCTACACAGAGAAGGACGTTGTGTGAATATGGGTCACCTTAAAGTGTTCCAACAGCGGAGAGACCCTCCCCATGCTGTGCATCCAGTGCCCATGATTAACGGCTCTGTTAGCTTTTAACGTTCTCACTGCCATAGCGGATTACAGGAGATTGGTTTCCTCTGCTGCGTCATATCACTTCCATTTTCTAACTAGAAACAATGGAGGTGGACAACAGCTGGCACTGTCCGCCATTACACGGTCGACATGTTGAGTCCCTTGCCTTGCTTGCGAGTAGTAGGGGCTTATTTATAATCTCCCCTTAAAAAGGGAGATTTTTTCGCATCGGCTCGAGGTGTGTGTGTGTGTGTGTGTGTGTGTGTGTGTGTGTGTGTGTGTGTGTGTGTGGGGTGTGTGTGTATGTGTGTGTGTCTGTGTGTTAGTGTCTCTATGTATGTACATGTATATGTGTGTGACTGTGCGTGTGTCTGTGTGTATGAGTGTGTGTATGTGTGTGTGTGTATCTGTGAGTGTGTGTGTGGTGTGTGTGTGTGTGTGTGTGTGTGTTTTCTGTGTGTGAGTATGTGTGTGAGAGTGTCTGTCTGTGCATATATGTATGTGTGTATGCATGTATGTATGTATGTATGCATGTATGCATGTATGATGTATGTATGTATGTATGTATGTATGTATGTATGTATGTATGTGTATGTGTGTGTATGTGTATGTGTGTGTGTGAGTGTGTGCTGTCTGTATGTCTGCATATGATGCGTTTTTTACGCTCTTTTTCGTGCATCTTTACTTTTTTTTTAATTTTATCGAATAACAACTACAGAAAACAGACCGAATGGATAAACA
>JAPXFY010000014.1:79936894-79959394 GCA_030674185.1 Monoplex corrugatus
ACTGCAAACCCGTCTGCACCGTTCCTGACACCTATCAGCAACCCAGCCCCCTCTCCACCTTCCTCTAGCACGTCACCCCCTTGTACATTGTATTCCTTCAAACTTACTACTCTCTGAGGCGGAAGTGTCAGCCCTTTCAAAGGGCCTCAAATTTGTCCCTTTAAAACCATCCGCCAGCAAATACCAAACTATGAACAGCTGCCAACGATTTTTTAGATCCCTACGTTGGATGGCAGTACTGGACATCCTCCCAAACAAAAATTGAATCCTGATGCTGACTTATTTACAAAACTTTTCCATAAGCCTGCTCATCGGAACCTCCCCGCAACACCTTTCCCGAAGTTGAACATTACATCAACAAATGCCACCAAGAATAGACTGTCTCAACATGCGACCCAAGAAATATTCCAACATCTCCAAAGAAGAAAGGACGCACTACACTCCCTCAAAAACAGAGACGACATTGTCATCAAACCAGCAGACAAGGGGGGTGCAATTGTAGTCTGGGACAGACATCTGTATATCAAGGAAGCCCAGAAACAACTCCACCATCACGCCTTCTACAAAAAGTTGGACCAACCTGCCCACATGACCAATCATGCCAAGATATCCAAACTTATCAACAATCTCATAACCTCTAAGCAGCTGCCCCCCACTGCCAGACTACTCATCAAACAACTTCCAGTCCAATCACTTTTTTATTTACTTCCCAAAATACATAAAGCCAACAATCCTGGCCGTCCTATCGTGTCAGCTTGCAACTGCCCCACTGAAAACATTTCTCAGTTTCTTGACCACATTTTGCAACCTATAGTCCAGGCTTTGCC
Organism: Monoplex corrugatus; assembly: GCA_030674185.1. Classification (NCBI taxonomy): domain Eukaryota; kingdom Metazoa; phylum Mollusca; class Gastropoda; order Littorinimorpha; family Ranellidae; genus Monoplex; species Monoplex corrugatus. The sequence goes on from JAPXFY010000014.1 coordinate 79,937,722, forward strand.
TACCTTCATCAAAGACACTAACCATACATTGAATCTGATTCAAATATTAAATGAAGACCACACCTTCAAACCCCAATACCTGTTCACTTTGGATGTGACCTCTTTGTACACCAGCATACCCCACTCCGACGGGTTAAAAGCTCTCCAGCATTTTCTGGACAAACGACGGGACCAAACATTGTCTACTTCAATCCTTGTCCGACTTGCGGAGCTGGTTCTTACCATGAACACATTTTCGTTCGGAGATGAGACGTTCTCGCAAGTTAGCGGAGTCGCCATGGGTACTAAGATGGGCCCCAGCTATGCCTGTTTATTCATGGGATATTTGGAGGAACAAATCCTACAACAATACAAGAAACCCAAACCTGAATTGTACAAAAGATACATAGATGATTGCATTGGCATGACATCCCTCAATCATGACCAACTTTTACAATTCATCCATTACGTCCAAACGTTTCACCCATCCATCAAGTTCACATATGAAATTTCAAACACATCCATAAGCTTCCTGGATATCGAAGTTTCCCTTCAATCTGAACAACTAGTCACTACAGTCCACTACAAACCTACAGACTCACATTCCTACCTGGACTATCAATCATCTCACACTTCCAACACCAGAAACAGCATTCCCTACTCGCAGTTCTTGAGACTACGACGCCTCTGCTCAGACGAAGACAATTTTCAGGACAAAGCAATTGAAATGACTAGATTTTTCCTGCGCAGACATTACCCACTCGAGGTCATCAATGAAGCCCGGAAAAAAGTCAACTCTGTCTCTCGGCCAAATGCCCTCCATTCGAAGCCCAAAGCTGTCACAGAGGATCGGCCAGTCCTCAGTCTAGTTTACCACCCGTCCGTGCACCTCATAAAAAGGATCATCTTGTCCAACTGGAACATTTTGCGATCCAGTCCCACTACAGGTGAAACCTTTGACAAGCGCCCTTTGATCGTCTACAAGAGAGACACAAATCTCCGCGACTTGCTGGTGCATTCGAATCTCAGCAAACCAGTCAGCCAACCTCCAGGAACCTCTCCATGCAACAAATCTAAATGCAAGACTTGTCCTTTCTTGTGCTCAGCCACCACAGTCAAAGGCCCCAAATCTCATATGAGAATTACAAAACATTTCAACTGTCATACTCATAACATTGTCTACTTGATCAGCTGCTCTAAATGTTCCCAATTGTATATTGGTGAAACTGGACGCACCCTTGACACACGTTTCAAAGAACACTTGGCTGATATCCGCCACCAAAGGGATAAAACTATCCCCAATCACTTCAACCAATCAGACCACTCAATCAATGACATCCGAGTGAAAGGTCTGTGGCTTCTACACAATAACAGCACCATAGACAGGAAAGACAGAGAATCCCACCTCATAAATAAACTTGGAACACGCAAACCACATGGTCTTAATGACAAACCATAAGTAATCCATTGCGCAACAGAATTCAGACATGCCATTTCATGCTCTCTCCTGTTCCCACGCCTACCAGATTCTTGGCACCGGGCACAATCTACTCCCTTATCTCTTGGCTCTTGCCCTGTGCCTTCTTCAGAACAGGGCTATACCGATATAGCATGGCCACTTCTCAAAATTGCAGAACTCATCTCACTTCCCTTTTGACATCATAGTTGCCTCCCCTCTCCCCACTTCTTACTACTGCTCATGACAACATGGGCATTCCATTTCTTATCCACTGGATGAGGCGGCAGGGAAGTTTTTAGTCCCGTTTTTATTATCCATTGTTTGGTGTCTGTGATCTGTCTGTGACCGTGCGTTCGCGCTTGACAATGGCTACTTGGCCGAAAATTTGCGCTTGTTTTGTTTTGTTCTTGTTGGATACGCGCTTACATTGGTTTTCTTGTTCTTCTGGTTTATTAACCTGTGTCAAGGTTGTGCCATTTGCTGTTATTTTGCATGAGGGGATTTCATGTTTTTTAATGATCACCATGACTTCAGTCTTCCTGCTGTTTAGTTCCAACCCCTTACCTTTGCTTTCTGTTTCTAGTATATTCACAAGGTTTTGTAGGTCCCTTTCATTTTCTGCAATTAGCACGGTGTCATCTGCGTACCGAATGTTGTTTATCATTTTCCCTCTAACCTTTAATCCAGGGTCTTCTTCTAGGTTTCTCATGATGTTTTCGCTATATAGTGAAAACAGATCTGGTGACAAAACACAACCCTGTCTGACTCCTCTTTTGATGTTTTGAAAAGAGCTTATATTGTTTTCTATTCTCATTGCAGCTGTTTGTTCCCAGTACATATTCCTGATTATTCGTAGATCTTTTCCATCGACATTGAGTCTCTCCAGTTGGTTGATCAATTCTTCATGTCTTACCCAATCGAAAGCCTTGGTATAGTCAACAAAGCATAAATACAAATCCTTATTCATCTCAACTGACCTCTCTATAATAGTTCTTAGGATGTATATGGCATTAATAGTTCCTTTCTCTTCCACAAATCCACACTGTTCTTCTGCTATTTCTCTTTTGATTCTATTCCTTGTCCTCATCATGATTATTCTTAACAGGATTTTTGTTACATGACTCATCAAACAGATTGTGCGATGGAGTTCGCATTCTATAGCCCCTGTCTTTTTTGGAAGTGCAATGAAAATTGATTTTGACATATCTTTGGGGATTTTTCCAGTGTCATAAATTTCATTTAGGAGGACTGTTATTTTTTCTATGCCAAATTCCTCCAGGACTTCAATCATCACTGTAGTAATGTTGTCTGGTCCTGGGGCTTTTCCTGGTTTCATCCTTTTCAGTGCTGCTCTGACTTCATCTTTCATTATGGGTGGTCCTTCAAAGTTCTTTTTTATGATGTGTTCTTCGTTTCTGTCATCCTCGAAAAGGTCTTTAATGTACTCTCCCCATCTATCTAATACCTTGTCTTTTTCCATGATAAGCGTGCCATCTTTCGATTTTAAGCAACCAGTTGATGTGCATGTATTTTTCCTGTGAACAATTTCTTCAATTCGTCTATACATACCCTGAGGATCCATTTTGTGTCGTTCTTCTATCTCTTTGCATTTTGTGTTCAGCCAAGCTTCCTTAGCTTCATTGCACCTATACCTGATTTCTTTGTTTATCTTCCTGTATATCTCCTCGTTTCTCTTTGCCTTCCTCCTTTTCTCCACCAGGCCCAAAATTTCATTAGTCATCCAGCTCTTTTTTGCTTTTCTATTTGCCTTAGGGATTTCCTCACAAGCTTCATTTATAGACCTTCTCAACTTTGTCCATTGTTCCTCACTGTCACCAACGTATTCCAGAGCACTGAATTTGTTTTGAACATGTACATTAAAATTTTGACGTGTCATTTCATCTGTCTTCAAGAGTCCAAGGTTTAGTTTGATGTTGCTTTTGGTCTGTTTCCTTTTCCTCAATTTCAACCTAAACCTTCCCACTACCGGATTGTGGTCACTGTTGCAGTCTGCGCCTGGTAGTGTTTTTGCTGACAGTAAAGAATTTCTAAATCATTTGTTGATCAGGATGTAGTCAATTTGATTTTTGGTATTATCTCCTGGACTCATCCAAGTCCGTTTTCTTCTGTTAGGCTGCTCAAACCAGGTGTTTCCTACTATGAACTCATTCATCTGTGCCCATTCTACAAGCTTCCCCCCTCTTTCGTTTTGTGTACCAAGGCCATGAGGTCCAACTATATCCTCCACCCTATCCTGTCCCACTTTAGCATTAAAATGTCCCATTATTACTGTAACTTCCTGTGATTTACATTGGACCTTGGCCATCTCTAAAACTTCGTAGAAGTTGTCGATGTCTTCCTGAGTACTTGCGGATGTTGGTGCATACACCTGTATGATGTTGATATCAAAAGGTTTCCCTCTGAATTTGACCAGTAAAACTCTGTCGGACACTGCCCAGTATCCTTTAACTGCTTTTGATTTGTCTTTGTCCATTATGATGCCTACTCCTCTTTCATGTGAATTACCACCAGAGTATATCACTGTATATTCTCCTGATGTTATCATGCCTGCCCCCTTCCATCTCATTTCCCCTAGTCCTAAAATACTGATGTTAAGCCTTTCCATCTCCATTTTGATGTCTAATTTACCTTTCTGCAACATTGTTCTGATGTTCCATGTTGCCACCTTGGTGTTGAATTTAAGCGTAGACGTAAGATCACAAAATAACAAATTTCTCTATTTGGTGTATGTTCATTTGTGAACTTACATATACGCTTGACAAAGGCGAGATGGCCGAATATTTGCTCCTGTCCTTTCTGGATGTATTGAAAACGCGTTCTGATTTTTTTTCGTGATTTTTCTGGTTCCTGTTTGCTTGAACGCGGGCAGTCACACTTTTTCTTTGGATTTCTAAGCAAATTGTTGTTGGGCTTATATGACTGAATAAAGTTCGAAAAAATGAGGAATAAAGAAACTACACAAGATTACAAATAGATGTGAACTCCTTACAGACAGCTTACTGTGAACATCAGGTTTCCTTCAAGACCCATGCTTTTATGCTTCCGAAGAAGGTTCTTGTGCCAGAGGTTCAGACATGGCTACTGCAAAACAACAAGGCTACGTCCACTTGGGTCGTTAGCAGTCAGTGAAACTATGAATCAGTAGGCAGGTTTTTTCACTTTTGTTTATTCAACAGGTATTCAACATGCTCTGATACGCGCTCAACTCCAAATCTGTCAATGGTAATCTTACAAATTCCTTGAGCCTGCACAAAATCAAATGGGCTGGCAAGGTCTTGAAATGGAAGTGGACAGGGTGGGAATGAGACCTGTCAAAGACTAGACAAAAGCACCAGCATGACTGAAGAATACGCCAAAGGATCATTCGCTAAAGCTGTGACCAACAGGGGGGCCGCCATCTTCACCATCTTCCTTGGAATCAAACCAAAACTGCCAGTGTTCGTATAGGCACACACTGCGCCAATCACAGGACAGAGACATTGGCATCATTCAAACAACCTCCATGATATATAATACATGCTATCAAGTGGTCTTCCTGCGGATGCTCATTGTGTTCTACAGGCATAGAACATTTCCCTCAATCAACCAAATCCTCCGAGCAAGCCAGAAGAAGCAGACGAGTAGTCTTCCAGTGGATTTCCTATCATTATGGAATAACAGGAAACGAGTCGGTAGAGAAGCCAGCTAAAAGAGAAGCCCAGGAAGACTGGCCAGACAACACCATCAACTAAAGCAAGTAACTGGCCAGACAACACCATCAACTACAGCAAGTAACTGGCCAGACACAGACAACACCATCAACTACAGCAAGTAACTGGCCAGACAACACCATCAACTACAGCAAGCAACTGGCCAGACAACACAATCAACTACAGCAAGCAACTGGCCAGACAACACCATCAACTACAGCAAGTAACTGGCCAGACAACACCATCAACTACAGCAAGTAACTGGCCAGACACAGACAACACCATCAACTACAGCAAGTAACTGGCCAGACAACACCATCAACTACAGCAAGTAACTGGCCAGACACAGACAGCACCATCAACTACAGCAAGTAACTGGACAGACAACACCATCAACTACAGCTAGTAACTGGCCAGACACAGACAGCACCATCAACTACAGCAAGCAACTGGCCAGACAACACCATCAACTACAGCAAGTAACTGGCCAGACACAGACAACACCATCAACTACAGCAAGTACCTGGCCAGACAACACAATCAACTACAGCAAGCAACTGGCCAGACAACACCATCAACTACAGCAAGTAACTGGCCAGACAACACCATCAACTACAACAAGTAACTGGCCAGACAACACCATCAACTACAACAAGTAACTGGCCAGACAACACCATCAACTACAACAAGTAACTGGCCAGACAACACAAAATCAATACAGCAAGCAACTGGCCAGACACAGACAACACCATCAACTACAGCAAGTAACTGGCCATACACAGACAACACCATCAACTACAGCAAGTAACTGGCCAGACAACACCATCAACTACAGCAAGCAACTGGCCCAGACACAGACAACACCATCAAATATACAGCAAACAACTGGCCAGAAAACACCATCAACTACAGCAAAGCAACTGGCCAGACACAGACAACACCATCAACTACAGCAAGCAACTGGCCAGACAACACCATCAACTACAGCAAGCATCTGGCCAGACAACACCATCAACTACAGCAAGTAACTGGCCAGACACAGACAACACCATCAACTACAGCAACAACTGGCCAGACAACACCATCATACAGCAACATGCCAGACAACACATCAACTACAGCAACACTGGCCAGACAACACCATCAACTCAGCAAGAACTGCAGACACAGACAACCATCAACTACAGCAAACACTGGCCAGAAACACCATCAACTACAGCAAGAACTGGCCAACACAGACAACACCATCAACTACAGCAAGTAACTGGCCAGACAACACCATCAACTACAGCAAGAACTGGCCAGACCAGACAACACCATCAACTACAGCAAGAACTGGCCAAACAACACACCATCAACTACAGCAACAACTGGCCAGAACAGACAACACCATCAACTACAGCAAGAACTGGCCAACAAAACCACACATACTCAGCAAGAACTGGCCAGACAACACACAAACACAAGTAACTGGCCAGCAAACCATCAACTGCAGCAAAACTGGCCAGACAACACCATCAATACAGCAAGTAACTGGCAACAGACAACACATCAACTACAGAAGAACTGCCAGACAACACCATCAACTACAGCAAGCAATGGCCAGACAACACACCATCAACAAGCAGAACTGGCCAGACAACACCATCAACTCAGCAAGAACTGGCCAGACAACACCATCAACTACAGCAAGTAACGGCCAGACAAACACCATCAACTCAGCAAGAACTGGCCAGACAACACCATCAACTACAGCAAGAACTGGCCAGACAACATCATCAACTACAGCAAGAACTGGCCGACAAACACACCATCAACTACAGCAAGCAACTGGCAGACAACACAACACCATAACAAGACTGGCCAGACAAACATCACTCAGCAGAAGGCCAGACAAACCACACACAGCAATGCAGACAAACCATCACACAGCAGAACTGCACCAACACACATCATACAGAAGTAATGGCAGACACACATCAACTACGCAAGACTGCCGACAACAACATCAATACAGCAAGAACGGCCAGACAACACTCAACTCAGCAAGAACTGCAGCAAACCATCAACTACAGCAGTACTGGCCAGACAACCACACTACAGCAGAATGCCAACACAACACACATAATACGCAAGAATGCGCAACAACACACTACACACACGTAACTGCAGACAACAACCATCAACACAGCAGAACTGGCCACAGACAACACCATCAACTACAGCAAGACTGGCCAGAAAACATAATACAAAGAATGGCCAGACAACACATCAACTACACAAGACTGGCAGCAACACCATACGCAAGACTGGCCAACAAACATCAACTACAGCAAGAACTGCCAGACAACACTCACTACAGCAAGTAACGGCACCAACATCAACAGCAAATGGCAGAAAAACATCACTACACAACTGGCGAAACCATCAACTACGAATCGCAGACAACAAACTAAGCAGAACTGCCAGACACAACAACACAAATACACAACTGCAGACACACACACTACAGCAGTACTGCCAACAACCACAATCAGCAGACTGCAGACAACACCACAACACAGCACAACTGGCCAGACAAACAAACAACACAACACAACTGGCCAACACAGACAACACCATCAACTACAGCAAGAATGGCCGCAACACATAACAAAAAATGGCCAGCAACACATCAACTACAGCAACTGGCCGACAACACACACTACAGCAAAGGCCAGACAACACCATCAATACAGCAAACTGCCAACAACAACCACTACACAAGACTGCAACACCAACAAGCTGCACAACACATCACAGCGAACTGCGACACAACCCATACACAGAAGCAGCACCATCAACTAGCAAAACTGGCACAGACAACACCATCAACTACAGCAACAACTGGCAGACACAGACAACACCATCAACTACAGCAAAACTGGCCAGACAACACACATCAACACAGCAAGTAACTGGCCAGACACAACACCATCAACTACAGCAAGAATGGCCAGACAACACCATCAACTACAGCAAAACTGGCCAGACAACACCATCAACTACAGCAAGTAACTGGCCAGACAAACACCATCAACTACAGCAAGAACTGGCCAGACAACACCATCAACACAGCAAGTAATGGCCAGACACAGACAAACCATCAACTACAGCAAAACTGGCCAGACAACACCATCAACTACAGCAAGAACTGGCCAGACAACACCATCAACTACAGCAAGAAGCCAGACACAGACAACACCATCAACTACAGCAAGAACTGGCCAGACAACACCATCAACAGCAGTAACTGCCACAGACAACACATCAACTACAGCAAACTGGCCAGACAACACCATCAACTACAGCAACAACTGGACACAGACAACACCATCAATACAGCAAAAAATGGCCAGACACAGACAAACACCATCAACTACAGCAAGTAACTGGCCAGACAACACATCAACTACAGCAAGAAACTGGCAGACAAACCAACAACTACAGCAAGAACTGGCCAGACAACACCATCAACTACAGCAAAACTGGCCAGACAGACAACACCATCAACTACAGCAAGTAACTGGCAGACACAGACAACACATCAACTACAGCAGCAACTGGCCAGACAACACCATCAACTACAGCAAGTAACTGGCCAGACACAGACAACACCATCAACTACAGCAACAACTGGCCAGACACAGACAACACCATCAACTACAGCAAACAACTGGCCAGACACACACAACACCATCAACCACAGCAAACAACTGGCCAGACACAGACAACACCATCAACTACAGCAAGAACTGGCCACACAGACAACACCATCAACCACAGCAACAATTGCCAGACAACACCATCAACACAGCAAGAACTGCCACAGACAACACCATCAACACAGCAAAACGGCAGACACAGACAACACATCAACTACAGCAAAACTGGCCAGCACACAAAACACCAACAAACTACAGCAAGACACACATCAACTACAGCAAAACTGGCCAACAACACCATCAACTACAGCAAATGGCCAAAACACCATCAACTACAGCAATAACTGGCCACACAGACAAACACCATCAACACAGCAACAACTGGCCAGAAGCAACACCATCAACTACGCAAGAACTGGCCAACACAGACAACACCATCAACACAGCAAAAACTGGCCAGACACAGACAACACCATCAATACAGCAAAAACGGCACACAGACACACCATCAACTACAGCAAAACTGGCCAACACAGACAAACATCAACACAGCAAGAACTCAGCCAGACACACCATCAACTACAGCAAACGGCCAACAAGAACACATCAACCAGCAAAAACTGGCAGACAGACAACACCATCAACACAGCAAAATCAGCCAGAAACACCATCAACACAGCAAAAACTGGCAGACACAGACACACCATCACACAGCAAAAATGGCCAGCACAGACAACACCATCAACTACAGCAAAACTGGCCAACAACACCATCAACACAGCAAAAACTGGCCAGAACAGACAACACCATCAACTACGCAAGAATGGCCAGACAACACCACACACAGCAAAAACGCCAACACAACAACACCTCAACACAGCAACAACGGCCAAACAGACAACACCATCAACAAGCAAACAACTGGCCAGACACGACAACACCATCAACCCCCGCAAACAACTGGCCAGACACAAAAACCATCAAAATACGCAAAAAATGGCCCGCACAAAACACCATCAACCACAGCAAACAAATGGCCAGAACGACAAACCCAAAACCCCAGCAAACAAATGAACACAGAAAAACCACAAAAACAAGAAAGGCCCAACACCATAACACACAAAAAAACGGGGGAAAAAACACCCAAATAAAAAAAGGCCAAAAACCCACCCAATCAGAAAACAACTGGCCAGACCAAAAAAACACCCTCAACTAAAGCAACCCGCCCAAAACACAACCAAATAGGCAAAAACTGGGAAAACCCCAAACACACAAAAACGGCCCGGCCAAAACAAACCAAACTACAGAAACTCCAAAAAAACAACAAAAAGGAAAAACCCCAAAAAAACCCCAAACCCGGCCCCAAAACCCCCAATCAGCAAGAATGGCAGCACACCCAAACACAATAACTAAAAAGCAAAATAACTGGGGGGGGGGGGGGGGGGGGGGGGGGGGGGGGGGGGGGGGGGGGGGGGGGGGGGGGGGGGGGGGGGGGGGGGGGGGGGGGGGGGGGGGGGGGGGGGGGGGGGGGGGGGGGGGGGGGGGGGGGGGGGGGGGGGGGGGGGGGGGGGGGGGGGGGGGGGGGGGGGGGGGGGGGGGGGGGGGGGGGGGGGGGGGGGGGGGGGGGGGGGGGGGGGGGGGGGGGGGGGGGGGGGGGGGGGGGGGGGGGGGGGGGGGGGGGGGGGGGGGGGGGGGGGGGGGGGGGGGGGGGGGGGGGGGGGGGGGGGGGGGGGGGGGGGGGGGGGGGGGGGGGGGGGGGGGGGGGGGGGGGGGGGGGGGGGGGGGGGGGGGGGGGGGGGGGGGGGGGGGGGGGGGGGGGGGGGGGGGGGGGGGGGGGGGGGGGGGGGGGGGGGGGGGGGGGGGGGGGGGGGGGGGGGGGGGGGGGGGGGGGGGGGGGGGGGGGGGGGGGGGGGGGGGGGGGGGGGGGGGGGGGGGGGGGGGGGGGGGGGGGGGGGGGGGGGGGGGGGGGGGGGGGGGGGGGGGGGGGGGGGGGGGGGGGGGGGGGGGGGGGGGGGGGGGGGGGGGGGGGGGGGGGGGGGGGGGGGGGGGGGGGGGGGGGGGGGGGGGGGGGGGGGGGGGGGGGGGGGGGGGGGGGGGGGGGGGGGGGGGGGGGGGGGGGGGGGGGGGGGGGGGGGGGGGGGGGGGGGGGGGGGGGGGGGGGGGGGGGGGGGGGGGGGGGGGGGGGGGGGGGGGGGGGGGGGGGGGGGGGGGGGGGGGGGGGGGGGGGGGGGGGGGGGGGGGGGGGGGGGGGGGGGGGGGGGGGGGGGGGGGGGGGGGGGGGGGGGGGGGGGGGGGGGGGGGGGGGGGGGGGGGGGGGGGGGGGGGGGGGGGGGGGGGGGGGGGGGGGGGGGGGGGGGGGGGGGGGGGGGGGGGGGGGGGGGGGGGGGGGGGGGGGGGGGGGGGGGGGGGGGGGGGGGGGGGGGGGGGGGGGGGGGGGGGGGGGGGGGGGGGGGGGGGGGGGGGGGGGGGGGGGGGGGGGGGGGGGGGGGGGGGGGGGGGGGGGGGGGGGGGGGGGGGGGGGGGGGGGGGGGGGGGGGGGGGGGGGGGGGGGGGGGGGGGGGGGGGGGGGGGGGGGGGGGGGGGGGGGGGGGGGGGGGGGGGGGGGGGGGGGGGGGGGGGGGGGGGGGGGGGGGGGGGGGGGGGGGGGGGGGGGGGGGGGGGGGGGGGGGGGGGGGGGGGGGGGGGGGGGGGGGGGGGGGGGGGGGGGGGGGGGGGGGGGGGGGGGGGGGGGGGGGGGGGGGGGGGGGGGGGGGGGGGGGGGGGGGGGGGGGGGGGGGGGGGGGGGGGGGGGGGGGGGGGGGGGGGGGGGGGGGGGGGGGGGGGGGGGGGGGGGGGGGGGGGGGGGGGGGGGGGGGGGGGGGGGGGGGGGGGGGGGGGGGGGGGGGGGGGGGGGGGGGGGGGGGGGGGGGGGGGGGGGGGGGGGGGGGGGGGGGGGGGGGGGGGGGGGGGGGGGGGGGGGGGGGGGGGGGGGGGGGGGGGGGGGGGGGGGGGGGGGGGGGGGGGGGGGGGGGGGGGGGGGGGGGGGGGGGGGGGGGGGGGGGGGGGGGGGGGGGGGGGGGGGGGGGGGGGGGGGGGGGGGGGGGGGGGGGGGGGGGGGGGGGGGGGGGGGGGGGGGGGGGGGGGGGGGGGGGGGGGGGGGGGGGGGGGGGGGGGGGGGGGGGGGGGGGGGGGGGGGGGGGGGGGGGGGGGGGGGGGGGGGGGGGGGGGGGGGGGGGGGGGGGGGGGGGGGGGGGGGGGGGGGGGGGGGGGGGGGGGAAAAAAAAAAAAAAAAAAAAAAAAAAAAAAAAAAAAAAAAAAAAAAAAAAAAAAAAAAAAAAAAAAAAAAAAAAAAAAAAAAAAAAAAAAAAAAAAAAAAAAAAAAAAAAAAAAAAAAAAAAAAAAAAAAAAAAAAAAAAAAAAAAAAAAAAAAAAAAAAAAAAAAAAAAAAAAAAAAAAAAAAAAAAAAAAAAAAAAAAAAAAAAAAAAAAAAAAAAAAAAAAAAAAAAAAAAAAAAAAAAAAAAAAAAAAAAAAAAAAAAAAAAAAAAAAAAAAAAAAAAAAAAAAAAAAAAAAAAAAAAAAAAAAAAAAAAAAAAAAAAAAAAAAAAAAAAAAAAAAAAAAAAAAAAAAAAAAAAAAAAAAAAAAAAAAAAAAAAAAAAAAAAAAAAAAAAAAAAAAAAAAAAAAAAAAAAAAAAAAAAAAAAAAAAAAAAAAAAAAAAAAAAAAAAAAAAAAAAAAAAAAAAAAAAAAAAAAAAAAAAAAAAAAAAAAAAAAAAAAAAAAAAAAAAAAAAAAAAAAAAAAAAAAAAAAAAAAAAAAAAAAAAAAAAAAAAAAAAAAAAAAAAAAAAAAAAAAAAAAAAAAAAAAAAAAAAAAAAAAAAAAAAAAAAAAAAAAAAAAAAAAAAAAAAAAAAAAAAAAAAAAAAAAAAAAAAAAAAAAAAAAAAAAAAAAAAAAAAAAAAAAAAAAAAAAAAAAAAAAAAAAAAAAAAAAAAAAAAAAAAAAAAAAAAAAAAAAAAAAAAAAAAAAAAAAAAAAAAAAAAAAAAAAAAAAAAAAAAAAAAAAAAAAAAAAAAAAAAAAAAAAAAAAAAAAAAAAAAAAAAAAAAAAAAAAAAAAAAAAAAAAAAAAAAAAAAAAAAAAAAAAAAAAAAAAAAAAAAAAAAAAAAAAAAAAAAAAAAAAAAAAAAAAAAAAAAAAAAAAAAAAAAAAAAAAAAAAAAAAAAAAAAAAAAAAAAAAAAAAAAAAAAAAAAAAAAAAAAAAAAAAAAAAAAAAAAAAAAAAAAAAAAAAAAAAAAAAAAAAAAAAAAAAAAAAAAAAAAAAAAAAAAAAAAAAAAAAAAAAAAAAAAAAAAAAAAAAAAAAAAAAAAAAAAAAAAAAAAAAAAAAAAAAAAAAAAAAAAAAAAAAAAAAAAAAAAAAAAAAAAAAAAAAAAAAAAAAAAAAAAAAAAAAAAAAAAAAAAAAAAAAAAAAAAAAAAAAAAAAAAAAAAAAAAAAAAAAAAAAAAAAAAAAAAAAAAAAAAAAAAAAAAAAAAAAAAAAAAAAAAAAAAAAAAAAAAAAAAAAAAAAAAAAAAAAAAAAAAAAAAAAAAAAAAAAAAAAAAAAAAAAAAAAAAAAAAAAAAAAAAAAAAAAAAAAAAAAAAAAAAAAAAAAAAAAAAAAAAAAAAAAAAAAAAAAAAAAAAAAAAAAAAAAAAAAAAAAAAAAAAAAAAAAAAAAAAAAAAAAAAAAAAAAAAAAAAAAAAAAAAAAAAAAAAAAAAAAAAAAAAAAAAAAAAAAAAAAAAAAAAAAAAAAAAAAAAAAAAAAAAAAAAAAAAAAAAAAAAAAAAAAAAAAAAAAAAAAAAAAAAAAAAAAAAAAAAAAAAAAAAAAAAAAAAAAAAAAAAAAAAAAAAAAAAAAAAAAAAAAAAAAAAAAAAAAAAAAAAAAAAAAAAAAAAAAAAAAAAAAAAAAAAAAAAAAAAAAAAAAAAAAAAAAAAAAAAAAAAAAAAAAAAAAAAAAAAAAAAAAAAAAAAAAAAAAAAAAAAAAAAAAAAAAAAAAAAAAAAAAAAAAAAAAAAAAAAAAAAAAAAAAAAAAAAAAAAAAAAAAAAAAAAAAAAAAAAAAAAAAAAAAAAAAAAAAAAAAAAAAAAAAAAAAAAAAAAAAAAAAAAAAAAAAAAAAAAAAAAAAAAAAAAAAAAAAAAAAAAAAAAAAAAAAAAAAAAAAAAAAAAAAAAAAAAAAAAAAAAAAAAAAAAAAAAAAAAAAAAAAAAAAAAAAAAAAAAAAAAAAAAAAAAAAAAAAAAAAAAAAAAAAAAAAAAAAAAAAAAAAAAAAAAAAAAAAAAAAAAAAAAAAAAAAAAAAAAAAAAAAAAAAAAAAAAAAAAAAAAAAAAAAAAAAAAAAAAAAAAAAAAAAAAAAAAAAAAAAAAAAAAAAAAAAAAAAAAAAAAAAAAAAAAAAAAAAAAAAAAAAAAAAAAAAAAAAAAAAAAAAAAAAAAAAAAAAAAAAAAAAAAAAAAAAAAAAAAAAAAAAAAAAAAAAAAAAAAAAAAAAAAAAAAAAAAAAAAAAAAAAAAAAAAAAAAAAAAAAAAAAAAAAAAAAAAAAAAAAAAAAAAAAAAAAAAAAAAAAAAAAAAAAAAAAAAAAAAAAAAAAAAAAAAAAAAAAAAAAAAAAAAAAAAAAAAAAAAAAAAAAAAAAAAAAAAAAAAAAAAAAAAAAAAAAAAAAAAAAAAAAAAAAAAAAAAAAAAAAAAAAAAAAAAAAAAAAAAAAAAAAAAAAAAAAAAAAAAAAAAAAAAAAAAAAAAAAAAAAAAAAAAAAAAAAAAAAAAAAAAAAAAAAAAAAAAAAAAAAAAAAAAAAAAAAAAAAAAAAAAAAAAAAAAAAAAAAAAAAAAAAAAAAAAAAAAAAAAAAAAAAAAAAAAAAAAAAAAAAAAAAAAAAAAAAAAAAAAAAAAAAAAAAAAAAAAAAAAAAAAAAAAAAAAAAAAAAAAAAAAAAAAAAAAAAAAAAAAAAAAAAAAAAAAAAAAAAAAAAAAAAAAAAAAAAAAAAAAAAAAAAAAAAAAAAAAAAAAAAAAAAAAAAAAAAAAAAAAAAAAAAAAAAAAAAAAAAAAAAAAAAAAAAAAAAAAAAAAAAAAAAAAAAAAAAAAAAAAAAAAAAAAAAAAAAAAAAAAAAAAAAAAAAAAAAAAAAAAAAAAAAAAAAAAAAAAAAAAAAAAAAAAAAAAAAAAAAAAAAAAAAAAAAAAAAAAAAAAAAAAAAAAAAAAAAAAAAAAAAAAAAAAAAAAAAAAAAAAAAAAAAAAAAAAAAAAAAAAAAAAAAAAAAAAAAAAAAAAAAAAAAAAAAAAAAAAAAAAAAAAAAAAAAAAAAAAAAAAAAAAAAAAAAAAAAAAAAAAAAAAAAAAAAAAAAAAAAAAAAAAAAAAAAAAAAAAAAAAAAAAAAAAAAAAAAAAAAAAAAAAAAAAAAAAAAAAAAAAAAAAAAAAAAAAAAAAAAAAAAAAAAAAAAAAAAAAAAAAAAAAAAAAAAAAAAAAAAAAAAAAAAAAAAAAAAAAAAAAAAAAAAAAAAAAAAAAAAAAAAAAAAAAAAAAAAAAAAAAAAAAAAAAAAAAAAAAAAAAAAAAAAAAAAAAAAAAAAAAAAAAAAAAAAAAAAAAAAAAAAAAAAAAAAAAAAAAAAAAAAAAAAAAAAAAAAAAAAAAAAAAAAAAAAAAAAAAAAAAAAAAAAAAAAAAAAAAAAAAAAAAAAAAAAAAAAAAAAAAAAAAAAAAAAAAAAAAAAAAAAAAAAAAAAAAAAAAAAAAAAAAAAAAAAAAAAAAAAAAAAAAAAAAAAAAAAAAAAAAAAAAAAAAAAAAAAAAAAAAAAAAAAAAAAAAAAAAAAAAAAAAAAAAAAAAAAAAAAAAAAAAAAAAAAAAAAAAAAAAAAAAAAAAAAAAAAAAAAAAAAAAAAAAAAAAAAAAAAAAAAAAAAAAAAAAAAAAAAAAAAAAAAAAAAAAAAAAAAAAAAAAAAAAAAAAAAAAAAAAAAAAAAAAAAAAAAAAAAAAAAAAAAAAAAAAAAAAAAAAAAAAAAAAAAAAAAAACAGCAAGTACCAGCAACACAGACAACACATCAACACAGCAACGTCATGCAGCCCACAACGACAGAAAACACGCCCGACACAGACAACACACAACACAAACTACAGCAAGTAACGGCCAACACAGACAACCAAACACACAACAAAACTGCCAGACACACAAACACCATCAACTACACAAGTAACTGGCCAGACACAACAACACCATCAACACAGCAAGAACGCCGACACAGACAACACCATCAACTACAGCAAGAACGACACAGACAACACCATCAAACAGCAACACTGGCCAGACACAGACACACAACAATCAAATGGCAGACAACAACCACAAACACACAAACTGGCCAGAACGACCACAATACAGAAGCAACCGACACAACCAACAACTACAGCACAGTAATGGCCAGCCACAACACCATCAACTACAGCAAAGCAACACAGACACAACACACAATCAACTAGCACAACACCACAACACCACACTCGCACAACGCACAGACAACACCATCAACACAGCAAACTGGCCAGACAACACATCAACTACAGCAAAACACGGCCAACACCCCAACACACAATACAGGCCAAGACAGACAACACACCATCAACTACAGCAAGTAACTGGCCAAACAACAAACAACACAACACACAACCAATACTGCCAAACAACACAACACAGCAAACTGGCAACAACTACCACAAACGCAACAACCCAACACTACAGCAAACCATGGCCAGAAGCAACAACATCAACACACAAGAATCAACACAGCAAACCCACACACACATAACTGCCAGACACAGCACAACAACAACAAGACAACCATCAACACAAGCAAGCAATGACCAGACACACAACACCACACTACAGCAAACAGCCAACAACCACATCAACTACAGCAAAACAACACAGACAACAACACATCAACTGCCAAGCAACAACACCAACACACAACAACTGCCAAACACAGCAAACACAACACAGCAAACGGACAACACAACAACACCACAACACAGCAGAAGGCAAATCAGACACACAACAAACGCAAACACAGACAACACCATCAACTACAGCAAAGGCAACAGACAACACACAACTACAGCAATAACTGGCCACACAGACAACACCACAAACACAAGCAAGAGCACAACACAAACACAAAACACCATCAACACACAAAAACGCCAGACACAGACAACACCCAAATACAGCAATAATGGCGCAACAACACCATCAACACAGCAAAGCAACAGCCCCAGACACGACAACACCATCAACTACAGCAAACAACTGGCCAGACACAGACAACACCATCAACTACAGCAAGTAACTGGCCAGACACAGACAACACCATCAACTACAGCAAGTAACTGGCCAGACACAGACAACACCATCAACTACAGCAAGTAACTGGCCAGACACAGACAACACCATCAACTACAGCAAGTAACTGGCCAGACACAGACAACACCATCAACTACAGCAAGTAACTGGCCAGACACAGACAACACCATCAACTACAGCAAGTAACTGGCCAGACACAGACAACACCATCAACTACAGCAAGTAACTGGCCAGACACAGACAACACCATCAACTACAGCAAACAACTGGCCAGACACAGACAACACCATCAACTACAGCAAGCAACTGGCCAGACACAGACAACACATCAACTACAGCAAGAACTGGCCAGACACAGACAACACCATCAACTACAGCAAACAACTGGCCAGACACAGACAACACCATCAACTACAGCAAGTAACTGGCCAGACACAGACAACACATCAACTACAGCAAGCAACTGGCCAGACAGCAACACCATCAACTACAGCAAGCAACTGGCCAGACACAGACAACACCATCAACTACAGCAAGCAACTGGCCAGACACAGACAACACCATCAACTACAGCAAAACTGGCCAGACACAGACAACACCATCAACTACAGCAAAAACTGCCAGACACACACACTACCACAATCCACACAAAAACAGCAGACCCAGACAACACCATCAACTACAGCAGTAAGGCCAGAGAACCCATCAACTACAGCAAAACTGGCCAACACAGACAACACCATCAACCACAGCAAAACGGCCAGAAACACCATCAACTACAGCAAGAACTGGCCAGACACAGACAACACATCAACTACAGCAAGTAACTGGCAACACAGACAACACATCAACTACAGCAAAACTGCCAGACACAGACAACACCATCAACTACAGCAAACAACTGGCAGACACAGACAACACCATCAACTACAGCAAGAACGCCAGACACAGACAACATCAACACAGCAATAACTGGCCAGACACAGACAACACCATCAATACAGCAAGAACGGCCAGACACAACAACACCACAACACGCAAGTAACGCAAAACACATCAACTACAGCAAGAACTGCCAACACAGACAACCCATCAATACAAAACTGCCAGACACAGACAACACCATCAACTACAGCAAGAATGCAACAACACCATCAAACACAACATGCAGACAGAACACCATCAACTACAGCAAATGGCAGACAACACCATCAACTACGCAAACACAGCCAAACACATCAATACGCAACTGGCCAGACAAACAACACATCAATACAGCAAGTACGCCAACACAGACACCCATCACAGCAAACTGCCGCACAACACCTAATACAGCAATGGACAGAACACTCAACACAAACGGCAGCAACACATACACAGCAAAAATGCAACAAGAAACACCATCAACACAGCAAGGAGACACACCACTAACACAAAAATGCACACAGACAACACCATCAACTACAGCAAGTAACTGGCAGACACAACAACACCATCAACTACAGCAAACACTGGCCAGACACAGACAACACCATCAACTACAGCAAAAACTGGCCAGACACAGACAACACCATCAACTACAGCAAGTAACTGGCCAGACACAGACAACACCCTCAACTACAGCAAACAACTGGCCAGACACAGACAACACCATCAACTACAGCAAGTAACTGGCCAGACACAGACAACACCATCAACTACAGCAAGTAACTGGCCAGACACAGACAACACCATCAACTCACAAAAGCCCGAAACACATCCAGCAGAACTGAGACAACACCATCAACTACAGCAAGCAACTGGCCAGACAACACCATCAACTACAGCAAGTAACTGGCCAGACAACACCATCAACTACAGCAAGTAACTGGCCAGACAACACCATCAACTACAGCAAGTAACTGGCCAGACAAGACAACCATCAACTACAGCAAGAACGGCCACAGACAACCATCAACTACAGCAAAGTAACTGGCCAGACAACACCATCAACTACAGCAAAATGGCCAGACACAGACAACACCATCAACTACAGCAAGTAACTGGCCAGACAACACCATCACTACAGCAAGAACTGGCCAGACACAGAGAACACCATCAACTACAGCAGAACTGGCCAGACAACACTCAACTACAGCAAGAACTGCCAGAACCCATCAACACAGACGAATGGCCAGTACACACCTACTACGCAAGCAACTGGCCAGACACGAAACACCCACTACAGCAATAATCACAGACAACACCATCAACTACAGCAAGCAACTGGCCAGAGACAACACCATCAACTACAGCAAGTAATCTGGCACCAGACAACACCATCAACTACAGCAAGCAACTGGCCAGACACAACACCATCAACTACAGCAAGTAACTGGCCAGAAACAACACCATCAACTACAGCAACAACTGGCCAGACACAGACAACACCATCAACTACAGCAAGCAACTGGCAGACAACACCATCAACTACAGCAAGTAACTGGCCAGACAACACCATCAACTACAGCAAGTAACTGGCCAGACAACACCATCAACTACAGCAAGTAACTGGCCAGACAAGACACCAATCAACTACAGCAATAACTGGCCCAAGCAAACATCAACTACAGCAAGTAACTGGCCAACAACCATCAACTACAGCAAACAACTGGACCAGACAACACCATCAACTACAGCAAGTAACTGGCCAGACAACACCATCAACTACAGCAAACAACTGGCCAACCACAACCACACCCATCAACTACAGCAAGTAACTGGCCAGACAGAACACCATCAACACACAAGAACTCAGACAAACACACCATCAATACAGAAGAACTGGCCAACAACACCATCAACTACACAAGCAACTGGCCAGACACAGACAACACCATCAACTACAGCAAGTAACTGCCAGAACAACACCATCAACACAGCAAGCAATGGCCAGACACACAACCATCAACTACAGCAAGTAACTGGCCAGACAACACCATCAACTACAGCAAGAACTGGCCAGACAACACCATCAACTACAGCAAGTAACTGGCCAGAACACACAACCCAGCACAGAAACTGGCCAGACAACACCATCAACTACAGCAAGTAACTGGCCAGACACAGACAACACCTCAAACACAAGTAACTGCCGCCAGACAACACATCAACTACAGCAAGTAACTGGCCAGACAACACCCACTCAGCAACAACTCCCCAATAAACAGCAAGTAACTGGCCAGAACAACACACATCAACACAGCAATCAACTGGCCAGACACAGACAACACCATCAACTACAGCAAGTAACTGGCCAGACCAGACAAACCATCAACTACAGCAAGTAACTGGCCAGACACACAAACACCAACAACTACCCGCAACAACTGGCCAGACCAACAACCATCAACTGCAAGAACTGCACAACAGCACATAACGAGAACTGGCCAGACAACACCATCAACTACAGCAAGTAACTGGCCAGACAACACCATCAACAAAAGCAAGTAACTGGCCAAACACAGACAACACCATCAATTACAGCAAATAACTGGCCAGTCATCAAAGCCCCACCCCCACCCCCGCACATTAACGTCAGTGTGATCCAAACAATGAGAAGTCCCAATATAATAATATTGTGCAGTTTCTGTAGCTGCAGGAACGAGGTTTCAGATGATTTCAGATCTCAGGTTAACAAGACATAAAACCCCATCAACATGGCAGTGATCTGATGGAGTGGTGTTAAGCTGTACACAGCCCTGTGTTGACTGATTGCTTGCCAACAGCACCTGACCTTTACACGTTATCTAAACCAGCAATTGCACTGTTAGCCGCCGTGGAGTTACATGAAACACGGAGAGAGGTCTCAGTGTGGCAGACGAAGTTCAAATTTCAGCTAACGCTCTGTATGGTCGTTAGCACTGCATGACAGTCTGTAGGAGACAGTTTCAGATATCACGTCGGCACAGCTGAAAATCAATGTGGTTGGTGTAACACATGTACGGTCTCTGCTGGTCTGCTGTGATTTCCTTTGGGAAACTTACTCATTCAAAGGATATGAATCAGAGCAGCTACCAAGCCTTATTCAGACAGACCATACAGCTTGTGTGGGATTGAACCTATCTCATATCGTCTCACATATCATGGGATATCATCACTGTCTTCTGTCATCCCCATCTTTATCTGTCCTCATTCAATGAAATTGCTCCGACTTTCTTGTACTTCCCGGGATGAAAAGTCGTAAAGCTTAAGAAAAGAGGTTCTCTCTCTCTCTCTCCTCTCTCTCTCTCTCTCTCTCTCTCTCTCTGTGTGTGTGTGTGTGTGTGTGTGTGTGTGTGTGTGTGTGTGTGCGTGTGTGTGCGTGTGTGCTTTAAAGTGTAAGTGAAAGTTGGGGCTGTTTATGTATGGAAGCTGACTTCATTTGGCCACAGTCTGTGCCAGTGGGCACTTGTGTATCATGCAAAGTGATCTATTAGTTTGATCACATCTT
>JAPXFY010000014.1:79964394-79984394 GCA_030674185.1 Monoplex corrugatus
TGCGGTCCTCATCTGGTGCCCGTCTCTATAGTATCCCCATAGTCCGCACTGAAAGGTTTGGGCAGCGTTCTTTTTCCTATCGGGCTCCAACCGTCTGGAGTCAGTTACCTCGCTCTCTTGGATGCTCACCCTCTCTGTCCACATTCAAACGCTCCCTCAAGGCTCACCTGTTTCCCAGGGCTGGTGGTCTCTGCCCCCTTCCCCCCATGTGGTGTAATGGTGACATTGTGGTGTCTTGGTGTCAGTGTGTCATTGTGTTTGCATGTCGTGCTGTGTGTGTGTTTGTGTGTGTGTGTGTGTGTGTGTTTGTGTGTGTGTGGGTGCTTCTGTGGGCGTGTGTGTGTGTGCTTGTGATTCTGGTTATATGTTTTGCCATTGTAAACGCCTAGGGCATTAATTTGATTAGGCGTACTAAATGTTCATAATAATAATAATAATAATAATACACATACTTTTACACATACACACAGGCAGAGAGAGAAAGAGAGAGAGATGGGGGGGGGGGGGGGCAGACAGACAGAGACAGTCCCTACCGGACGAAGGTGCTCCACAGGAGCACCCATTGACGTCGTTAACTTTCTTCTTTCTCTTTCTCCTGTCCATGGTTTTCCTGGGGAAAAACTACGATGGTGGTTTCCCCTTGCCTTCCATCGTTTTTTATTCAGGTTTAACTCCCTTAGCCTTACTCTCTCCCGAGATGTCCACAAGGCAGTGGAGCTATTTACCCTTAGCTTGGGGGTCTGGTTCGTGGGCACCAGGGCGTGTCCACACACCGGTGGGCCTGCATGCCTCACGTCTGGGGGCCAGACCTCCTCCGAGATTCAGCCTGAGTCCGTGAGGTGCTCAGTTACCGCCTGTCGCCACGAGGAGGCACAGCGTGGGGCTTGCTGATGGAGAGGCTATGTACTGACAGGAAGAGACTTAAGAGATCACCAGAAGACGTTGGATGGGACCTTGACTTGCAATGCCTCACCACTAGTGAAACAAACACCTCCCAGCTATCGACGCCACATGCCACACGGTAGCCAATTTCGTTAAAAAAAATTTTTAAAAAGATGGGGGTGGGGTAATCTGTCCACGTGCAGCACGACCCATGTGGACCCAGTCATCAGTTATCGTGTTCACAAGCCAAGTGGCAAGGTGGGGACATGACAAACCCTGAAACAGCCACACAACACTCAACAGTCAGGTGAAAGCCCAGCTACCGGAGCAGTAGTGAAAGAGTTCCCCTTTGCCAAGCTTCGGCCTTCATCTGTCCATTGGGCCTAATTGTTTGCGTTCGTACGTGCGTGCGTGTGTGTGTGTGTGTGTGTGTGTGTGTGTGTGTGTGTGTGTGTGTGTGTGTGTGTGTGTGTGTGTATGTGTGTGTGTGTGTGTGTGTGTGTGTCTGTGTGTGTGTGCGTGCGTATGTGTGTGTTTGTGTGTGTGTGTTTGTGTGTATGTATGTGTGTGTGTGTATGCGTGCGTGTGTGTGTATTTGTGTGTATGAATGTTTGTGTGTGTTTGTGCGTGCGCGTGTGTGTGGTGTGTGTGTGTGTGTGTGTGTGTGTGTGTGTGTGTGTGTGTGTGTGTGCGGGCGTGTGTTTGTGTATGTTTGTGTGTGTGTGTGTGTCTGTGTGTGTGTCTGTGTGTGTGTCTGTGTGTGTTTGTGTGTGTATGTTTGTGTGTGTGTGTGTGTGTGTGTGTGTGTGTGTAAAGTGCGCAACGAAAGTGTATATGTAACGTTAGGTATAACATTCATATTTTATAAAAAATAATTGAAGCGATTAATGTATTGAAGTTTGGCAACATCAGTAGGCTACAGCTACTTTTTCAATACATTTGATGCCATGTTATCATTTTTTTTTAATGTCTTTGCTGTCTAACAAAGTTAATTTAACTGTCTCCAACATTCATCATTTTATGACACAATCAGAACATTCGCATAGACTATGTCTACCAATACACCTACTTGAGATCACGAAATATGTCGATAAAAAGTCAAATGCACATGTAGAAATGTAATTACCTTTGTTGTGGCAATACTGTATAAAAGGTTAGGCTTTTTACTGACTTATTTCAAAAAGTATTATTTATGTATGTTTGCGTGATTCCATGTGCCCGTTTGTTTGCACACACGTATATATATATATACCTACACACACACACACACACACACACACACAGATAGCTCTCACTATACAAATTATATGTACATGTATGTAACTTATATATATATGTATGTATATGTATATGTATATGTACATGTATATGTATATGTATATGTATATGTCTACATACAATATATGTATGTATGTACGAGGGTGAGTCAAAAAGTAATGCCTTTACATTTATATCAGACGAAGTTTTTGATAAAATTAGCCGAAATGTTGCTCAGTTACAAATGATTATAAGTGTTACGGACTGAAATATTTTGTTTGGTATGTTTCCGGTTCATAGACTCATGAGGAAAATTCAGATTGGCTGCCCCCTTAGAGCTGCGTCAAAAACAAAGAGTAGTGATTGAATTCCTTGTTGCTGAGAGGGAAACCCCTGTGAACATTCACAGACGATTACAGAATGTGTATAAGGAGAATACTTTAGAGAATAGCAATGTTCGCTGGTGGGTCTGTCGTCTGAATGATGAAAAGATGGGAACTGCGAGCGTAGCCGTTTAACCCCGTTCTGGCCGTCCATCCACTTATGTGAATCCTTTACCGCATCCTCCATACTCACCAGACTTAGTGCCTTCAGGCTATCATTTCTTCGGCCCCATGAAAGAGGGTTTGAGAGGCAAACACTATGCCAGTGACGAGGAAGTGAAAACTGCAGTGAAGACGTGGCTCCAAGCACAGTCAACAGAATTTTACGAGGCAGGGATACATGCACTCATTCGAAGGTAGGAACATTGCTATTGAGAGAAACGGTGACTATGTTGAGAAGTAGGGATGTGATCCCCAGAGGCATTACTTTTTGACTCACCCTCGTATGTATATGTATGTATGTGTGTGTGTGTGTGTGGAGAGAGAGAGAGAGAGATCTATTTTTATGTCTGGATCTATCTACCTACTTATCTATCTAGGTATATATGTATAAATATATATATAGCCTATATAATTATATATATACATATATGTACGCATGTGTGTGCGTGTGCCTTGTTCGTGTATGTGCGTGTGTGTGTGTGTGTGTGTGTGTGCGCGCGTGCATGACTTTTCTACGAAAATGAGCCAGTTTATCAAACAAAAACACACACAAGACAAAAACAAAAATAAAACCGGTGTGTGGTTTAAGTGCTGTTTAAGGAACCAGTTATTGAGAGAACCAGCGATTATTTGAGTGAGGATCTGATTCCGCTATTAATTAACGTTCTGCATAACTGTGTTTCGATGACGAAACAACAATTAATTCAGACAACACAATCAGACTTTTTCCCTTCGGTGCTGTAGAATCGTTTTTGAGAAAACATCTTTGGCTGGGGATTGCAGTGAAGAAAGAAAAAAGAGAGAAACACAACACCCTTTCCCCCACCCATCCCTTAGAAGGCCGTGAACAGGTAAAAAAACCCAGCATATCGATCAACTGATGGCAGAGCCTACGAGCTTTCCGTGAATATCCATTGTCTCCTTGAAAAATGGACGCTGTAATGACTCAACAGAGATAACACATCTGACGTAATCTGCGATAAGAGTGGACAGATTAAAAGCTTAGAAAGCCATCAATCATCCACTTCGACGCGTAGACTTGTAAAGTCCGATGCGCTTTCCGTAAAAACCTTGAAACCTTTGTCTTTTCTTTTTTAACTGTATGAACCCTTGTCTATGCCCGGCTATTAATCTTCAACCTCGCTTGTCCTCGTGTTTCAGAACGCAGGTCACCTGCATACTTCAGGTTCACCTGTCATCCACTCCATCCCCCCCTCGTTTCTGGGGAGAATGTATTATATGGATGGGAACAAGTGGAACGGTGTCCAAATGGTGTTAAGTACTTGCCTGGAAAGCCTGGGATCCTGGGTTCCTTTCTCGGTTAGACAGGGATTTTGTCATTCATCCTGTAGGTCGTCTGTAGCAGTCTGAGTGCTGGTCTTCTGGATGAGACGAGTACACATATGACATATCTGCACTATGGATTTTAACCACGTACATGTCATATTGGTAGGTGTGATGCGTCTAGTGTGTCGGCTTCGGCCTGCACCGCTGGCTAGCATTGCTGTGCGAAAAGAAGAGCAGAAGGCTTAACTCTTTTCCTACCAAGAAAATAGGTCACTGTACTAACTGTTGACCAAGTAATGTTAGGAGAGAGAAAGGCCAGAGGGGGTATAGTCAGAAAACAAGGTAAATCTTTGCCAGTTTTGACGCTTCAAACGTCGTGTAAACGAAGAAAGGAAATGACAAGAGTATACTCCCTTTGCCGGAAAAGGATACACGTCAGTAATGCGGCCATTTTCTATTAATATACTCGAAACTTAAACGACGGTTCAGGGCACGAAATCCTCGTGACGCGGTCCACGGAGACAGAAAGCTGAGTCACGAGGATCTCGTGACGTGGTACAGAATGTGTTTAAATCGTTTGGATCATTTGTAATGTTTGTATCTCCCCCAGTGTTTTCAGTGCTGTGTGTGACGGACCTGTTTACAATACACCAACACAATGATATAGATAGCCTCATGGAGACTTCATCTACACTAACTTTTGTCTTGTTCTGTGTTTACAATACACCAACACAATGATATAGATAGCCGTATGGAGACTTCATCTACACTAACTTTTGTCTTGTTACTGTGTTTTTGATCAGTTGATAAATCGTATAGGTATACTGTCTCTCAGTACTGAAACTGAAAGCTCTTGTACGACTGTATTATGTATTTCTATTATCCTTAATGTGTTGTTTGATGTCCTCTTAATCTATGTCCTTGTAGTCTGAGACATCAAACCATTCGATAGAATTCAGTTCAGGTCATGTGTCTTAATTAACTCCTGTCTGTCTGCCTCGTTATGTTTTGTGTCTGTTTTTCTCTTCCACCACCCTCTTTCTGTTCTGCTGTCTGTGTTTCTGTCAGGTCTTTGTGTGATTTAGTAACTGGTACATGCGTTAGGGTTTGTTTCCTGTTGTGTCATGGAGGGGAGCATTAGTATCCTGACTGCTGTTGGTCATTTATGTCTCCGTTTCGCACAGCACGAAGTCAAGTTGTTGGGAAAGTCGACGTCATGTGGAAAGTGGGAGAGTTCGTTTGTTTATTTTGTTTGGTTTGCATCGTTTTCGACCAAGCGAGGTTGCACGTGTGTGAGTGAATGTATATGTGTAAACGTGTGTGTGTGTGTGTGTGTGTGTGTGTGTGTGTTTACGCCACACTCAGGCTCGCGCTACATAGGTGCAGCATGTTTTATGTAATCAAAAACTAGGTACAAAAGAAGTGAAAGAGGGGACTTCAGCACGATGTTTTTAACTTCACAGAAAACTGGAGACGTCACGAAGTGTACTAATTTTGAAAAGCTCGTTTCAATGAGGAGAGCACACCTGCGCACACTTAGTTTGAATAGTTTAGTAAAGAGAGTAAGATACAGAGGAAATTGCAAAAAAAACCGCCATAAGATCTTAAGACTAGGCGGAAGTTTACTTTTATTTTGCGTCGTTCTCTTTTACTTCGTTTTATTCTGTTCTATTTCTATGGTTGATCATGCACCGTAATGTTGTTTTATTTGATTATATTGTATTATTTTATTAAACCAGAACTCGCAAACATACGATACAGATGTGTATTTAATTGAAAACAAAAGTAATTTGCTACGTGTTGCTTTCATGTTGATGTTGTCCTAGGGGTTTGTTAGATGTTTGTAAGTTTGTTATTGCTGTCTTGCTTTTGGTTCGTTTGTTCTGTTCCACTTGAATGTATTGGGTTTATCGTCCTATATATGTTTCAGTTCATCCGTTTTTTTTTTATTTCTCTTAAAGTATATCCGTTTTTTTCCATGTTTCAATTGTAATCTTGACAATTCTCATACTTTTAAGTCTTTTCATGTAAAATACAAGATGGAGACAGAATCAGGAATTCATAGCGTACCATGTGTCGTGTTAGTGTGTGTGTGTGGTGTGTGTGTGTGTGTGTGTGTGTGTGTGTGTGTGTGTGTTGGTGTGTGTGTGTGTGTGTGTGCGGATGTATGTGTTGTGTTGGGGTGTATGTGTGTTGTTAGTGGTTGTTTGTGTGTGTGTGTGTGTGGGGTTTGTGTGTGTGTGTGTGTGTGTGTGTGTGTGTTGTAGTTGTGTTGGTGATGTTGTGTTGTGTTGTGGTTGTTTGTGTGTGTGTGTGTGTGTGTGTGTGTGTGTGTGTGTGTGTTGTGTGTGTTGTGTGTGTGTGTGTGTGTGGTGTGTGTGTGTGTGTGTTTTCATAAGAAAGAGGATGGTGGCGAAGATGCTGTGGAATTGCATTCTATAGCTCCAGAGGAGGATGACAAGGCTCAGTCAGCATACATTGTAGGAGGAACAGTTGCCTGAAAACTGGAAAGATGCAATGATCATCAACATTTGAAAAAACAAAGCGGGTAATATCTCATGCGAGCAGGGTCTTGGGATATCTGTCTTGTACATTGTGGAGAATCTTTGCCACAATCACTCTTACGGAGTCATCGACCATACAGGCAGCCCATCATTCCTGCTTTTCAGTATGCTTGTGGTGTAACAGACACATGTGTTACATCATACTCAACGTGCGCCAGCGGCAACAGAAGCGCTGTGAGCAAAATCAACGGGCTCCACAAGGCATTTGTCATAGTGATCAAGGTAGTCAACATCATTTGGCCTGAGGAAGAATTATAAACGTGTTTTTTTTTATTCAGAAGCTCGTCTGATTGACTGCTGTCTTTCATAATAGCATGCCGTCCTGAGAGCAAGAGTATGGAAAGGCATCTGAACCTTTTCCGGTATGTGTTTTACGTAATCCAGGTTTGATGTGAATATCTACACTTATATTCCACTGCTGTATTTTGTCATTATTAATGTTGTGCATCTGCAGACTCCAA
This sequence comes from Monoplex corrugatus, assembly GCA_030674185.1. Taxonomy (NCBI): domain Eukaryota; kingdom Metazoa; phylum Mollusca; class Gastropoda; order Littorinimorpha; family Ranellidae; genus Monoplex; species Monoplex corrugatus. The sequence continues at coordinate 79,971,391 of JAPXFY010000014.1, forward strand.
AAATAGTTGCGTATTATTATCGATCAATTAACAATGTCCTAATATATTTAAACACACACACACACACACACACACACACACACACACACCACACACACACACACACACACACACACACACACACACACACATATATATAGGCTTATATATGTATATATACATTATATATATATAATACACACACACACACACAAGGAATTAAATACTACATAATCTTGGTAAGCATGAATGTAATTCTGATGGCTAAATTCATGTCCTGGCCCGCCACAACTGTTGTAAATTGTTGATCATGGATCACGCTGTATTCTCGATATGATAACGTTCATTGTAGTCAGTAACTGGCTGTGGACTGAAAGCTCTTGAAATAAAACTGACGTCATAGATTGGCTTTGGTGGTTGTCTGAAATCATAAGCGTCTGTTCACGTGATTGTCGATGTTCTCATGATTGACGGCGTTCTCGTGATTGTTGGTGTTCTCATGATTGACGACGTTCTCACGATAGTCGTTGTTCTCATGACAGTCGATTTTCTCATGATAGTTGATGTTCTCATGATTGCCGAGGTTCTCGTTCTGTCTGCCGACGTTCTCGTGATTGCCTTCGTTCTCATGATTGCCTTTGTTCTCATGACTGAGATGTTCTCATGATTGCCTTTGTTCTCATGACTGAGATGTTCTCATGATTGCCTACGTTCTCATGACTGAGATGTTCTCATGATTGCCTACGTTCTCATGACTGAGATGTTCTCATGATTGCCTACGTTCTCATGACTGAGATGTTCTCATGATTGCCTACGTTCTCATGACTGAGATGTTCTCATGGCTGCCTACGTTCTCATGACTGAGATGTTCTCATGATTGCTTACGTTCTCATGACTGAGATGTTCTCATGATTGCTTACGTTCTCATGACTGAGATGTTCTCATGATTGCTTACGTTCTCATGACTGAGATGTTCTCATGATTGCCTACGTTCTCATGATTGCCTACGTTCTCATGACTGAGATGTTCTCATGATTGCCTACGTTCTCATGATTGCCTACGTTCTCATGACTGAGATGTTCTCATGATTGCCTACGTTCTCATGATTGCCTACGTTCTCATGATTGCCTACGTTCTCATGATTGCCTACGTTCTCATGATTGCCTACGTTCTCATGATTGCCTACGTTCTCATGACTGAGATGTTCTCATGATTGCCTACGTTCTCATGATTGCCTACGTTCTCATGATTGCCTACGTTCTCATGATTGCCTACGTTCTCATGATTGCCTACGTTCTCATGATTGCCTACGTTCTCATGATTGCCTACGTTCTCATGATTGCCTACGTTCTCATGATTGCCTACGTTCTCATGATTGCCTACGTTCTCATGATTGCCTACGTTCTCATGATTGCCTACGTTCTCATGATTGCCTACGTTCTCATGATTGCCTACGTTCTCATGATTGCCTACGTTCTCATGACTGAGATGTTCTCATGATTGCCTACGTTCTCATGATTGCCTACGTTCTCATGATTGCCTACGTTCTCATGATTGCCTACGTTCTCATGATTGCCTACGTTCTCATGATTGCCTACGTTCTCATGATTGCCTACGTTCTCATGACTGAGATGTTCTCATGATTGCCTACGTTCTCGTGATTGCCTTCGTTCTCATGATTGCTTACGTTCTCATGACTGAGATGTTCTCATGATTGCCTACGTTCTCATGACTGAGATGTTCTCATGATTGCCTACGTTCTCATGACTGAGATGTTCTCATGATTGCCTACGTTCTCATGACTGAGATGTTCTCATGATTGCCTACGTTCTCATGACTGAGATGTTCTCATGGTTGCCTACGTTCTCATGGTTGCCTACGTTCTGATGATTGCCTACGTTCTGATGATTGAGATGTTCTCATGATTGCTTACGTTCTCATGATTGCCTACGTTCTCATGATTGCCTACGTTCTCATGATTGCCTACGTTCTCATGATTGCCTACGTTCTCATGATTGCCTACGTTCTCATGATTGCCTACGTTCTCATGATTGCTTACGTTCTCATGATTGCCTACGTTCTCATGATTGCCTACGTTCTCATGATTGCTTACGTTCTCATGATTGCCTACGTTCTCATGATTGCCTACGTTCTGATGATTGAGATGTTCTCATGATTGCTTACGTTCTCATGACTGAGATGTTCTCATGATTGCCTACGTTCTCATGACTGAGATGTTCTCATGGTTGCCTACGTTCTCATGATTGCCTACGTTCTGATGATTGAGATGTTCTCATGATTGCCTACGTTCTCATGATTGCCTACGTTCTGATGATTGAGATGTTCTCATGATTGCCTACGTTCTCATGACTGAGATGTTCTCATGATTGCCTACGTTCTCATGACTGAGATGTTCTCATGGTTGCCTACGTTCTCATGACTGAGATGTTCTCATGATTGCCTACGTTCTCATGACTGAGATGTTCTCATGATTGCCTACGTTCTCATGATTGCCTACGTTCTCATGACTGAGATGTTCTCATGGTTGCCCGACATTATCGTGATTGTCGATGTTCTCATGATTGTCTGATTTCTTGTGGTTATCGTTGTTCTCATGATTGTCAACATTCTCATGATCTTCAAATGCAATGTGCTTTTAGAAACGCCCATATCATGTCAAGAATGCTACAGTGTACTAGACAACGTGAGAACCTCAAGGTTTCAGTCAGCAATGAATATGTCTGGTTGTCTGTTTAAATATGGTGATACCCAGAATATCTGTAACTCAACCAGAAGTTAAAAATCCCAGTCAGTCAGACAATTAACGACCCCCCCCCCCCTCCCTTTGTTCCCCTTTGTGGAATGTTATGTTTTCACATACGGGTTGACAATCTGTCACTAGCATTTGGTAATCACAGTTTGATCTGTCTGGAGATACAAAATCCCTGTTCTAATGAAGTTTACAATATCCACCATATTCAGCAGTCCTTTCATTTATATTTTTCTCGAACCTCTGTCACAAAAGCTAACTTGTTTGGTTGGAAATAATATTTGTACCCGTTTTCTTGGTTTCATATATTATTCTTTATCTTATTCGATTTTGTTTGTTATTATTCATTGCATCCTCCTCTTTGTTTCCGTTATTCCTATTGGTTTCTATTGTACATTTTACGTTTTACTATAATTGATTTGATTGATTTAAAAAAAATCTTTTGTATACAAACATGATACATTCATTAAAATCAGTTTACAGCATGATAATTATGTGCTTTGGAGCACGTGCGTGTGTATGGATGTTTGGTGGTGGTGGTGGTGGTGTGTGTGTGTGTGTGTGTGTGTGTGTGCGTGTGTGTGCGTGTATGCGTGTGTGTGTATGTGTGCGTGTATGTGTGTGTGTGTAGGTGCATGCTGGTGTTTATGCGCGTTTTTATGTCTTTATTTACACATTTTGTACTTCTTGTGATGTAATTAACAAAAAAGTGTTACGGTGGGTAAATATAAACTGCCGTGTGATGCCTTCAAGATCTGCGAAAATCGGAGCTATCAAGCTATCAGCAAACTACACAGTTCCGAAAATCCCGTGTCATTTAAACAGATTGTACTTGCACAGCACACAAGGTTTGAACACGTTGGTTAGGCCACTAGAACAAGACAAGAGACAGACAGCGAAACCTGATATGCACATTGGTAGTAAAACCTTTGTGAGATAAATGTGGGGTTGTCTTATGTAGTCACTTTTAGTTGATTTCTTTCCATTTTATTTCATCTTATTTTGTTCCAGTGTTCTGCCTTATGTCTTTGTTCCATGTTTTCCGTTTTCATAGGCTTGGTTTGCCCAGCCACAGCGCACTAGGACACACCAGAGCGCACAAAACACACCCACAGCGCACAAAAACACACCCAGAGCGCACAAGAACACACCAGAGCGCACAAGACACACCCAGAGCGCATAAAACACACCCAGAGCCACAAGAACATACCCAGAGCGCATAATAACACACCCAGAGCGCACAAAACACACCCAGAGCGCAAAAACACACACCAGAGCGCACAAAACACACCCAGAGCGCACAAAACACACCCAGAGCGCGCAAGAACATACCCAGAGCGCATAAAAACACACCCAGAGCGCATAAAAACACACCCAGAGCGCACAAAACACACCCAGAGCGCATAAAAACACACCCAGAGCGCACAAAACACACCCAGAGCGCATAAAAACACACCCAGAGCGTACAAGAACACACCCAGAGCGCATTAAAAACACACCAGAGCGCACAAAAACACACCCAGAGCGCATAAAAAAAACACACCCAGAGCGTACAAGAAACACACCCAGAGCGCATAAAAACACATCCAGAGCGCACAAAAACACACCCAGAGCGCATAAAAACACACCAAGAGCGAATAAAAACACACCCAGAGCGCATAAAAACACACCCAGAGCGAATAAAAACACACCAAGAGCGCACAAAAACACAACAGAGCGCATAAAAACACACCAAGAGCGAATAAAAACACACCCAGAGCGCATAAAAACACACCCAAGACGCGTGTGTAATTGACAAACCAAGACAAGCGCACATTTTCAGCCAAATGCCGTTTGTCAAACCTTGTTTTCCGTTATTTTTTGTTTACCGTTTTTTGTAATTCCTGTCAAATGTATTTTACTGAATCCATTTTAAAAAAACAGATTGTTCGATTTGTTTCACAGTATTTTGCTTGTTTCCTTGATCAGTGTTTGTATGAATTTGGTTTTTTTTTTTGTGCGTGCGTGTGTCTATTTTTTGTTTGTTTGTTTGTCTGTTTTCTTGGTTGTGTTTCGCTTTATCTTGTTTTGAATGTTTTACATCATCGCCGTATGTATTTCCTCCCATCCATCTTTTCCTTCCGCTTGTATCTTTCCGTCTCTGTTTGTGCCAGATAAAAACTAAATTGTTTGTTTCATTCTGTTTTCAATTTGATTGTTGATAATGTTGGTTTTTAAAGCTTTTTCTTGTAAGTAAAAGAGGTATATAGATCCAAATCATATTACAGTATACACATCTTTTGTGTGTGTGTGTGTGTGTGTGTGTGTGTGTGTGTGTGTGTGTGTGTGTGTGTGTGTTTGGGGATTGTGGTGTGCGCGCGCGCGCGCACGTGCTCGTTCGCATGCGCGCGCGTGTGTGTGTGACAGAAAACCAAACATACCAGCAACCATTTTCTAGCTATGTTGGAGGGGATGGGGGTGGGGGGAGGGAAAGCTGTCGTTGTGTCTTGGTCCAGTGGCTGGGCAGGACCTGATTGTGTGCGTTGTGCGGCTTTGTCCCAGGGTTTGTCATCTGTCCACCTTGCCATGTGGGTGGTGTGCAGGGTAACTAATGGCTAGATCCGGGTGCGTTATGCAACTCTTGGGCCACTCCCTTCCCTTTAGCGGGATGGCTGCCACATGACGTCGGGGACTTGGGGGTAATTGTCTGGACGGCAGTGGGCTGTTGAACTTTTGGGCCCTCTTGTGGTGTTTCTTATTAACTTAGTTATGTGTAAGTTGTCTGGTGAAACGCAAGACAATGTGTTAAGGCTAGGAAGGACTCCTGAAGACACTAACGTGAAGACATGTGAACAATGTGTTAAGGCTAGGAAGGACTCCTGAAGACACTAACGTGAAGACATGTGAACAATGTGTTAAGGCTAGGAAGGACTCCTGAAGACACTGACGTGAAGACATGTGAACAATGTGTTAAGGCTAGGAAGGACTCCTGAAGACACTGACGTGAAGACATGTGAACAATGTGTTAAGGCTAGGAAGGACTCCTGAAGACACTGACGTGAAGACATGTGAACAATGTGTTAAGGCTAGCAAGACTCCTGAAGACACTACATGAAGACATGTGAACAATGTGTTAAGGCTAGGAAGGACTCTGAAGACATTGACGTGAAGACATGTGAACAATGTGTTAAGGCTAGCAAGAACTCCTGAAGACACTGACGTGAAGACATGTGAACAATATGTTAAGGCTAGCAAGAACTCCTGAAGACACTAACGTGAAGACATGTGAACAATGTGTTAAGGCTAGCAAGGACTCCTGAAGACACTAACGTGAAGACATGTGAACAATGTGTTAAGGCTAGCAAGAACTCCTGAAGACACTGACGTGAGACATGTGAACATGTGTTAAGGTAGCAAAACTCCTGAAGACACTGACGTGAAGACATGTGAACAATATGTTAAGGCTAGCAAAACTCCTGAAGACACTGACGTGAAGACATGTGAACAATGTGTTAAGGCTAGGAAGGATCCTGAAGACACTGAGGAGGACACGTGAACAATGTTAAGGCTAGGAGACTCTGAGACACTGATGAAGACATGTGAACATGTTTAAGGCTAGAAGGACTCCTGAAGACACTGACGTGAGGACTTGTTAAATCTTGTTTGTTTTTATTTTTCTATTTACTTTATTCCATGTTATTTGTTCATTCGTTTTGGTTAGATTGCTTATGAGAGGATGTCATTGATCAGGGTCATATTTCTTTGAAATAATTTTTTTGTCAGAAAACTTTTTTTCTGGAACAAAGAAACCTCCCAACGTAGAGCTACACTGGACAAATCTGACCCAACCGATGAACGACCAAAGTAATGAAACAGAAAATATCACAAGATGTGGGAAATGTAAGATTGTATATGTGGTTTGACAGTCTTCTTTCGAAGTGCCGCTTGTCCATCATTCTGTAATTTTTATGCTTCTTGTTTTTGGTTCAGTATTGATGTTTCTGTTTATCCGTTTATTTCCTTGTCTGTTTGTTTACCCGTTGCATGCCTGCTCTCTCTCACATCTGATTACGCTTGAGAAAGTTTCGTTTTTAAAGGAAATGCACATATTTCATTTGCTCGACGTTTTTCTTATGTGTTTGTTTGTTTGCTGTGTTTGTTTTTTGTTTTAATTTCGCGATCTTTGTCTCTCTGCCTGTGCGTTGCTCCTTTTTGCCCAACACCACACATCTAAACCCGTAGTCATTCAGTCACAGCCACATTAGCCAGCAGTGTCAAGCTTGCTTAAGGCCACACAACTGTACGGTTACCGGGTCATTTTGATTACGTTTGATCGTGTGCGTTCTGATCCAACACACTGAGGAAATCACCCGCTGAACTTCCTGACGACGACAGTAATCAGTCTGAGAGTTAGGGTGAGTCAATGTCTCAACTTCACACTTTCCCATTGCTTCATCTCTCGTGACCTACATCTTTCCAACAACAGTCCCCATATGGATACACCTGTCCAACAACAGTCCCCTTATGGATACACCTGTCCAACAACAAAGTCCCCTTATGGATATACCTGTCCAACAACAGTCCCCTTGTAAATACACCTGTCCAACAACAGTCCCCATCTTATGGATACACCTGTCCAACAACAGTCCCCTTATGGATAACCTGTCCAACAACAGTCCCCTTATGGATACCTGTCCAACAACAGTCCCCTTGTAAAATAACACCTGTCCAAACAACACAGTCCCCTTGTAAATACACCTGTCCAACAACAGTCCCCTTATGGAACACACCCTGTCCAAACAACAGTCCCCTTATGGATACACCTGTCCAACAACAGTCCCCTTATTGGATAATACCTGTCCAACAACAGTCCCCTTGTAAATACACCTGTCCAACAACAGTCCCCTTGTAAATACACCTGTCCAACAACAGTCCCCTTATGGATACACCTGTCCAACAACAGTCCCCTTATGGATACACCTGTCCAACAACAGTCCCCTTATGGATACACCTGTCCAATAACAGTCCCCTTATGGATACACCTGTCCAACAACAGTCCCCTTTTGGATACACCTGTCCAACAACAGTCCCCTTATGGATACACCTGTCCAACAACAGTGGGTACACCTGCCCAACAACAATACCCCCATGACTCATCATCATCAGGTGCCTTGCCGCATGGCGTTGGCGATTATGGACTTCCATCTGTCTCTATCTCTTGTTGCCTCAAGCATCTCTTCTACCCTCCTTGTCTTCAGCCACTCTGCAAGTCCATGTAGTATCTTCTCCCTGGGTCTACCCGGTGCTCTCCTTTCCCTCCAGCTTTCCCGTTGTGACCAGGTGTTCCAATTCCCCTTTCCTCATAAAATGGCCTATGAATGTTGCCTGCCTTTTCCTAATCTTCCTTGTGTCTGCCTCCATCAAGACTCTTTCGTTTGTTTTCTTTGCTGTCCATGGAACTCTCAACATCCATCTTAGAAACCACATCTCGGCTCCCTCAATCTTGCTCTGGCTTTGCTTGTTGACTGTCCACGCCTCGCAACCGTACAACAGTATTGGTTCTATATAACAATTCAAGAACTCTCTTCCTGATGTTAATTGATAGGCATTTGTTGGTAAGAATGCTTTCCATCTTCTTGAATGTTCTTTTGGCTTGGCTGATTCTGCTGGTTATTTCTGATGTACATCTGCCGTCTGGAGAAATGATCGTTTCCAGGTATTTAAACTTATCAACCTGTCTCAAGGTTGTGCAGTTTGCTGTTATTTTGCATGAGGGGATTTCATATTTTTTACTGATCACCATGACTTCAGTCTTCCTGCTGTTTAGTTCCAACCGCTTACCTTTGCTTTCTATTTCAAGTATATTCACAAGGTTTTGTAGGTCCCTTTCACTTTCTGCAATTAGCACGGTGTCATCTGCGTATCGAATGTTGTTTATCATTTTTCCTCCAACCTTTAACCCGGGGTCTTCCTCTAGGTTTCTCATGATGTTTTCGCTGTAAAATGAAAACAAATCTGGTGACAAAACACAACCCTGTCTGACTACTCTTATGGTGTTTTGGAAAGAGCTTATATCGTATTTTATTCTCATTGCAGCTGTTTGTTCCCAATACATATTTCTGATTATTCGTAGATCTTTTTTATCAGTATTGAGTCTTTCTAGTTGGTTGATCAATTCATCATGTCTTACCCGATCGAAAGCCTTGGTATAGTCAACAAAGCATAGATACAAATCCTTATTCATCTCAATTGACCTCTCTATGATAGTTCTTAGGATGTATATGGCATTAATAGTTCCTTTCCCTTCCTCAAATCCACATTGTTCATCTGCTATTTCTCTTTTGATTCTATTCCTTGTCCTCATCATGATTATTCTTAATAGGATCTTGGTTACACGACTCATCAAACTGATTGTGCGATGGAGTTCGCATTCTATAGCCCTGTCTTCTTTGGAAGTGCAATGAAAATTGATTTTGACATAACTTTACGGATTTTTCCAGTGTCATAAATTTCATTTAGCAGGATTGTTATGTTTTCTATACCGAATTCCTCCAGGTCTTCAATCATCTCTGTAGTAATGTTGTCTGGTCCTGGGGCATTTCCTGGTTTCATCTTTTGCAATGCTGCTCTAACTTCATCTTTCATTATGGGTGGTCCTTCAAAGATCTTTCTTATAATGTGTTCTACGTTTCTGTCATCTTCAAAAAGGTCTTTAATGTACTTTCCCCATCTGTCTAATATTTTGTCTTTTTCCACAAGAATCGTGCCATCTTTCGATTTTAAGCAACCAGTCGATATGCATGTATTTTTCCTGTAGACAATTTCTTCAATTCATCTGTACATAGCCTGAGGATCCGTTTTGTGTTGGTCTTCTATTTCTTTGCATTTTGTTTTCAGCCAAACTTCCTTAGCTTCATTGCACCTATTCCTGATTTCTTTGTTTATCTTCCTGTAATATCTCCTCGTTTCTCTTTGCCTTCCTCCGTTCCTCCTAAAATTTCTTTTATCATCCAGTTCTTTTTTGCTTTTCTATCTACTACAGGGATTTCTTCACAAGCTTCGTTTATCGAATTTCTCAACTTTGTCCATTGTTCCTCACTATCACCAACGTCTTCCAGAGCACCGAATTTTTTTTGAACATGTACATTAAAGTTTTGACGTATCACTTCATCTGTCTTTAAGAGTCCAAGATCTAGTTTGATGTTGCTTTTGGTCTGTTTCCTTTTCCGTAATTTCAACCTAAATCTTCCCACTACAGGATTGTGGTCACTGTTGCAGTCTGCGCCTGGTTGTGTTTTTGCTGACAGTAAAGAATTTTTAAATCTTTTGTTAATCAGGATGTAGTCAATCTGATTTTTGGTATTATCTCCCGGACTCATCCATATCCATTTTCTTCTGTTAGGCTGCTCAAACCAGGTGTTTCCCACTATAAACTCATTCATCTGTGCCCATTCTACAAGTTTCCCTCCCCTTTCATTTTGTGTACCAAGGCCATGAGGTCCAACTATATCCTCTACCCTATCCTTTCCCACTTTAGCATTAAAATCTCCCATTATTATGGTAACTTCTTGTGATTTACATTTGGCCTTGGCCATCTCTAATATTTCGTAGAAGTTATCGATGTCTTCCTGAGTACTTGTGGATGTTGGTGCATACACCTGAATGATGTTGTTATCAAATGGTCTGCCTCCCAGTTTGACAAGCAAGACTCTGTCGGACACAGCCCAGTATCCCTTGACTGCTTTTGATTTGTCCCTGTCTATTACAATGCATGTGAGTTTCCACCAGAATATATCACTGTATACTCTCCAGATGTTTTCATGCCTGCCCCCTTCTATCTCACTTCCCCTAGTCCTAAAATACTAATGTTAAGCCTTTCCATCTCCATTTTAACATTGTCTAATTTGCCTTTTTGGAACAAAGTTCTATGTTCCATGTTGCTATTAAGTAATTTTGAGTTTGAGTTTGGTCGCAGTATCTGGCTGACGGTCTGGTGTCACATGACGACGACAGTAATCAGTCTGGGAGTTAGGGTGAGTCAATGTCTCAACTTCACACTTTCCCATTGCTTCATCTCTCGTGACCTACATCTTTCCAACAACAGTCCCCTTATGGATACACCTGTCCAACAACAGTCCCCTTATGGATACACCTGTCCAACAACAGTCCCCTTATGGATACACCTGTCCAACAACAGTCCCCTTGTAAATACACCTGTCCAACAACAGTCCCCTTATGGATACACCTGTCCAACAACAGTCCCCTTGTAAATACACCTGTCCAACAACAGTTCCCTTATGGATACACCTGTCCAACAACAGTCCCCTTGTAAATACACCTGTCCAACAACAGTCCCCTTGTAAATACACCTGTCCAACAACAGTCCCCTTATGGATACACCTGTCCAACAACAGTTCCCTTATGGATACACCTGTCCAACAACAGTTCCCTTATGGATACACCTGTCCAACAACAGTCCCCTTGTAAATACACCTGTCCAACAACAGTCCCCTTGTAAATACACCTGTCCAACAACAGTCCCCTTATGGATACACCTGTCTAACAACAATACCCTTATAGCTACAATTGTCCAATAACAGTTACCTTATGGCTACACCTTTCCAACAAGAATACCCCCATGACTACATCTGTCCAACAATACCCCCATGACTACATCTGTCCAACAACAATACCCCCATGACTACATCTGTCCAACAACAATACCCCCATGACTACATCTGTCCAACAACAATACCCCCATGACTACATCTGTTCAACAACAATACCCCCATGACTACATCTGTCCAACAACAATACCCCCATGACTACATCTGTTCAACAACAATACCCCCATGACTACATCTGTCCAACAACAATACCCCCATGACTACATCTGTCCAACAACAATACCCCCATGACTACATCTGTCCAACAACAATACCCCCATGACTACATCTGTCCAACAACAATACCCCCATGACTACATCTGTCCAACAACAATACCCCCATGACTACATCTGTCCAACAACAATACCCCCATGACTACATCTATCCAACAACAATACCCCCATGATCTACCCAGCACCGACATGAAATCTGTTGAAGTGACGTAAACTCAGACTTGTAAGCAACAGGAGAAACCTGTACTAACGTTATGATAAAAGCAGACATGAAGGGCCTGAAAATCTAAGACATTTTTTACGGTAGAAATGTTTCGTGACAATGACTGGAAGTGATGGTGGTGAAGCTATGGGCTCCATAGCGGATTGAATCTGCACGATCAGTTTATAATGTATTGTCAGTCAGGGTTGCGAGACACACACATAAAATACATGGCCCTCGACACTGTGGTTCCATTGTTTCCAAATGAGCGCATATCTGTTTACATGATCACTCTCCTTTGCTCATGTATCGTTTGAAGCTGCTCATATTACCCATGCTCTACCAAGACCGGTTTCATTTCTTCTGTCAACCGTCTTCCCCTAGCAAGACAAAACAAACTGACACCATGTTTTAAATGAGTTTCACTGTTTGGTTGATCATAAAAAATCTTTTCTGTTTCTGTCTTTTTTTGGAGAAAAAATACAGCACTAAAAATGAGAGGAGTGGTCAGTAAATGAAAAATGTACGAGAAAGCTAGATCGAACAACAATATGATGACGAGGACATCAACCTTGACAACAACGACACAAAGAAAGATTTTATGAAAGTAAAAGATTTGTCCAAACAAAAACCAAAATAGAGACACCACTCAGGAAGACGGCAGCATAGAAAGGGGAATGAGTACTGATCAGAACATGACAACAAAAAACAAGTTTGCTAACAGTACAACTTAAACAAAACAAAACAAAACAAAACAAAAACAAAACAACAACAACAACAACAAAATCGAAGATGGCTTTCCAATACTCGGTGAAGAAATTGTTGCAGCAGTGAAGTCGCCGAAATATGGTAAGGCTTGTAGGCACGGAGAAACACCCCTTCAAAACTGTTGAAATATGGCCATGAGGCAGTAACCGATATCCTAACTGCCATCTGCAACAAACTTTTGTTCACAGGCGAATGGCTTACGACATAAAGCCAACCCCTAATCGGCATTCTTCCCAAGAAAGGAAAAGTCCGACACTGCCAGAACTACCATACTGTCAATCCGATCAGCCGTGCCAGCAGATAATTTTAAACTTATTTTGAATAGATTACTAGCGCAAGCAGATAGCATTCTTGCTGAGGACTAGATCAGATTCCACGGGAGTAAAAGTATCATCAGACTGTCCTG
>JAPXFY010000014.1:79996894-79999394 GCA_030674185.1 Monoplex corrugatus
CACGGGGCGAAAAATAATCATCTGCTGTAAGATTTTCTCGATTCAAGCTTGTAGTTGACTTCTGTTTCCCTTCATTCACTTTTGTTTTATATTGCTTCATTTTATTCGATAATGATAATTTGTTTGCTTTCCAAATATTTTGTCGTTTTATTATATTAATCCAAAACGCGTAAAAGAGATTAAAACGCATATAAATTTGAGATAGGCGTAAATTTTTGGCCAATTAGCCTTCGTCAAAGAATATGTTGCATGGGTTGTATTACAATATATGAGAAGCAATACACCATCATTTTACGAACAGAACTTCTACATGCCTCAAGAAAAGAAACAGAAATGATCAATTTAATGGAAGAATAGATAATTACAGAATAAAACGATCATTCTGCTTGAATGTTGTTATTACCTCTCATATTAGCATAATATCTATCTATCTATCTATCTATCTATCTATCTATCTATCTATCTATCTATCTATCTATCTATACATCTTCTTTCTTGAAAAGAAAAATGTCTGCCTGTGAAGCACTGTATATCTTACTTTTATAAATGGACATTTTAGCGAAAAGTGTTGTGACGTCAAGAACTGCGTCGGTCTTTGACCCCAAGCCAGTTTAACTCAGACCACAGTGATAATTCGTTAAGTTTCATGTTCAAAGACAGAGAACGTCTTTCATTCAACAAGTGTTTCAAACGTTGCCAGCAATGCCTTATTATGATTACTGACACCTCCCTATCAAACATTCATTGTTTTCTTTTGTTCCATACAAAAACTGTGCAGATCAGTATTGACAATTTTCATGTCTTTCAAAACAATATTTGTTGGAAAAATGTGTGGGCAATTTGAATCGAAAGCATTTGATTTTGGCCTTTCATAAAAACATTTCCTCACACAGTTGTAAATCAGATATGTTATTCCATTTTGAACAATATTTGGGGGTTGCTGTTGTTTATTTTATTATTATTATTATCAAAATCTTGTAGTGCAGTTCTGCACCATATAGAGTGTCTTCAATTTGGTAAAGAAATTAGAGGGTTTTTTTTATCATTATAATTTCACAAAACAATGGTCATAAAATTTTTTATCATTTTCTATGGAGAAATAAAATTTGTTATAAATCAGTTAAAGATCGAGTCGAAGCAGTTGTCAAAGAATACGCAGCCTTTTCTATATATTAGAAAAAACTGAGTTAATATACGAACGTCAGAAATTCAGTTGACTGTTCAGACAGTTTTTCCTTGATGTTCTTCAATGAAAATAAGATCAGAAACGATCTTGCATGCAGCAGTGATAAGACATAAAAAGGAAGAAAAGAGAAGATACTTTATTTTGTGTGTAGAAGCTCTAACATAAATAATCAGGCAAAAAGAGAACACACACACACACACACACACACACACACACACACACACGCACGCACACACACACACACACACTCACGCACAAACACAGAGACACGCACACACGCATGCACACGCACGCGCACACACACACAATACACTTATAAAGAAAAACAAATACTAGAACCATGGATGGTTGTTTTTATCTGAACTAGCCTGATGAAAATGGCCATTCTGCGTGTGTTTGTTTATGTGCATGTGTGCTTGCGTACGTGAATGTGTGTGTGTGTATGTGTGTGTGTGTGTGTGTGTGTGGGGTTGTGTGTGTGTGTGTGTGTGTGTTTGTGTGTGTGTGTGTGTGTGTTTGTGTGTGTGTTTGTGTGTGTGTGTGCTTGTGTATATACTGTATGTGTGTGTGTATGTAAGTGTGTGTGTGTTTGTGTGTGTGTGTGTTTGTGTGTTTGTGTTTGTGTGTATACTGTATGTGTGTGTATGTAAGTGTGTGTGTGTGTGTGTTTGTGTGTGTGTTTGTGTGTGTACTGTATGTGTGTGTGTATGTAAGTGTGTGTGTGTGTATGTATGTATGTATGTGTGTGTGTGTGTGTGTGTGTGTGTGTGTGTGTGTGTGTGTGTGTATGTGTATTGGGGGGTGGGAGGGGGGCAATATAGAACATGAAATTCTCGGATTCTGGACTTATCTTCACTGAACCCGTCACTGGTAGTTTCGCCAACGAGGACTTAGATCACCCGGATTTCACATGAATAATAGGAAACAAATATAATACACACTCAAGCGCGCGCATGCGCACGCACGCACGCACACATGCACGTTCAAGCACGCGCACACACACACACACGCACACACACACATACACACACATACATACACAAACGCATATACATACACAAACGCATACACACACACACGGAATAACCAAAAGTTTAAAAGTGAGGTGACAATGTATGAATTATGTGCAGTGTTTCAACAATTCAGGCAAGACTTTTTCATTAAGAAGAGTTTATCGTTATGTCAATTTATTTCACCGTCGCTAAGTTTAATTCGTCTTTAATATTTGGAAAATCCGTTTTGTGTGATAAGATGATAGATGTGTGGACAGCTATTTTAACCATTATTACTGAAAACAACAACACGCACGCACGC
>JAPXFY010000014.1:80004394-80011894 GCA_030674185.1 Monoplex corrugatus
TGTTGCGGACTGGTCAGTGGATGTCCTGGTGTGTGATGTAATTAACCTCTTGCCTGCATCTGATGAACCCGCTCGTCAGTGAAGAGGCGATACATGTACATGTACAGAAATATGGCTGACAAACCCTGTTGTTACTGACCTGTACTGTTAGTCCGTTGCCAGGTAACCGCTCGCAAGCTTTGCAAGCGAATAGAAAGCACAGCACCGGAAAGTAGGATCATTTCCCTTCTCATCGTTATGCAATATGTAGCATTTGTTTGTGTGTGAAGTCAGTGTTCTCACAATCTCTGTCGCAAGAAGTTCTTGACATGTTCTCATAGTGACGAAGCGTTGATTTACACTTGATGAAGTGGTTGCAGAAACACTGGAAAGCTTGTGTTGGGAATGATAACAACGATAATGTTGTTTTACCTGTATGTGTAATCAGCTGTGCTCCACGCTGCACTGGGCTATTTACCTTGGTTTAGACACCACATCGGTCAGGGTGGTTGTTGTACAGATTTGACACAGGGGGAAGAGGAACTAATGTAGGATGGTTTTACCATCAGTGAAAATCAGAGCTGTCAGCACATTGTACTCGTTCTCAAAAAGCTCATTTCATTAAACGGCCATACTTGCGCACATCTCATCATTAGTCCAGTGAAGAGAATGAAAGAAGAGGCAAAAGCACGGGGCGAAAAATAATCATCTGCTGTAAGATTTTCTCGATTCAAGCTTGTAGTTGACTTCTGTTTCCCTTCATTCACTTTTGTTTTATATTGCTTCATTTTATTCGATAATGATAATTTGTTTGCTTTCCAAATATTTTGTCGTTTTATTATATTAATCCAAAACGCGTAAAAGAGATTAAAACGCATATAAATTTGAGATAGGCGTAAATTTTTGGCCAATTAGCCTTCGTCAAAGAATATGTTGCATGGGTTGTATTACAATATATGAGAAGCAATACACCATCATTTTACGAACAGAACTTCTACATGCCTCAAGAAAAGAAACAGAAATGATCAATTTAATGGAAGAATAGATAATTACAGAATAAAACGATCATTCTGCTTGAATGTTGTTATTACCTCTCATATTAGCATAATATCTATCTATCTATCTATCTATCTATCTATCTATCTATCTATCTATCTATCTATCTATCTATACATCTTCTTTCTTGAAAAGAAAAATGTCTGCCTGTGAAGCACTGTATATCTTACTTTTATAAATGGACATTTTAGCGAAAAGTGTTGTGACGTCAAGAACTGCGTCGGTCTTTGACCCCAAGCCAGTTTAACTCAGACCACAGTGATAATTCGTTAAGTTTCATGTTCAAAGACAGAGAACGTCTTTCATTCAACAAGTGTTTCAAACGTTGCCAGCAATGCCTTATTATGATTACTGACACCTCCCTATCAAACATTCATTGTTTTCTTTTGTTCCATACAAAAACTGTGCAGATCAGTATTGACAATTTTCATGTCTTTCAAAACAATATTTGTTGGAAAAATGTGTGGGCAATTTGAATCGAAAGCATTTGATTTTGGCCTTTCATAAAAACATTTCCTCACACAGTTGTAAATCAGATATGTTATTCCATTTTGAACAATATTTGGGGGTTGCTGTTGTTTATTTTATTATTATTATTATCAAAATCTTGTAGTGCAGTTCTGCACCATATAGAGTGTCTTCAATTTGGTAAAGAAATTAGAGGGTTTTTTTTATCATTATAATTTCACAAAACAATGGTCATAAAATTTTTTATCATTTTCTATGGAGAAATAAAATTTGTTATAAATCAGTTAAAGATCGAGTCGAAGCAGTTGTCAAAGAATACGCAGCCTTTTCTATATATTAGAAAAAACTGAGTTAATATACGAACGTCAGAAATTCAGTTGACTGTTCAGACAGTTTTTCCTTGATGTTCTTCAATGAAAATAAGATCAGAAACGATCTTGCATGCAGCAGTGATAAGACATAAAAAGGAAGAAAAGAGAAGATACTTTATTTTGTGTGTAGAAGCTCTAACATAAATAATCAGGCAAAAAGAGAACACACACACACACACACACACACACACACACACACACACGCACGCACACACACACACACACACTCACGCACAAACACAGAGACACGCACACACGCATGCACACGCACGCGCACACACACACAATACACTTATAAAGAAAAACAAATACTAGAAAATGAGAAAAGAATTAACATCATTGACAGAGAAAAAGTGGAAGGGGTCTTGATTTAATTAGATCCAAACCAAGATAAGATAGTAATAGAGAAATGGTTATTAAGTATTTTGGTTTTCTTGATGCGTCAACATGTTACCAGACTTTGTAATGGTACTGACATTCAGGACGCAGAACAAATTGTCAAACCCGTTGAAAGATTTTTTACGAGACTTGCACAGAAAAAAAAAGAACTCTTGAAGATACTGAAAAAGGAAAATTAATTCCTGATATTCCAACATTAACAGACCTGTAGAAAAATTCACGTGAAGGAAATGACTTTGGATCACGCTACTTATTATACCCAGGAAAATATGGCAAACAACATAAGTCTTGATACAGATGATTTCTTAATTGAGTTGTTTGAATTGTTTTAGTCACAAACGGATGAGCTGGTTGTGAGATCATTGGATGATAGATGTCAGAAAAAAGTCCTCTCGTTAACACAAAAACAAGGTGTGATAAGGCAATAAAAATGGAGATCCATAACACTTTAAACTCAAAGCTTTCATCACTCGTTAAAAAATGAAAATCAAACTGTTTTCAGGCATATTTGATGGAGATAATATTTGTCTCATGTACATTTGATTAGCTATCTCCTCAGCGAAAACTTTCCTCGATTACTCTTCTGTTTCGACTTTGAGAAATCATTTGATTCCATGGATTGGAAGTTCGTGCTTAAAGTGCTATTGGTTTGCCCATAGATCCACATGTTTTGCACACTTAGCTGTTAACAGTGAAATGTCTCATTGGTTCCCCATTCAGACAGGATATATATACCTCTGTGTGTATCTTTATTTTCTGTGTAGGAGTTCTGGCATAAATGATTACGCAAAAAGAATGGTAAAGGTATTTTGATACAGCCGTGTGAACATCCATTTTTACACTATGCGATAATACTGAAGCTGTTACATGCGGCGACAGAATATCATTTGAAGAAGTAAAATGTACACTCGATTGTTTCAACAGAAAACAATTTTGCACATCTGCGCGCATATATGCACTTATAACACACACAGACAGACAGACACAGACAGACAGACAGACACACACACACACATACACAAATATACACACACGCACGCACGCACACACACACACAAACAAACACACACACACAAACAAACACGCACACATACACGCACGTGCACACACACATACACACCCATCCACCCACACAAACACACACAACATACACATACACAAACACACATGCACATACACACACACACAGATACGCACATGCGCAAACACACACACAAACACGCACACACGCATAAACGCACACACATACATACAAATACACATACACACACACAAACACACATACACAAACACACACATGCACACACATATGCATAGACATACAGAAACACATACACATACACGTACACAAACACACACACACACACAAACACACACACACAAACACACACACACACACACACACACACACACATAACACGAACACATACACAAACACACATAACACACACACACTCACACACACGCACGCACGCACATACACGTGCGCGTACACACATACACGTGCACACACACGCACACACACACACACAAACACACACATACACATGCACAGACGCACACACATACGCACATACACAAACACACACACGAACACATTTGGGTTGTATCCTTGAAAACAATTTACTCCAATATAACTCATAAAAACAAATCATATCTACCAGTCTGTATGTCTGACCAGAATCTGCTGGATGCTGTTGTTCCTCTGCTACACTGTATCTAGGGTCAGAGGTTCACTTGATATCACAGGGAATTACATGTGTGACAGCTTTTGCAGCTGTAGGCCATCTGTGGGAGACTTGGCCTTTGGTTTCTGTCAGAGAACAGTTATGTGAGCCGCTTACTATGGCTGACGTTAGTTCCCATACAGTCCAGGTGTTCTTGCTGACGCCAAGAGCCAGTCATGATCATTTTTCATTTCACTTAACCAGATTCTAGGTATGCTGCGTCTGGAAATTGTCGTGAAGTGTTTTCTGAAACATTTTGTCCATTTAACTAAAGACAGATAACACAATAACACCATTTCCAGCTCAAAGCACTAGTAATTAGTTTTTCATCTTTGATCAAATTTATAAAATCCACTGTCAAATAACTGGAAATTCTATGTTGAGACTAAGGTATGCTGTGTCTATATAAACATAAGAGTATACTTTTCCTACATTTGATTTGAATCACTTTCCAAAACAGAGAGATTGCAAACGATTTTGCACAGCTACAGTTGAGGAAATAAGAAATGGAGACTGAAGCAGTTACATGACAATTGTGTGATTTGTATCCAGCCATGTGTTGTTATGACACACCCCACATCCATCACATCACAAATGGCGGGGGAACATGATCAGCACTGACAGTAAAATGAAGGGTTTCGCTGCTGCTCTTGTGTAATCATGGACTTGCAGGAAAGACTGATGGCAAGATTTCCGTCATAGCCCTCATGCTATCTTTCAAACTGACAGAGATTTGTGGAAAAATAGAAACGTCAAGCGAGGGTGTGATGAAAATTATCAAGAGAAAGCTTATGAACAAGCTTAAAGCTTGGAATTTACAAAAAGTGTGATACATGAATGGATTTGCGTTAGAGACAGTAACAGCTGCAGAAACACTGATATATCTCATTTGTTGGCTATAACATTTAGTTGAAGACTACCTCCTAATTGAATAAAAGATTGAATTAAACCATTATGATTGTGTCTTGTGTGGAAAGGGAGAAGATTAGATATGTAGAAAAAGTGATGACAACAAGGATTTTTACTTTATTTATGTATGTATCATTTTAAAGGACTACTGCGTATGGGAGTTTGTCTTTTAGAATGGTCATGTTGCACACAGCAGTCTTCATAGATAAGACCCGTTACTTGAGTCAAGAAAGATAAAAAAAAGAAGGTTATATGGCCAGACACACGTCACCTGTTCAAAATATAGCATGCCTATACTGACGTTAAATCTACAGCTCACCATTCTTCAGGAAAACAACAACAACAACAACAAAAAACAACCAAAGGACAACATTAGCAAAAAGTTACTGTCTTAAGTTGAAAAAACCCCAGAAGCCACTAGAAAAACATACTTTCTTACTGTGTAACACATTGTGTTTTCTTTAAGTGAAAAAATTACATTGCGTATCACACACCGTCAAAACATATAATGGGTACAGACAATGAAGTAATGTTACATGCAGAATGTTTGTCTCATAATTTACTGCAGGAAAATCAGCAGAGCCGGCAGTGAATGCAATAGAACAAGAAACACGTGGAGTGGCCTGGAACGTCTTTTATAGGCTGACAGGTGAATAGAGCAAAATGATGAAATAAGACAGACAAGAAAACAAAAGAGAAGTGGAAGAGTAACAAGGGGACAGATCTAGATCGTGCTAGGCCACACACACACACACACACACACACACACACACACACACACACACACACACACATACACACACACAAGCACACACGCACACATATACACACACGCGCACACACACATACACACACATACACACACACATACGCACACATATACACACGTACGCGCGCGCGCACACACACACACACATATATATATATATATATATATATATATATATGTATATACATATATATACAAATAGTGACAGAGATAGAAAGAGAGAGAGAGAAACAGAGAGGGAGAGAGAGAGAGAGAGAGAGAGAGAGAGAGAGAGAGAGAGGGAGAGAGAGAGAGCGAGAGACAGAGAGAGAGAGAGAGAGGGAAAGAGAAAGAGAGAGAGAGAGAGAGAGAGAGAGAGAGAGAGAGAGAGAGAGAGAGAGAGAGAGAGAGAGAGGCTCATAATTTGAAAAACAAACATACTGATGAACAACATCATTCTGTTTCACAAAAACAAAACAAATAAGTATGAAATATGACAATGAGAGATTCTGTCGAGCGCGGAAAGCCCGAAAAAATAACGACGTAGAAATCAATAGTCACAGAACGGAAAAGAATCATTTGGAAGCAAGTCCAATTTTCTTGGTGGAAATCAGGCTGAAAAATGATCAAACACAATTGTTCATCCAACCATCCCTGGCCTGGGTGTGAGGACGGCCACTGCTATGGGCTGTGTGTGCTATATTCAGGACTTGTGGTTCTGTACTCAAGGTGTTTCCTGTAATACTGACAGTCTACATGTACAGCCGTCTGTTTTGTGTTTCTTTTGTTTAGTCAAGACGTATATGCCTGCGCGCTGTGTGTGTGTGTGTGTGTGTGTGTGTGTGTGTGTGTGTGTGTGTGTGTGTGTGTGTGTGTGTGTGTGAGTGTGTGTGTGTTGTGTGTGTGTGTGTATCTGAGAGAGAGAGAGTGTGTGTGTGCGTATATGTGTGTTTGTGTGTGTGTGTGTGTGAGAGAGAGAGAGAGAGAGAGAGAGTCTGTGTGTATGTATGTGTGTGTGCGTGTGTGTGTGTGTGAGAGAGAGAGGGGGGTGTGCGTGCGTGTGTGTGCGTGTGTGTATGTGTGTGTGTGTGTGTGTGTGTGTGTGTGTGTGTGTGTGAGAGAGAGAGAGAAAGAGCGAGAGGTGTGAGTCTAATGGTAACGAGTTACAGCATTAGCAGTCTGGGGTACCTGCCTGTGCCTTCCTTATAAACAATGCATTAAAATGTTATGACTATACACTCACTGCAGATTTAATCACCTAAATTTACCCCACTTCACAAGTCAGTTACTCGTGCGTTCCTTTCCATCAGCTAGTAATATACTCACACTTGACATTTCCATTGCTGTAGATCCATTTCCTCATCTGACAAACAAAAAACACCTAACATGACAAAATCAGCCCTGAACTGTACTACACACGCTGTTATTCAGTCATGATCCATGATTTCTAGTCAGTAATTTGATAATTTAGTCATAAGGAGCACACGACACAATCGGGAGGAATTTATCGTCTCTATACTTGATATGACACAAAAAGAATATTAATGAAGAAGATTAGGAAAAGACAAGTAACATTTATAGGACATTTTATGAGGCAAGAGAAATTAGAGTACCTAGTCACATAACATACAAAATAACAGCAAATGGCTCAACATTGAGACAGGCTCATAGTGTGAATACCTGGGAACGGCTCATCTCACCAGACGGTAGATGTACATCAGAAATCGCCATCAGAATCGGCCAAGCCAAAACAGCATGCAAGAAGATGAAAAGCGTTATTACTAACAAATGCCAATCAATTAACATCAGGAAGAGAGTTTTTGATTGTTATATAGAACCGATA
>JAPXFY010000014.1:80016894-80051894 GCA_030674185.1 Monoplex corrugatus
CACTCTCTCTCTCTCATTCGCTCACGCTCTCTCACTCACTCACTCACTCACTCACTCTCTCTCTCTCACTCTATCTCTCTCTCTTACTCTCTCTCTCTCTCTCTCTCTCTGTCTCTCTCTTCCTCTCCTCTATCTTTCTGTCTCTTACTCTCTCAGTAAAACCACAACACTGCCCAGTGTTGACAAAGAAAAACAGAAAGAGCGTTTCGGTCGTTATCTCAAAGGAGGAAAATGAAGGAGACATAAACAATAACGACATTGCTCAAAATGAAAACATTGCTTTTTGTCTGTAAAACTGAAAACAAAAAACGATTTTTTCAGCAAAAAGGGCAATTTAGAAATTGGAAACAGGACAACTCTTTCATGTGCCCAATGTTTCTACCACCATGTCGCTCCAGCATAATCCCCCCCCCCCCTCCCTCTGGCTCTGGTGCTGGGATGTCTGGAGTTGTAAGTGTGCTGGGCTGATTGCTTGGTGGGAATCCGTGCAACATGTCCAAACCGCTTTATTTACCGCATTGCCATGTGATGTAGGACGTTTCTCTGAATATCTCATCTCTGACCCTGTCTCTCAGAGTTTTGTGAGCTGCCCTCCTTCGACATTTCATCTGGCAGGCTACTAGTTGCCTTTTGAGCGATATTGTCAGTGACTATGGCTGGCACTGGTATGTGAGAGATGGGATGAAGATGGCACTGATTAGTTTTTTTGGGGTGTTCAAGGGGATGCTTGGATGCCGCAAAAATGTGCTAGTTGGTAGTTAACAGCGTTTGCTTTCTGGCAGCGTGTTTCAATTTCTCTTTTTTATTTTCCGTTTTCAGCAAGAATGCTACCTAGGTATTTGATTTCTGACGTTTGTTTCAGCTTTCCTGGTGTTCTCCCACCTGTCATTACCTCTGTCTTTCCAATGCTAATCCTTATGTTGTATTTCTTGCAGCATGTACTCAATTGGTATAGATTATCTTGGAGTTGGGTTTTGTTGTTGTAGATCCTGACCTGATCATAGCGAATAACAACTCATGTAGCGCTTCTGGTCTGGGTCTGCTTCATTAGTGGTGTGGTCCATGCAAATGATAAAGAGCAAGGGAGAGAGTACACAATCCTGTCTGATCCCAGCCGTCACGGGGAACCAGTTTGGAAGACTAGTTGAGGTAGGTACTGTATTCTCGCTGCTGGTATACATGGCTCTCAGGTTATCAACAATTGTCCCTTGATGTCATATTCTCTAGGACCTCTCATAATTTGTTTCGGTTGACTCTACCGAAGGCCTATTCTTGGTTGACAAATGCAGGATGAATTGCTTGGTCACATTTAACCGATTTTTAGCACGGCTGATAGACTGAGAAAACAGCGTCAGTGCACCTTCTGCTTTTCCTGGAGCCAAATTATGCATCACTGAGGTAACACTCCATTCTGGCTCTGATTCGCTGCTCATGGATAGTGCGTTAATTTTCACAACTTGGCTGAGGAGTGATAACCTTGAGAGATGACACAATCAGTCTTGCTGCTTTTTTTCATAATGGCACAACACAGTCTGCCAGTCTTCCGGTACTTACGTGTCTTGCCATGCCTTGTGGAAGATTGTTGTTGGCCACTTAATCCCTATGTCCCTGTATGCCAGGATGGCTTCTGTTGTCGTGCCATCTGCACCTGCCGCCTGTTGAACATCCTTTCTTATTTCATTGTCTAACATGTTACATTCACAGTGGTCTGGTTTGTGCACGGCAAACTGGGACTGGCTGTCAAGAATGTCTAAGGGACTGAGTAGATTTTTGAAATATTCTTTCCAGTGCTGGGTCATTTTCTCCTCCTCGCACAGGGGTTGTCCCTGTACGCTGTTGATTATTGTGGCTCATCTCTGTCTCGCGTGACTGTCATACTTTTAAAGAACGTTCTGGGGGAACGTTTGGAGAGTTCACTCAGCTATTCTCCATACGTGGTTTGAAATAAAGGGCAGGATAGCAAGAAGACTGAAGTTACGGTAATCAGTAAAAAAACCAAACCCCCCCCCAAAAACAAACAAAACAACAACAACCAAAAAACCCACCAACAACAAAACAAGACATACCCTCATGTAAAATAACAGCAAATGGTACAACATTGAAACACGTCAATAAATTTAAATGTCTAGAGCAGTCATCTCACCAGAAGGCATATGTCATAAGAAATACCCAGCAGCATCCACCAAGCTTAAACATGAATCAAGAAAACGGAAAACATTCTTAACGACAAATGCCTATCAATCACCATCAGGAAGAGAGTATTTCAGCGTTACATAAAACAGATAATGTGTTATGGCTGTGAAGCGTGGACAGTCAGTACGTCAAGTCAGATCAAGACTGAAGCAGGTGAAATGGTCTTTCTAACAAGAATGTTAAACGTTCCATGGACAGTAAAGAAAACAAACGCGACAGTCTTGAAGGAGGCAAACACAAAGAGAACATTACTGATGAAGATTAGGAAAAGATAAGCAACATATATCGTACATTTTATGAGGCAAGAGAAATTAGAGCATCTAGTCACAACAGGAAAGGTGGACGAGGAAAAAGAGCACCATGTAGACTCAGGGAGGAAACATATATACTGGATGGACTTGCGGAGTGGATGAATACAAAGAGGATGGGAGATGTACTTGCAGCAACAAAGGATAGATTCATATAGAGGGCCATGATGGCCAACGCCATGCGGCAGGTCACATGATGATGATGTACTACTGTGGTTTGGAGAAGTTACATTATATACATGTTGCCTCTATGTCCTATAGTGAAACAAAACAAATATTAGGTCTCACCTGTGCAAACTGACTTGTTTTACACGACCAACTAACACAGACATGTAACCTTACTGTTTTAGAAAGATACATGAACATGATTAGTGAAATCCATCTAGCACACGTGTGTCTATAGGCGTCATTCACACTCACAGTGACATTTTAGGTGTCTGAACCAACCACTGTTCAATATACAACGACACAAAAAGACTTGACAGCAGAATTCAAATTACAATATTCCAGTAGCTCAATATCAGCCAGACTTCTCATTTGATTTAGTAGCGTATACATTGTCAGCTGACTTATCATCTCACTTATTTTTGCAAATTTAATCCAAATATGCTGGTTTGTTTTTTTGTTTGTCTTTGTCTCTCAAACATCTGCCATTGTCTTGTTTTATTATTTTTCTATTTTATATAGCGCAAACATCTATGGCAGAGAAGCTCAATGTACTTTAAAAAGAGGAGTTGTTGCCATGTCAGTACATTATTATAGAAAGAGCACCACCAGTGCCACATTCTCTTGGTACTGCAGTAAGGGAAAAACCAGTGTGTATTGTATTAGCAATGTCTCTTTCTGTTGTTTTCATATACGAAGATTAGCAACAGTAGATACGTGTCGGCATATA
Organism: Monoplex corrugatus; assembly: GCA_030674185.1. Classification (NCBI taxonomy): domain Eukaryota; kingdom Metazoa; phylum Mollusca; class Gastropoda; order Littorinimorpha; family Ranellidae; genus Monoplex; species Monoplex corrugatus. Next base: position 80,020,291 of record JAPXFY010000014.1, read on the forward strand.
TGCTAATAATTATCTTTACTGTTGAAACATAATACAAAGTTTGATTTGATTTGATTTGATTTGATTTGATTTGATTTCAAATCTCTGTCAGTTAGGAAGACAGGAGGTCAGGAATTTGATAGAAAAAAAAGTGTGCCATATTCAGATGTCTGGGCTCAATCACTTTTCCCACCATATCAGACCTGACGTGAAGCGTCTTTGGTGCAGGTACAGAGTTTTACAAAGAGACAAAAGGACCAACATGTCGGCATTAGTGTTCCGCCCCCTGTTTGTTCGATTTAATCTTTGCTTCATCAAATCTTTCAGTTTTTCAAACAATTTCCTGCTTGAGCCTCATAAAGACCATCCATTATAATTCTGTCTGTTATCTGTCTGTCTGTCTGTCTCTCTCATTCTCTCTCCTGCCTCTCTCTCCCTGTCTTTTTTCTTTTTTCTTTTCTCTGTCTCTCGCTGTCCCTCTGTCTCGCTCTCCCTGTCTTTTTCTCTGTCACTGTCTCTATCTCTGTCTATCTGTCTGTCTATCTATCTGTCTATCTGCCTGCCTGTCTGTCTGTCTGTCTCTCTGTCTGTCTGTCTCTGTCTCTGTCTCTGTCTTTCTGTCTCTCCGTCTCTGTCTGTCTGTCTGTCTGTCTGTCTGTCTCCTGTAGTCTAAAGTTAGGAAAGACAAAGTAAATGATAGTGTACACAATGGTATTACCAGAAAAGAGTGGGGACACATTTCAATCACATTCCTGAGTGATGTTAATGAAGTAAGTCCATTTATTCCAAATTTTGACAATACAAATACTGACCCAGTCATTCCACAATTTGATGAAATATTAGATGTGGACACAAACTAAGCTGCCGAGCTACAAGTTGTCTTAACGCACCTTCAACGCAGAAAAGCCTTAGATACGGATGGTATTTTAGCTGACCTATTACATTTTGCAGAAAATTGTTCAGTGTTCTGTTTGCTGGAGGCTATTTTCCAAAACAGTGGTTCAAAGCGATAGTAAATTTCATAACAATAATGATAATAACAATACTAAAAAGGAAACAATAATAAATAGAAAATTGATAACAACAATAATAATAATAACAATAATAATGATAATATAATAATAATAACAATAATAATAATAATGATAATAATAATAATGATGATAATAATAATAATAATAATACTGATGATGATGATGATAACGGATGATGATGATGCTTGTTACTAATATTTTTGTTACTATTATTAGTCTTATCATCATGATAAATCGTCCTTCTATATCGCAGTTAACCAAGCCCATTTGGACTCACTGTGCAGTACATATCGCCAGTCTTGTTTATAGTACTGCAGAAAACAAACTCAAGCTGGTAGGCCAGCTAAACCACAGTTCACTATGTTGTTGCACAATCTGCATCTTTGGTAGCAGTGCCTGCTGGATGTTTTCGTGTTTCCAATAAGCCACCCACTTAATATTTAACATTTGACGTTCTGCATGCGTGTACACAGGAGTAAGTGTTAGTTTTGGAAGATTGGGAAAATCTCCACGTTCATTCATCAGGTGGAGTATTCACGCGGACCGAACTCAAGGTTTTAGGTTAGAAGTTCGACGGTTTTCTATCTAACTACAGTGGACGCAAAAGTGACACAACGATTGTCCAGATAATTACAATAGGATTCCATTGCTCAGTATGTTCAGTAACACACGTATACTAAAGTGAAGATAAACTATCAGGGTTGAAGAAACTGTAAAACAACGGACGAACCAGCAGTTTCAGAAAAGGACTATCAGCTGCAAGTATTAATTAATCCTATTTTCACATTCCAAGCAATAAGAGATACAGCTGGCAATACTAGCAAGACTCTATGCCTGTACTGTACACAGTGAACTCTATGGTATGTCTTAATGACAAATGGTATGTCAGGTTGTACACAGTGAACTCTATGGTATGTCTTAATGACAAATGGTATGTCAGGTTGTACACAGTGAACTCTATGGTATGTCTTAATGACAAATGGTATGTCAGGTTGTACACAGTGAACTATATGGTATGTCTTAATGACAAATGGTATGTCAGGTTGTACACAGTGAACTCTATGGTATGTCTTAATGACAAATGGTACGTCAGGTTGTACACAGTGAACTCTATGGTATGTCTTAATGACAAATGGTATGTCAGGTTGTACACAGTGAACTCTATGGTATGTCTTAATGACAAATGGTATGTCAGGTTGTACACAGTGAACTCTATGGTATGTCTTAATGACAAATGGTATGTCAGGTTGTATACAGTGAACTATATGGTATGTCTTAATGACAAATGGTATGTCAGGTTGTACACAGTGAACTCTATGGTATGTCTTAATGACAAATGGCACGTCAGGTTATACACAGTGAACTCTATAGTATGTCTTAATGACAAATGGTATGTCAGGTTATACACAGTGAACTCTATGGTATGTCTTAATGACAAATGGCACGTCAGGTTATACACAGTGAACTCTATGGTATGTCTTAATGACAAATGGCACGTCAGGTTATACACAGTGAACTCTATGGTATGTCTTAATGACAAATGGTATGTCAGGTTGTACACAGTGAACTCTATGGTATGTCTTAATGACAAATGGCACGTCAGGTTGTACACAGTGAACTCTATAGTATGTCTTAATGACAAATGGCATGTCAGGTTGTACACAGTGAACTCTATGGTATGTCTTAATGACAAATGGTATGTCAGGTTGTACACAGTGAACTCTATGGTATGTCTTAATGACAAATGGTATGTCAGGTTATACACAGTGAACTCTATGGTATGTCTTAATGACAAATGGCACGTCAGGTTATACACAGTGAACTCTATGGTATGTCTTAATGACAAATGGTACGTCAGGTTGTACACAGTGAACTCTATGGTATGTCTTAATGACAAATGGTATGTCAGGTTGTACACAGTGAACTCTATGGTATGTCTTAATGACAAATGGTATGTCAGGTTGTACACAGTGAACTCTATGGTATGTCTTAATGACAAATGGTATGTCAGGTTGTACACAGTGAACTCTATGGTATGTCTTAATGACAAATGGTATGTCAGGTTGTACACAGTGAACTCTATGGTATGTCTTAATGACAAATGGTATGTCAGGTTGTACACAGTGAACTCTATGGTATGTCTTAATGACAAATGGTATGTCAGGTTGTACACAGTGAACTCTATGGTATGTCTTAATGACAAATGGTATGTCAGGTTGTACACAGTGAACTCTATGGTATGTCTTAATGACAAATGGTATGTCAGGTTGTACACAGTGAACTCTATGGTATGTCTTAATGACAAATGGTATGTCAGGTTGTACACAGTGAACTCTATGGTATGTCTTAATGACAAATGGTATGTCAGGTTGTTACACAGTGAACTCTATGGTATGTCTTAATGACAAATGGCATGTCAGGTTGTACACAGTGAACTCTATGGTATGTCTTAATGACAAATGGCATGTCAGATACAATATATAGAAACCGAAGAGCCGACCGTGGAACTGTACAAATATCTATCACCAGTAATGTCGACATTACAGATTATTTCAAATATATTCGAGGTCTCAAACAGGGTTTGTATCTTAAGTCCGTTCCTCTTTTCTTTGCTGGGTATTTGTATTTCAGCTGTAATGAGAATATATGCTTCAGTTGTAGAGGTCAGGGTATTCGTATTTCAATTGTAATAGTGATGGTATTTCTGTTACAAATGTAGTGGTGAGGGATATTGTGTTTCAACTGTAGTGAGGTTATTTGTGTTTATGCTGTAGTAAGGTTATTTGTGTTTATGCTGTAGTAAGGTTATTTGTGTTTATGCTGTAGTAAGGTTATTTGTGTTCATGCTGTAGTAAGGTTATTTGTACTTATGCTGTAGTTAGGTTATTTGTGTTTATGCTGTAGTTAAGTTATTTGTGTTTATGCTGTAGTTAGGTTATTTGTGTTTATGCTGTAGTAAGGTTATTTGTGTTTATGCTGTAGTTAGGTTATTTGTGTTTATGCTGTAGTAAGGTTATTTGTGTTTATGCTGTAGTAAGGTTATTTGTGTTTATATGCTGTAGTTAGGTTATTTGTGTTTATGCTGTAGTAAGGTTATTTGTGTTTCAACTGTAGTTAGGTTATTTTTTATGTGTTGTATTTATGTAGTAGTATGTCTATCTGTAGTTAGGTTATTTTTTAGTTGTATAGTTATTTGTTTATGCTGTAGTAAGGTTATTTGTGTTATGCTGTAGTTAGTTATTTGTGTTTATTGTAGAGGTTATTTGTTTATGTGTAGTAAGGTTATTTGTGTTTATGTTGTAGTAAGGTTATTATGTTATGCTGTAGTAAGGTTTTTTGTGTATGTTGTAGTAAGGTTATTTGTGTTTATGTTGTAGTAAGGTTATTTTGTTTATGTTGTAGTAAGGTTATTTGTGTTTATGTTGTAGTAAGGTTATTTATGTTATGTGTATGGTTATTGTATGTTGTAGTAAGGTTATTTGTGTTATGTTGTAGTAAGGTTATTTGTGTTTATGTTGTAGTAAGGTTATTTATGTGTATGTTGTAGTAAGGTTATTTGTGTTGTTTGTAAGTTTTTGTTTTGTAGTAAGATGGTTTATTTATAGTTTTGTTTATGTTGTAGTAAGGTTATTTGTGTTTATGTGTAGTAAGTTATTTATGTTGTTGTTAAGTATTGTTTTGTATGTATAGGTTATTTGTGTTTATGCTGTAGTAAGGTTATTTGTATGTGTAGTAAGTTTTTTGTTTACTGTAGTAAGGTTATTTATGTTTATGTGTTAGTTAGTTAAGGTATTATTTGTGTTTATGCTGTAGTAAGGTTATTTGTGTTTATGCTGTAGTAAAGGTTATTTGGTAGTTATTGTGTTAGTTAGTGTATAAGTATTTGTGTTTATGCTGTAGTAAGGTTATTTATGTTTATGCTGTAGTAAGGTTATTTGTGTTTATGTTGTAGTAAGGTTATTTGTGTTTATGCTGTAGTAAGGTTATTTGTGTTTATGTTGTAGTAAGGTTATTTATGTGTATGTTGTATAAGGTTATTTGTGTTTATGTTGTAGCAAGGTTATTTGTGTTTATGCTGTAGTAAGGTTATTTGTGTTCATGTTGTAGTAAGGTTATTTGTGTTCATGTTGTAGTAAGGCTATTTGTGTTATGTTGTAGTAAGGTTATTTATGTTTATGCTGTAGTAAGGTTATTTGTGTTTATGTTGTAGTAATGTTTTTTGTGTTTATGTTGTAGTAAGGTTATTTGTGTTTATGCTGTAGTAAGGTTGTTTGTGTTTATGTTGTAGTAAGGTTATTTATGTGTATGTTGTAGTAAGGTTATTTGTGTTTATGTTGTAGTAAGGTTATTTGTGTTTATGTTGTAGTAAGGTTATTTTGTGTTATGTTGTAGTAAGGTTATTTGTGTTTATGTTGTAGTAAGGTTATTTGTGTTTATGTTGTAGTAAGGTTATTTGTGTTTATGTTGTAGTAAGGTTATTTGTGTTTATGTTGTAGTAAGGTTATTTGTGTTTATGTTGTAGTAAGGTTATTTATGTGTATGTTGTAGTAAGGTTATTTATGTTTTATGTTGTAGTTAGTTATTTGTGTTTATGTTTGTAGTAAGGTTATTTATGTGTATGTTGTAGTAAGGTTATTTATGTGTATGTTGTAGTAAGGTTATTTGTGTTTATGTTGTAGTAAGGTTATTTATGTGTATGTTGTAGTTAGGTTATTTATGTTTTATGTTGTAGTAAGGTTATTTATGTGTATGTTGTAGTAAGGTTATTTATGTGTATGCTTGTAGTAATAGGTTATTTATGTTATGTGTGTAGTAAGGTTATTTAGTTTATTGTTGTAGTAAGTTATTTATGTTTATGTTGTAGTAAGGTTATTTATGTAGTATGTTTGTAGTTAGGTTATTTATGTGTATGTCTGTAGTTAGGTTATTTATGTTATGCTGTAGTAGGTTATTTATGTTTATGCTGTAGTAAGGTTATTTATGTTTATGCTGTTAGTAAGGTTATTTATGTTATGCTTGTAGTAAGGTTATTTATGTTTATGTTGTAGTTAGGTTATTTATGTTATGCTGTAGTAAGGTTATTTATGTTTATGCTTGTAGTAAGGTTATTTATGTTTATGTTGTAGTTAGGTTATTTATGTTTATGCTTGTAGTAAGGTTATTTATGTTATGTTGTAGTAAGGTTATTTATGTTTATGTTGTAGTAAGGTTATTTATGTTATGTTGTAGTTAGGTTATTTATGTTTATGCTTGTAGTAAGGTTATTTATGTTTATGTTGTAGTAAGGTTATTTATGTTTATGTTGTAGTTAGGTTATTTATGTGTATGTTGTAGTAAGGTTATTTATGTGTATGTTGTAGTAAGGTTATTTATGTTTATGTTGTAGTTAGGTTATTTATGTTTATGTTGTAGTAAGGATATAACAAACAAAATTTTTGTCAAAACTGTACATGGCATAACTCTTGGATCATCAGTATCTGATTTCATTTTTCTTCTGTTTGCTAATGATTTTAACTCTGCTAGGCTTATGCTGCAGATGGTTTATAAATCGTTTCGTTCGTCATTTATTTTAATGTCTGTTCATTGATCTGCTTTTAAGACAGTTTATAAAATCGTGTCTGGTTACGTGTTTGTGCCTGAGTGTGTGTTAGCATGTGTGCGAGCGTTCTTTTTTTTTTGTGTGGGGTTGTGTGTGTGTGTGTGTGTGTGTGTGTGTGTGTGTGTGTGTGTGTGTGTGTGTTTGTGTGTGTGTGTGTGTGTGTGTGTGTGTGTGTGTGTGTGTGTGTGTGATCATCATTATCATCATGATCATCATGTGCCCTGCCGCGTGGCGTTGGCGATCACGGCCCTCCATATGCATTTATCCCTTGGCGCCGCAAGCACACATTCCACCCTCTCTGTCCTCAGCCACTTTGCAAGTCCGTCCAATATTTTTCTCCCTGGGTCTTCCTGGTGTTCTCTTTTCCTCCAGCTTTTCTGTTGTGACCAGGTGTTCTAATTTCCTTTTCCTCATAAAATGGCCTATAAATTTGGTTGTTTTTTCCTAATCATCCTTTTCAACGACCTTTTTGTGTCTGCCTCCGTCAAGACTGTCTCGTTTGATTTCTTTGCTGTCCATGAAACTCTCAACATTCTTCTTAGAAACCACATTTCGGCTGCCTCAATCTTGTTCTGCCTTTATGTGTTGACTTTCCACAACTCACAACAATATAACATTTTCGGTTCTTTATAGCATTCAAGAACTCTCTTCCTGATGTTAATCGATACGCATTTGTTGGTAAGAATACTCTTCGTCTTCTTGAATGCTCTTTTGGCTTGGCCGATTAAACTGGCTATTTCTGATGTGCATCTGCCGTCTGGTGAAATGAACGTTCCCAGATATTTACATTTATCAACCTGTCTCAAAGTTGTGCTGTTTGCTGATTTTTGCATGAGGATTTCATGTATTTTACGATTACCATGACTTCAGTCTTCTTTCTATTTTGCTCCAGCCTATTATTTTTGCTTTCTATTTCTATTAAGTTCACAAGGTTTTGTAGGTTCCTTTCATTTTCTGCAACTAGCACGGTGTCATTAGCGTAACGATTATCATTTTTCCTCCAACGTTTTTTCTCACGATAGTTTCGCTGTAAAGTGAAAACAAATCCGGTGACAGAACACAACCCTGCTTTACCCTCTTTTGATATTTTGGAAAGAGCTTATATCGTTTTCTATTCTCATTGTTGCTGTTTGTTCCCAACACATATTTCTGTTTATTCGTAGATCTTTTCCATCAATACTGAGTCTTCTTGTTGATTGATCAGTTCTTCATGTCTTACCCGATCGAAAGCTTCGGTAATATTAACAAAGCATAAATGTAAATCCTTATTCAACTCGATTGACCTCTCTATGATAGTTCTTAGGATGTTTATGGCATTAATAGTTTCTTTCCCTTCGACAAATCCACGGTGTTCTTCTGCTATTTCTCTTTTGATTCTGTTCCTTGTCCTCATCATGATTATTCTTAATAGGATTTTTGTTACATGACTCATTAAGCTGATTATACATGGAGTTCGCATTCTATAGCACCTGTTTTCTGTGGAAGTGCAAAGAAAATTGATTTTGACATATATATTGGGGACTTTTCCGATGTCATAATTATCATTTAGGAGAACTGTTATTTTTTCAATACAAAATTCCTCCAGGGCTTCACTCATCTCTGTAGTAATATTGTCTGGACCTGGCGCTTTTCCTGGTTTCATCGTTTTCAATGTTGCTCTAACTTCATATCTCATTATGGGTGGTCCTTCAACGTTCTTTATTATAATGTGTTTCTCGTTTCTGTCGTCATCTTCGTTTATCTCCCATCTATGGAATATTTGTCTTTTCCCAAGATAAGTGTACCATGATAAGTGTACCATCTTTTGATTCTAAGCAAGCTAATGACGTGCATGTATTTTTTCTGTGGACAATTTCTTCAATTATTCTGTACATACCCTGAGGATCTGTTTTGTGACGGCCTTGTATTTCATTGTACCTATTCCTGATTTCTTTGTTTATCTTCCTGTATCTTTCCTCTTTTCCCTTTGCCTTCCTCCGTTCTTCCACCAAGCCTATAATTGTTTTTTGTCAGCCAGTTCTTTTTTGCTTTTCTATCTACTCTAGAGATTTGTTCACAAGCTTCATTTATCGAGTTTCTCAACTTTGTCCATTGTTCCTCACTGTCACCATTGTCTTCCGGAGCACTGAATTTGTTTTGATACATCAAAATGGTATATATTAATGTCTCATTCATTATAACGTATATATATATATATTTGATTTAACGTCTTTTCACTAAAAGTGATATTAGATGTGTGTGTTAGAACATTATACATCACAGAAGAAATACACTGGTTGAATATCATGGCAAACTGTTAAACGTCAGTGTGGTTCAACAGGCACTCTCTGACTGCATGTCTCTGTCTCTATCTCTCTATGGTCTGTCCTGTCTTCTCTGTCTCTCTGTCCCTCTGTCTCTGTCTCTGTCTCTCTCTGACTGCCTGTCTGTCTCTATCTCTCTGTCTCTGTCTGTCCCTCTCTCTCTCTGTCTCTCTCTGTCTGCCTTTGTCTCTGTCTCTCTCTGTCTCCGTCTCTCTGTTCCTCTCTCTCTGTCTCTGCCTCTCTCTCTCTGTCTCTCTTTTTGTCTCTCTCTGTCTCTTTCTGTCTGTCTGTCTCTCTGTCTGTCTGTCCGTCTCTTGTCTGTCTCTCTGTCTGTCTGTCTGTCTCTCTGTCGCCCACTGGACGAAGCAGCAGGGAAGTTTTAGTCTTTTTCTCCTAATTTTAGTATTTGGTGTTTGTTCATTTGTGATCTTACGTTACGCTTGACAAAGGCCAGTTGGCCGAAAATCTGTGCCTGTCTTGTCTGGTTGTATTAAATACACTTTCTGATTTCAATTTTTGTTTTTTCCGGTTCCTGTTTACTTGAATGCGGGCAGCCCCAGTTGTTTTGGATTTAGATATATTATCAAATGATAACTTCTTTATTTTATTTTCTATTTTTCCCTTGCTCTGACATTGCAATAGTGGCTTTTGGCCTGAACATTTATTAAAGTCCCCCCCTCTCTCTCTCCACACACAACCACCACCACACACACACACACACACACACACACACACACACACACACACACACACACACACACACACACACACACACACTGTACTGTACAGTTTAATTAATACCGACCATTTCAATGATGGATGCAAAGAAAACTTACTCAACTTATTAGGATAATTACTTGTTAAAAGCTCTATTCACACAACTTACAAAAACACAACTGTTAGCGTACCAGCTGCCGTGTTGGAATGACCGATGAAGGTAATTTTGGAAGGTTCACTGACAGGTCAACGTTGCCATGCCAGTTGGCTACAGGCGACTGGAGGAAAAATGTTCTAAGCCAGTGAAACAATCGATACAATGACATGCAGCAGCCAAACAAGGAAAACAGGAAAAGAAAATGAGGCAACAATTGATTCCTTTGTCCAGTCTGTATTCTAAATTGATGATATAAAATGATGTACTGGCTCCTTCTCTCTCACACAGCTTTTTCCACAGGCGAACAACAACAACAACAACAACAACAAAAAAGGAACGTTTACAACAAAATATCAATGTCTGGAATCAAAACCCACATTATTAAAAACCAAAATGCGATAGGTAGAAGCAGGGGGAAAGAGAGAGAAGAGAGAGAGAGAGAGAGAGAGAGAGAGAGAGAGAGAGAGAGAGAGAGAGAGAGAGAGAGAGAGAGAGAGAGAGGAGCACGCACCAAGAAATAATAGGAAAACGAGGAGATTCGACTGGTCTTGTCATCCGAAATCTTAATCTGAAAACGGCAACTGCTCTGGCGTTCAAGAAATTGTTTTGTTCACATTAAGGCCAGAATGGTTTTGCGCATGGTTAAAAAGAGAACCCTATCGATCAATGTTCGGTCTGATTTCCACAAGGAAGATTTGAATTGCGTCCATTTTCTGTCTGTGAGCATTGATCCATACAGCATTATTTTCTGCAAGCTCTGTGCTTTACTTTTACTTTTTCATTCCTCTGGTACCCATCACGGGCGTCGAGGGGAGATGCGCCTGACGAGTGTGGGTCAGATTCGTGTTGTGTGTTGTGTTGTTGCAATATCTTCTTCACACCATTAAGCCATCTCTTCCCTGGTCTTCCTCTGCTCTTGAATTCTGAATCTCCTTCGTAGAATGGTCTTCACAGCAGGTTGATTGGTTAGCAATCATTGTGTTCTCGGCTTTTCAATGAATTTCATGACTGGTACGTTTCCAACCTGTTCCTTAACTTTTTCATTTCTGATTTTATCTCTTGTTGCGGCGTTTATACTCTTCCTTAAATATCTCATTTCACGTGCACTGATTTTACTTTACATTGACTCTTTAAGAGTCCAAGTTTGACAATGGTACATGTGAGGGTTGGAACAAATATACTATCTAGTAATTGTCTTTTTGTCTCCATTGGGATGTTGTTGTGAGAGAAAAGTGGCGCGGCACCAGTTGGTAAGAGCAGCATTTGCCTTCTGAAACCTTGTCTCCGTTTCTCTATCTCATCTGTCATCTTGTGTGAATAATGTTCCATGTTATTTGGATTCATCTACTTACTTTAATTGTGGAGAGGGTTTTCTGCTGAATTTTATTACTTCTGCTTTTGGAGATGCTAGTTTTCATTGAATAATTCTTGCAGGCCTCATTGTGGCTATTCATGTGCTATTGCAATTTTTCTCGATTCCTATGAGTAGAAGTTCTTATCATCAGCAAAGAAACATTCACTGAGAGCAGAAGTCATCATTGGCTGTTTTTGTTATTCTGTCAATATATAAGATTAACAGCAAAAGGGGCAGCACACATCCCTGTCTGACTCCCGAGGTAATGGGAAACCATATTGTTAGTCCGTCCGACATTCTAACAGCGCATTGGCTGTTTTCGTACATTACCATGATGTTTCCGAAAAGACGGCCTTTGATTCCATATTCTTCAAGCACTTTCCACAGCTGGCATCTGTTACCCCACCAAATGCTTTCTCCTGATCAATAAATGCCACGTTCAGTTTCCTATTGCGTGCAGTTCTGTTCTCACTCAGCTGCCTTAGCGCAAAATAAGATTGCGTCTGTGCATCCTCTTCCTTTTTTGAACCCAAACTGATCCTCACTTAGTTGGGTTTGTACAACATGCCTTGTCCTTTGTTCCAAAACATATGTTCCATGATCCAATTTAAGTCGTTGGCCTAGCTCGTCTTGAGACATCCCTGTCCGTTTTCGTTTCCATTTGGGTCCGCTCTTTATATTGTTCCTTTGTTTTCTTTGTAGCAATAGATAATCTGCTGTCGACTTGTTAGACCAGTCAGAGTTTCACCATTGCCCTGTTAGCCAGAGTGACCCGGGTTGTCCTTCACGGCTAGCGTAGCGCTTCAATGACATAAAGCTACACCGTACTTACCCATACACAGGGTAGAAACTCTTCACATAAACTAAAATAAAAACCAAACCAAAACAAAAAACCCGTATTACTCCATTTTCCATTCCATAAGACATAAACATCTGATTATCTGGTATGCATATACGAGAGAGAAAGAGAGGAGAGAGAGAGAGAGAGAGAGAGAGAGAGAGAGAGAGAGAGAGAGAGAGAGAGAGAGAGAGAGAGAGAGAGAGAGAGAGTGAAAATACGACTTTTAGTCACAATATTTTTCTTTCTCATCTTTGTTATTTTTTGTTTCGCACAAAACTCTCTCTCCCTCTATCTCTCTCTATCTCTCTCTCACTGTCTCTCTCACGCTCTCTATCACACACACTCTCTCTTCTCTCTCTCTCTCTCTCTCTCTCTTTCTCTCTCTCTCTCTCTCTCTCTCTCTCTCTCTCTCTCTCTCTCTCGCTCTGACTCTGACGCACACTCTCTACGATAACAAAGTTTGAAATCATAAAGGTTTCAGTATGTGTATGCACAATGTTTGATTATGTGCTTTCGACTGAATTGTATATATACATACACACACACACACACACACACACACACACACACACACACACACACACACACATATATATATATATATATATATATATATATATATATATATATATATATATATATATATATACCGTAAACTACCGAATATTAGCCCATCTCGTAGTATAAACCCACCCCCTACTTTGAGGCAAAAACTGTACAAAGGGTGGAATACCTTGTATAAGCCCACCCCCACTTTAGCTTTAATTTTGATTTTTTTTCCAACCCCTTCGTGTACCCCAAGGAGAGTCGTCACAGATTCCGTAGGGGCGTCAAACATTGGAACACATTAAATGAGCACGTCATACAAGCCCTAGGCATGCTTGTTTTCATTCCCATGGTTCATTGTTAGAATTAGGACAATGCCTCGTCCGAAGTCATATTCAGTGGAGTTCAAACTTTCTGCCCTCCAGTTCCTTCGAAATCACAATGTTTCCGAAACTGCCAAAGAGTTTGGAGTGGATAGAAAGCAGGTGCGGCAGTGGAATGAAATGAGGCATGTTTTGATACAGAATCAAACAGGGAAACAATAGGAGAAAAAAAAAGATTCATCCCGGTAAACACGTGGTATCCGAAGAACTAGATCTGGTTGTGCTTGAATTCTTGGAAGAGGAACGAGCAGCAGGAAGAGTTGTTCGCAACAAAGACCTCAGCACGAGAGCTTTGGAAATAGCAGGTAAGCCTTCTTTCTTTTCAGACTGTTTCGAACAAATTGCATGCATGCTCGTCCGTGTGTGTGTGTGTGTGTGTGTGTGTGTGTGTGTGTGAGGGAGTGGGGAGGGAGAGAGAAAGATGGACCGTGCGTGTGCAGATGGACAGCATCTCTGTGGGTGCGGGATGGGCCGACCGCATGAATGGACTTTTTGTGGGACGGATGTGTGATAGGGGATGAGGCTGATTTTCGTGTTCTGAACGTGTTGCACTTGCTTGGGTAAATGGTGTGGCCGTGTGCAAGGGTTTCTTGCTTTGTTGTGCGATTTTTTTATGCGATTAAAGTTATTGAAATGTGTGTGTGTGTGTGTGTGTGTGTGTGTGTGTGTGTGTTTGTGTGTATGTGTGTGTGTGTGTGTGTGTGTGTGTGTGTGTGTGTGTGAAATTTCAGTGATATTTTCGAAACATCACATATCTTTTTTTGCACGGATGCGTAAAGGCACATCAAATGGATTGTATTGGTTCTGCTGTCTTTTGCAGGTGCTCTGCAGCTGGACGGGTTCGTTGCTTCCGACATGTGGGTTCAACGCTGGAAAAAGCGCCATGGCATATCCACGCGAAGATCCACTTCCATCAGCCAGAAGGTGCCAGGGGAATTCCGGGATCTGCTCTTCAATTATGGGCGTGCTGTACTGATGCTGCGGAGACAACATGACTATCCCCTCAACTGCGTCATGAATATGGATCAAACCATGCTGAGATTTGATATGCTGCCTCAAAGGACCAACAACAAGAAAGGTTGTTGTCAAGTCAGGACTAAGACAACAAGAGCGGAAAAACGGGGGTTCACTGTAGCCTTGTTTGTTGCAGCAGATGGGACAAAGTTCCCAGCAATGATCGTCTTCAAGGAAAGGAATGGCCAGATCCCTCCACGGGTCTACCAGCAGCTGCAGGTGCCAGACAACGTCCGAGTTCATGCCACGAGAAATGGGTGGATGACTCGAGAGGCTCTGATGGTATGGATCAGGCGAATCCTGGGCAGGGCAGACGGCCGCCGATTGTTGGTGCTGGATAGCTACCCGGCTCATCGCACCCAAGAAGTGAGGGAAGCTCTACTAGAGCGCAACGTGGACATGGTGTACATTCCTGGTGGCTGCACCCCACTCGCCCAACCAGTGGACGTGAGCATCACGAAGCCTTTCAAAGATGCCGTGCGTGACACCTGGGTCACCTGGATGAGAGAAGACCGTCCGCTGACAGCTGCGGGCAATCTCAGGCAACCCACCAGACAGGATGTCATCAGCTGGGTGGGTAGAGCCTGGCACAGCGTCAGACCTGACATCACCGTCACTGCCTTCAAGAGGTGCGCAATCTCCAACGCCATGGATGGGTCAGAAGATGACCAAACTCTGGAGTGGTTTCCAGAGGACATTGTGGTTCACCTTCCCGCTGCCAACGATGCCCCTGGTGACCAGGAGGAGGAAGAGGAGGAAGGGGATGCAGACAGAGAAGAAGAAGGAGAAGAAGGAGAAGACTTCTTTGGGTTTGACGAGTGACAATTCATGCTGATTGAGGACGAGTGAAAAGGACTTTTCTGGTTCAGAAAAAAGATTAGGATAAGTCATTGATCTTCGCTTTTGTTGTTCAAACAATCTCCGAAGAGATAAGAACAAGTGACTGATTGTTTTTGAATGAAAGATAAATTATTGATTTTTCCCATATGTTTTGTTCGGCCAATCGAAATATGCGTTATTGTTTTTTTCCAATATGTTTTGTTCAGGCAATCCCAGAAGAGAAAGGGACTCTTATAAATTAAAATCATTATAAATCTACCACGGTGTCAATCTCACCCTCTCCATACATGCATGCTCGTGTGTGATTGCGTGAATGTGTGTTTGTATTTCCGTGGGTGGGTTTAAATAACAGAACATTCGGAAAGTAGCAAGCAGTATAATTTCCCTATTGTGGGTTATAAAGTTTCATGCACAGGGGTATATACCGTGTATAAGCCCACCCCCCTTTTTGGGCCTCAAACTGTGCAAAGGGGGGGGGGGGGTGGGCTTATACTCGGCATTTTACGGTATATCTACACATCTATCAATACACACTCAGATATATACATATAATTATACATATACATATATATGTATATATATACACACACACACACATATATATATATATATATATATACATAGAGAGAGAGAGAGAGAGAGAGAGAGAGAGAGAGAGAGAGAGAGAGAAAGAGATACACACACACACACGCACAATGTGTGTATGTGTGTGTGTGTGTGTGTGTGTGTGTGCGCGCGCGCGCGTGTGTGTGTGTGTGTGTGTGTGTGTGTGTGTGTGTGTGCGTGTGTGTGTGTGTTTGCGTTTAATTAGACTCACTGACTTTCTAAATTCTATGTTGTTTGATTATTGTATGTCGTTGTGAGGCAGTTTACTACAGCTCAAAAAATATGTAACTGTTTGCATTGATGTTGCGTCCGCTGGATTCTGATTTGATCCACTGATGAGAGGTGACGTCTTACAATGTGTCACTTCACTCATCGCCTTTACAGTTGTTATTCAAACCTGTCTCTTTACGTGTATCTTTTTCTGTCCAATCTTTGCCTGTTTGCACGAGAAAATTCGCAAATGTGACAGACAACTTGCCATCATTCTATCTTGCTGTTTCAAATCGCCCAAGAGTTGCGGAGCAACCCTTTATTATATTGTCCTTTTTAATCATCTTTCCAGACATATTGGACCTGATCAACGGGGGTCATTTTTCAGTATGACACAACAATGGATACAACCTGCACAATTTTCATTAGAGACAAAAAATCGATACCTTGCCACTGAAGATTGTGCCCTTTATTGGGTTGATTTAAGCTGCACCATCTGAAATCTGTTTTAAAACCCTCTGTATTAAATACTGATTCATGTTGGCCCGGGTAAGGGCTTCCCTGAGTGTTTGTGTAGACAAAGCATACCACAGTTCTGGAAATGATTTCAGTCTTGCTACTAGTAGAGTTTTGCACTGTTTCATAGATCTAGCCAAACATGAAAAAAATGCAAAAGTTTCATGTAGAACTGATATACCAGTATTGAGATTTTAGGGCAAGTCATTTAATAACATCATCTAAGTATATGCACCAACATCCGCAAGTACTGAGGAAGAAATAGGCAACCTTTGTGTTGAATCAGAGACAGCCACGGCTCAATGTAAATCACAGGACTTTACAATAACAATGGGAAGTGTCAATGCTAAAGTGGGACTGGTGACAGCAGACGACATAATCGGACCTCATGGCCTTGGCACACGAAATGAAGGGGAGAGAAACGTGTTGAGTGGGCACATGTAACAAATTTTAATAGGAAACACTTCTTTTTGAGCAACGTAACAGATGAAAAGGGACATAGATGAATCCAGGAAACAGCACACGAAATCAGTTGATTAAATCCTGATTAATAGCAGAGTTAGCAGTTCTTTACTGACAGCAAAAGTTTACCAGGCGCATACTGCAACAGTGACCATAATCATGTGGAAAATTCGGGTTGAAATCAAACACAAAAGAAAACAAACCAAACGTAACCTCAAACTAAATCTTGGACTCTTACAAACAGATGAATCAACTCGTGCAAAATTAAGCGTGTATGTTTAGAACGAAGTCAATGCTCTAGAGGACGTTGGGAACAGTGAAGAATAGACAATTTGAAAAGAAGTCAATAAACGAAGCTTGTGAAGATATCCTAGAGTTGAAAGAAAAGCAAAGAATAATCGGATGACAAATGAAATTTTAGGCTTCATGGATGAACGAAGGAATGTAAAGGAAAAGAGGAAGATTACAAAAAGATAGATAAGGAAATCAGGAACAGGTTCAGTAAAGCTAAGGAAGCTTGGACGGAAACAAAGTGCAAAAAAACAGAAGACCGACACAAAGCAGACCCTAAGGTTATGTACACAAACACAGAAGAGACTGCGCACAGGAAAAATACAGTATACATGGACTGGTTGCTTGAAATGAAGAGATGGGAAGAGTGTTATGGAAAAAGATATAATGTCGAATAGATGGGGATTTACATTAAAGACATTTTTGACGATGACAGAAACAAATAACACACCATAAGGACCACCGATAATGAAAGACACAGTTAGAGCAGCGTTCAAAAAGACAAACAACGGGGGCCATTTCTCAGTACGACACAACAATGGATATAACATGAATAACAGGAAAGCTGGAGGGAAAGAGAACACCAGGTAGACCCAGATAGAAATTATTGGATGGATTTGCACGGTGGCTGAAGACAGAGAAGGTGGGAGATATACGTTCAGCAACAGGAGATATATTTGTGTGGAGGGCCAAGATCGCCAACGCCTTGTGGCATGGCACATGATGATGATGATGATGATGATGATGATGATGATGATGATGATGATGATATACGTATCACTGAAAAGTTCATGTTTAATCAAGTTTGATCACGTTTTTGACAAAACGCTCGACGGAAATTCAAACATTGAAACATAGCCCGCATACTCATTGGGTAACAGCTACACATGACATGTATACAGGACACATTGGGTAACAGCTACATATGACATATATACAGGACACATTGGGTAACAGCTACACATGACATGTATACAGGACACATTGGGTAACAGCTACACATGACATGTATACAGGACACATTGGGTAACAGCTACACATGACATGTATACAGGACACATTGGGTAACAGCTACACATGACATGTATACAGGACACATTGGGTAACAGCTACACATGACATGTATACAGGACACATTGGGTAACAGCTACACATGACATGTATACAGGACACATTGGGTAACAGCTACACATGACATGTATACAGGACACATTGGGTAACAGCTACACATGACATGTATACAGGACACATTGGGTAACAGCTACACATGACATGTATACAGGACACATTGGGTAACAGCTACACATGACATGTATGCAGGACACATTGGGTAACAGCTACACATGACATGTATACAGGACACATTGGGTAACAGCTACACATGACATGTATGCAGGACACATTGGGTAACAGCTACACATGACATGTATACAGGACACATTGGGTAACAGCTACACATGACATGTATACAGGACACATTGGGTAACAGCTACACATGACATGTATACAGGACACATTGGGTAACAGCTACACATGACATGTATACAGGACACATTGGGTAACAGCTACACATGACATGTATACAGGACACATTGACGATGTGGTTCTCTGTCTTCTCTCCTCACAGCCTTCTCCGCGACCTCATCTTCTCTTTTCGTTTTTTCCCCCTTTCTTATTTCTGCGGAATGTTATTATTGCTGAGGTATTTGAAACGAAGCAGGGCCCTTTGATGACAGAGGTTAATATGGGGATCACACGTGAAGTGATTGAGTTTGATTATTGGTATTTACAGTGGTTAGCTTTGACAAAAAAGCTGTCTTTTTTCTTTGCCCTTTCGCTCCTTCCTGTCCACACCATTTTCTCTCACAATCTTTTCTTTATTGTCCTCCCTCCGACCTGATCCCACGTGTTTGTAAACCAGTTTCTTTTTTTTTTTTCTAACATAATATTCCAATTAGTACTAATGGCAACTATGACAAATGAGGAGGAGGAAGAGAAAGAAGAGGAGGCGAAGAAGAAGAGAAGAAGAAGAACAGCCAGAAGAGGAAGAAGAATGGGAAGAAGAATGCGAAGAAGAATGCGAAGAAGAATGCGAAGAAAAAGAATGCGAAGAAGAAGAAGAAGAATGCGCAGAAGAAGAAGAATGCGAAGAAGCAGAAGAAGAAGAAGAAGAATGCGAAGAAGAAGAAGAATGCGAAGAAGAAGAAGAATGCGAAGAAGCAGAAGAAGAAGAAGAAGAATGCAAAGAAGAAGAAGAATGCAAAGAAGAAGAAGAATGCGAAGAAGAAGAATGCGAAGAAGAATGCGCAGAAGAATGCGAAGAAGAATGCGAAGAAAAAGAATGCGAAGAAGAAGAAGAATGCGAAGAAGAAGAATGCGAAGAAGAATGCGAAGAAGAATGCGAAGAAGAAGAATGCGAAGAAGAAGAATGCAAAGAAGAAGAAGAATGCAAAGAAGAAGAAGAATGCGAAGAAGAATGCGAAGAAGAAGAATGCGAAGAAGAATGCGAAGAAGAAGAAGAATGCGAAGAAGAAGAAGAATGCGAAGAAGAAGAAGAATGCGAAGAAGAAGAAGAAGCAGAAGAAGAATGCGAAGAAGAAGAAGAAGCAGAAGAAGAATGCGAAGAAGAATGCGAAGAAGAAGAAGAATGCGAAGAATGCGAAGAAGAATGCGAAGAATGCGAAGAAGAATGCGAAGAAGAAGAAGAAGAATGCGAAGAATGCGAAGAAGAATGCGAAGAAGAAGAATGCGAAGAAGAAGAATGCGAAGAATGCGAAGAAGAAGAATGCGAAGAATGCGAAGAAGAAGAATGCGAAGAAGAAGAATGCGAAGAATGCGAAGAAGAAGAATGCGAAGAAGAAGAATGCGAAGAAGAATGCGAAGAATGCGAAGAAGAATGCGAAGAAGAATGCGAAGAAGAATGCGAAGAAGAAGAAGATGAAGAAGATGAAGAAGAAGATGAAGAAGAAGAATGCGAAGAAGAATGCGAAGAAGAAGAATGCGAAGAAGAATGCGAAGAAGAAGAATGCGAAGAATGCGAAGAAGAAGAAGAAGAAGAAGAAGAAGAATGCGAAGAAGAAGAATGCGAAGAATGCGAAGAATGCGAAGAATGCGAAGAATGCGAAGAAGAATGCGAAGAATGCGAAGAAGAAGAAGAAGAAAGCGAAGAATGCGAAGAATGCGAAGAAGAAGAAGAAGAAGAAGAAGAAGAAGAAGAAGAAGAAGAAGAAGAAGAAGAAGAAGAAGAAATACGTTGATGATGATGATGAATCAAAAGAATATTTTATATTCAAATCGAATGGTGAAGACGGAATATCTCCAGAGGTCATCAAGTGCGGGAATTCTGCTCTTCTCAACGACCTGCATGAACTTTTGTGCATGTGCTGGAAGGAAGGCTTCATTCCGAGAGACATGAGAGACGCGAGGATAGTAACGCTGTATAAGAACAAGGGCGACTGCAGTGATCGTAATAATTATCGCAGAACTTCACTCCGCAGCATTGTTGGGAAAGAATTCGCCAGGTTCGTCTTAACCCGTCTTCAGAGGCTGGCAGCTCGCATCTACCCTGAGTTCCAGTGCGGCTTCAGGGCCGGAAGATCGACCATCGACATGATCTTCTCTGTCCAGCAACTACAGGAAAAGTGCCGCGAGCAACACATACCCCTTTACCTCGCCGTCATTGACCTCACGAAACCGTTCGACCTGGTCAGTCGGAGTGGTCTTTTCAAGCTTCTGAAGAAAATCGGCTGCCCCCCAAGACTATCAGCTGTCATAGAGGACACGCATAGCACTGTGTGCTACAATGGTGCCACATCAGAGCCTTTTAGAATTAGCAGCGGAGTGAAACAGGGATGTGTTTTGGCCCCAACTCTGTTCGGGATCTTCTTCTCGATGCTGCTGACCTATGCCTTCTGCAAATCTGAAGAAGGTGTATATCTTCATACAAGGACCGATGGAAAGCTCTTCAACATTGCCAGACTTCGTTCCAAAACTAAGGTGGAAAAGAAGACCATCAGGGAAGCTCTCTTTGCAGATGATGCTGCGCTGGCTTCCCACAGTGAACAAGATCTCAGAGGCTCGTTGATCGCTTCGTCCACGCTTGCAGAGAGTTTGGTCTCACAATCAGCTTGAAGAAAACAGATCTTAGGCCAAGGCTGTGAAGAACCACCATCTCTACATATTGGAGACTACGACCTCAACACTGTCCACAAATTTCAATACTTGGGGTCCACCATAAGCGACAACCTCCCCCTGGACGCTGAAATCAGCGCCAGAATTGCAAAGGCCTCCTCAGTCATTGCTAAACTGAATAAGCGGGTCTGGTCCAACAGCAATCTCACTGCGAACACCAAAATGCAGGTGTACAGAGCATGTGTGTTGAGCACACTTCTCTACTCAAGTGAAGCATGGACCACATACGCCAGCCAAGAAAAGAGGCTCAACACTTTCCATCTCCGCTGCTTGCGACGCATCCTCGGCATCCGATGGCAAGACAAGGTGACCAACACAGAGGTCCTCAGTCGTGCTGGCCAACAGATCATTTTTGCCCTCCTAAACCAACGCCGATTACGCTGGATTGGCCATGTACGTCGAATGGAGGATGGCCGCATCCCAAAAGGCGTTCTCTACGGCGAACTCGCAAACCGGAAGCGAACTCCAGGCCGCCCACACCTATGCTTTGTAGACGCATGCGAAAGGGGCCTTATAAGCTCAGGGATTGACCCAGGCTCTTAGGAGACTCTGGCGGAAGACAGGGCGGTATGGAGGAGAGCGGAGAGGAGGAGAGCAGAAAGCGCAGGCGACGTTCCAGAAACCAAACTACAGCGACTCAGTTTGTATGTGGCAAATGTGACAGAGATTGCCACTCAAGAATCGGCCTGCACAGCCACAGCAGAAAGTGCACGTCATGACCACAACGCCTCCTGGTGCAGACTATCATCTCCTGAGATGTGAAGAGGCCGACGATACGATTCGATGTAAACCCGATCAATTGATATCAGGAAGAGAGTTCTTGAGTGTTACACAGAACCCATACTGTAAGGTTGTGAGGCGTGGACAGTCAACACGCAAAATCAGCACAAAACTGAGGCAACTGAAATGTGGTTTCTAAGAAGAATGTTGAGAGTTCCATGAACAGCAAAGAAAACAAACGAGCCAGTCTTGAATAAGGCATACACAAAACTTAACAAAGAAGATTAGGAAAAAAACAAGCAACATTTATAGGACATTTTATCAGGAAAGACAAATAGAGCATCTGGTCATAACAGGAAAGCTGGAGGGAAAGACAATACCAAGTAGATCCAGGGAGAAAGTATTGGACGGACTTGCAGGGTGGCTAAGAGCAGAGAGGATGGGATATGTATTTGTAGCGACAAAGGATAGATTCGTATATAGGGTCATGATCGCCAATGCCAACTGCAGGGCACATAATGATGATGTGAGCGTAGATATATATATAATATATATATATATATATCTACACTCACATCATCATTATGTATATATATATGCATATATATATATATATATTATGCATATATCAAAATCATTTTTGACATGACAAAAATTAAAAACGTAGCTGTGTATATACCTTTTTTTTTATGCTTTCAGATTGTTATGTCTCATGCAAGCACACGTGACGTATAGATTTGCAGATGTGATGCATGCATGTTATTGTGTTCACACGAATGTATGTGAATTCTATCCAGTGTTAGCGCTGTTATTGTGATTATGCTTTGCCATTTCCGTTCCAGTAATTGTCGTTGTGACATGTCATAAATGATTTGAAAACAAGTTTGAAAAAAAAGACAATCCCATTGAGTTTATTCTTCAGACGTCTGACTTCTCCCAAGCTCTGCAACTCCATGGACAGTCAGAACCTCGCAGAAAGGTTTAGCAGCTGCAGACTCTAATCTATCTCACAATAGCAGTTTTGACACCATTTGCTACCACATAAGTGCACATTTTACTGATTGAAATAACCCATCCAGTCAAACTGCACGTTTCTCACACCTTATTTCACTCGCTATATTCCCTAACAAAAGACGCCATGGCTTGCGGCAGACTCGTGTCATACAAGGGTTTTCCATTTGTGAACAATCCTCGCCTAGTACGGCCAGTTGGACTGTGTCGTGAGTCACGGGCCCTGAACACCGCTAGGGGGCGGTGTGGAGGAGAAGGACAATGGAGTATGTTTGTCTTCCTCTGTTCTTGCATTGACGATTGACCCAGGATGCTGGCAGTTTGTTGGGGACAAGAGATTGCTTGGATGATAGATGATGTTGTGAACATCAGAATGGCACAGGAAATGTCGATTTACGCTGCAGGTGACAAATGTGTGTATAGAGAAAGACTGAGGGCAGGGAGACTGCGAGGGAGCGAGCGAGCGAGAGAGAGAGAGAGAGAGAGGTGTGTAGTGGGGTGGAGTGTGTGTGTGTGTGTGTGTGTGTGTGATACCAACGCTTGACTGTCTTGGGGTATAAGATTAGAGGTGTAATAAATTTGCTGCATGATGAGTTTGAGTCTTTCAAAACACAAGGCAAAACAAACAAACAAAAAAATGACGCCTAGATACATTTCTACCCTCGAAATACCATTCTTGTTAAACACTAACTTAATTGATTTACTCAATGTGTATAACTAATCTTAAACTAAACGCAACGCTATTAACAGTACATGTACAACATGTTTTGTTAAACACAATTAACCCTTTTAAATATCACACTCTCTCGGTATTGTTTACTGGCTCCACTGCAGCCAGTTCTCTGAAAAGTAACAGAACCCTGTTTTTGTACACTTATCTGCAGGTTCCGCTCAGCTAATTGTACAAAGTGTATGCAGCCACGTAGGCATTTTCTGATCTGCAAGATGATCGTGGAGAATGTGGCATAGTCTGTGTCTTGATAGTCCAGTCAAAAGCTGAAAGGTAAAAGCCAAAGTTTAAAACAAAATCTTAAACACAAGGAACACTCATAAACTCCATAAGGAAAAATACCAAAACAATCTGATGTGCTGTTCTGCCACATCAAGCCTGCCCTCCAGCACTCGAAAAGAAATGGGAAAAATCATTCCAATTTAAAATAGAATACATCAACATTACAACTGCTGCTGACTTACAATGATACACATAACATTAACAAACGCATAACAATCTATTACAATTTTGTGTTTTTTCAAAAAAACAAAAAACAAAAAACAGACATTTGTTATTGTTCACGCTGCCTTCACAGCTACGTATGTCTCCTAGACTAGAACTGATATATAGGAAAAGAAATGAGCTGTCCTATTGTTTCATCAGGCATGTAAAAAACTTTCCCTTTTGCTCAGCAGGACACAAAGAGACGACACTTAATTAAATTGGCCAGAGATGAAATGAACCTGATTCACCGGCTCTTAAGTTTGGAGCAGCCAGCGTATACGCGTAGTCTAATGGCAAGTTGTACAATTCCCCGTAGTTCTAAACGGTCAGCCCTAAACAACTTTGCAGATATCACATTGACACACTATCAGATTTTCCCAACTGGAAACACCTTTCAACAGAAAAAAGAAGGAACAATAATCCATCACTATAAACTGGAAACGAAATAATAGCAAACTTAACATGCAGCTCAGTGAAACAGGGGAAAAGAAAACAAAAGGGGGTGGGTGGGTGGGTGGATTCCCGTTCTAAAGCGTTATAAAATGTGTCGGTTGCCCTAACTCACAACACCCCCTTGTTTAAGACGAAACTCATCTCTGTCAAAACCAGTGATCAGCGGCACTACAATTTAGCTTCCTGCCACTAACAAGTACGCGACTGAAATAGTACCAACATTTAACAAGCAATCTGTTGCACCCAAATGGAGGAACAAAGATTTGGAATCAGGTTCCACATCACAGCGGTCTACATAAAACAAAAGCGACTTTCCCTGCCCCCTACCAGAAAAGGTGAGTTACATGGAACAAGCACCTTCGACAACACTGTGGACACATTCCCAAACTTCTCTGCAGTCCGCGGTGGGAACTTTCCAAATATTTCCATGCCTGTCTTCCTTAACTCTCACGAGTATAGAAGAATCCTGCACAACATTCTTTACTCTCTCTTACTATTTCAATAGACAGGCATGGAATAGTATCAGCTTCCTGGCATACTGACTCTGAGGTCAGATTTCCCGAATTGTCCACTCCTTCATATGATCCCTGCCAATACAGTTGAAATTTGAAATTTGTTGCGCGTTGTCGAGAGACAGACAGGGAGAGGGAGAGAGAGGGAGAGACACAACAGCAGGAGAGAGAGAGAGAGAGAAGAGCAGACAGACAGACAGAACAGACAGACAGACAGAGATCAACTGATAATTATCAAGATTACAAATGTTTCCTAGTTGAACCTGTACTTGGATCATCAAGGTTTTGCATGATGTCTCAGTAAAAAGGAAATCATTCAGTGGTTTACCATCGCCATCAGCACAAGCGTGTAGAGATATTTGAGATTAGAAATCCATTACCACAGCACTCGTTCACACTGACAAACGTAACATGCTTAAATTCCATTTTGAGTCATGACCCCATGGCTAAATTATTCATGAATCAATTTTTTTGTCAAATTCGAAAAAAAACATGAAAAACATTGTAACTCCAACCCATGCCAAAGGTGATGAAAGAAAGTATTTTCAATGGTATGTAACAGAAGACAAAACCTTGAACTGTATGCAGATTTCACAGTGACATTAAACAGGAAATGGTTCATCGTTTGACGTCTGCGTGATGAATTGAGAATATAAACAACGCAAGGTGCTATTACACATTTACCAAACTTTAAGCAAATTGTACATATTAAGTCATAGAACACAGATACGTTGCTATGGGATATTGATTATGGCATCTGATCAATGAACAGAACTTCACACTGTCAAATTCCAGTGGTTCCAACAACATGTAGCACTGATCATTTTCTGCCCAGACGTATGTGTGCTCTGACGCACTCTAATGTTCTTCACTTTCGTAAAGTTCAGTGAAACTATATTTGAGGCAGTTGATTGGATATGGAGTAGGAACGATTTAATGAAAATGTTTACATAGAAAAGAAAACAACAAAAACAACAGAAAAAAATATGGCCTGTGATAGATTGACATTTAAACACGTGTAGTCTGCACCAAGCAACAGGACATAACGTACATATTTGTTACCATTAAAATGGTTTTCTTTTTCGCCATGATTCATTTTCCACTCCATAAGACATTATTAATTTAGTACCCTTCTTGTGAAGACAACTAATCGTGTATCTCACACTCTGGTCATCTGGGCTGCTTTTTTTTTTATTATTATTATTTAAAAAAAAAGAAAGTCTGCTGGAGGCTCATTTCATTTTCGACAAGAGGCCTCCATTTGCTGACAAAAACAATGTGGACGGTCATAACATCAGCAAGGAGCACCATATAACGAACAGGAATAAAGACTTTCTGACGTTTGTTTTTCTATAGGCCTGCTGCGACAAATGATATATGATGAGAATGTAGTGGAGGACGAGAGGTTGGAAGGTTTTTATCACTGTGGGCACTAGAATAGGAAGACAGTGTAGGTAACTGATCACCTTGTGAATAGTAATGGGCAGATTGGATGGTTGATGGTACTGTGAATATGCTGCAAGCAATAGAATGGAGACATGTTACACGTAAGGCAACAGACTGATGGCCATATGTACTAGCATATGTGTAGGAAAGAGCAGGTGCCTGACATTTCCAGTTTCCTAGTGAATCAATCACCGTGTGCTTGGTACAGCATATGTATTTCACAGTAATGCTGCTATATATTAATACGGTACGTTAACACAAGAAGATACGATCCTTTCTGCCACAGCATTATAAGAGATTTTGAAGAAAAAAGAAGGAAAGATGGAAAGAAAGTAGAAAAAAAAATGAAAAAAAAGAAACACTGGAGTCAACCCATTTCTATTCATTAATCCGTTTACCTTGCACAGTCTTTATACTGAACATCATCTGATTTCAAATGTTGGAATGGTTGATACAACAGTGTTTGGTGTTTAAAACAACACACAATTGTGACCTGGTCATTATCTTTCTTTTATCTATTGTGTGTCCTTATTGTTGTTTTGGTGGTGGTGGTGGTGGTGGTGGTGGTGGTGGTGGTGTTATTGTGATCAGAGCATTTTGTTTTAACTCTTCAAACTAATGCATTCGACAAAATATGCTGGGATAAACTATAATATGTGATGGAGCAAGTGGTTAAGGGGGGTTTGTAATGGTGATAATGTAGTCACAGCGCCAGGTGAGATGGTGCGAGGTGGTTAAGGGGTTAAGGGTGATGATGATATTTGCTGTGGTGGTCGTTTGTATCCAGAGCAGAAAGGGAAGTCTCTCAATCAAAAGACAAGTCCTCGTTTTGCTACTTGACTCTTTATTATTGAGAAAAGAAGATGAGGAAGGAGATGGGTAAGAAGAAGACATCAAAGAAGAAGCCAAAGAAGACATCAAAGAAGACAGTGCTACAGTAACGCCATGAAGTTAATCACCTGCTGTGAGATCAAGAGTGGTGGCAGGAAAAGGACACCTCTGGTGAGACAGAGTGGCGGTGGAAAAGCACACGCTATGATGCGCCTTGTTAATTTGTACTCTGGGAACAGAGCATGATAGTCATATTTTCAAATATCAAACCTTTCAGATGGCAAGGTCTGATTGGTTGTTCTCACCTAATTAATCAATCAACCAGATGCCAAGGTCTGATTGGTTGTTCTCACCTAATTAATAAATCAACACTTAGTGTGTAGTTTTAACGCAGCGCGTCAGTACACACAAGTGAGACACTGGTCATTGTCCGGCAGTTTCGCGAGTGGCTATTGCAACACCCCCTGCGGTCATTGTCTAAGTGTTTCCGCCGGCTACATACAATGCTGAGGGCCGCATACATTAGTGACGGCCCCCTCTTACGTTCTGTAAAACTACAACGTAATACTGACTGGAGATGACGACAAAATCTTGTCGTAGGCCTGCTTTAGAGTACATGTACACATTGTAGATCTGCTAATTGTTTAGCAGTGTGTTATCTACAATCATCATGTACTGGCTAGATCCTTGGAATTCCAATGCATAGCTATGGATAGGCAGAGGCTGTGAGATAACAGTACAATTTGACCAAGAGAATGCAAGGCGTTTTTGATCTAGGCAAGCACGTTACACTGCGTTGCCTTTGAGCGTTGTAGGTAAATGGGGAAAGATCGTAACAGAGCAAGGCACTCTGTTACATAATTATGTATTCTTGAAATCGATCAGTAAAGACACAAGTAAGTCTTGCTGTCATGTTTTTCGCACATACCACCCCACTGCATGCACACACACACACACACACACACACACACACACACACACACACACACACACACACACAATCTACACACATACATGAACACACACGCACGGACACACACACACACACACGCACACGCACACACACACACACCTTGTATATATATATATATATATATATATAGGCTATATAACACATACATAGATCTATACCTATAGGCCTATATGTATAGCTACATGTATATATATGTATGTATATGTATATTATACACACACACATACCCACACATTCTCATACATACACAAATACAATGCACACGCACACACACACACACGCACTCGCGCGCACACACACACACACACATACATACACACAAACACGCACGCACGACACACACACCAACTCGCGCGCACACACACACACACGCACACACGCACACATACACAAATACAGACACACACACACAAGCGCGCACACACACACACGCACGCGTGCTCACACACACACACACCACACACACACACACACACACACACACACACACACACACAACATGATATCAAGGTCAGTCGGGCAGGCAGTTAAGTATAGAAACTGCTTTATGAGATGCAATAAAAACGAAACTTTCATTAAACTTTTGAAGACTACTCGTTCAAAGCAGTGTCTACACAACTTTACAAAATAAAACAGCTGACACAACAGCTGCCTTGTTGGAATGATCGATCTGGCCTTGTATTTAGAAACTTCTCTGACAAGTCAGCTCTGTAACAGGTGATTGTAGAACAATCTTCACGATAACTGTTTCAGTTCAACACATCACGCAGCAACAATCATTCCAAGTTCCAGCTGAAAAAAGAAAATGAGGTAACCATTGATTGTCCGGCCAGATATTCTTCTTAATTAGACAGACGACATATAGTTAGATACGGACACTTAATTCACAGATTGTCCTCATTAGAATAAATGACATAATGAAACGAGTTTTTGTGATAAAATATACATCTTTAGAACGAATGACAACTCGCATTATCATTAAGCAAAATAAGAGAGAGAGAGAGAGAGAGAGAGAGAGAGAGAGAGAGGAGAGAGAGAGAGAGAGAGAGAGAGGATATGACATACATCAAGACAACATGGAGAACAGAAAGGGAGCTGTGATTGATCCAGTCGTCTGAATAATCATGAACCAGTTTTTGTCAGAGATATGCTCGTACTTGACTCTTTTCTCTGTGTCTCTCTTTCAGTTGCTCACCAGGCTCCCACTGACCACTTCAAATGTAAAACGCAACACGTGAAAGTGGAAGGCAGTAAAACACCACAGGCCTTTGCCTGAGATCGTCATGCAAAAGGTGGACAGCATGCAAAAGGTGGACAGGACAGTATCGAACTACCGTTCGGATGGTCCAAGGGTCAATCTACCTGGCCATTTGTGCCTGGTGGGTAAAGGGTGAAGATTGTTTGATCTTCCAGGTCAGCGTATGTGTAGCCTGCCAGTGCCTTAGCCAGATTGGCCTGTATACACATGCAGAATATGAGTTAATGGCGTAAAACATCCTGTAAGTCATGCTAGTTGCTGCCTTGTGGAAATACAAAAACATCCAGTATGCACGCCCAGAAAAGATGAAGACTTTTCAAAACCATAGTAAAATGTAGACATCTCACCTATTAGCTTGACTGCTCCGTTCCTCACTTAGAAATCTGATTGTGTATAATGTACAATGCGTGATAATGATGATGTTGATGATGGAGATGATGATGATGCTGATGATGATGCTGATAATGATGGCGACGATGGTAATAATGAATGTATGGTAATGCAGTATCATGCATCTGAGTTTGTTGATTTTTCTGTTAGAAAATCGACTGGCTTGTGTCACATTTGTCATATAAAGAAAAGATATAAAGAAAAGATATAATTTGATTCGCGCTTCGTTGTGAGTGAATTGTTAAAAATATGTAGTAGATTTTAGTCAACTGGTAACAACATAATGACAAACGGATGCATTGTTTGCTAGGGAATGAAAGTGCTCTTTTACATGATATGTCTGCCTGCCTGTCTATCATCTTTTACAGACAGGCACACAAACACGACAGCCCATATGCACTTGCAGGCACTCAGATAAGGTGCGCACTCCCATGACCCCGCATACACACACACACACGCGCACACACACACACACACACACACACACACACACACACTCTCTCTCTCTCTGTCTCTCTCTCGCTCTCGCTCTCACTCTGTCTTTGTCTCTCTCTGTCTGTCTGTCTGTCTCTCTGTCTTTCTCTGTCTCTGTCTCTCTCTGTCTCTGTCTGTCTGTCTCTGTCTCTCTCACTCTCTGTCTGTCTCTCTCTCTTTCTCTCTCTCTCTTTCTCTCTCTTCCTCTGTCTCTGTCTCATTCTGTCTCCGTCTGTCTGTCTGTCTGTCTTTCTGTCTGTCTGTCTGTCTGTCTCAATCATACTCAAATCTCTAGTGTAAACCAGACTGAAGGACGCTATGTGCATGGACTGTCACCACTGAAGAGAACTACACTTTCATGACAAGATCAGCATGTCCTCGCGTAGCATACAGAACCACAGTACACACCATCCACACATTAACGCTACGGAAGGTCGGCCAGAGGATTTTGTCCGCCAATTTTCGGCCTGATTTGCAACATAGCACGGCTTGCATTCAAAGTATTCTTTCTGCTCTGTTAGCATTGATTTCTATATCGCTACTTTCCTAGGATCATTACATGACAGAAGCTTTTAATATTAACTTTTTATTTGCCCTTTTTTTTAAATATTCACTCATGTGGTGTCTGTCTGCCATACACGGTGATCTGATTTTTCGGCGAATTAGACTTCAGCACCATATGATTCTGTCTAAAGGTGATTATATTCTCCCCCCCCCCCCTCTCTCTCTCTCTCTCTCTCTCTCTCTCTTTCCTCTCTCTCTTTCTGTCATTGTCTCTCTTTCTCTCTCAGTCTGATTTGCTCTGTCCCTTATGCATGCAAGCTGAAGAAGGCGAAATACATTTTGTCCTGTGTTGTCCAGCTTTAGATGAAATCCGTTCAAGGTTTATCCCTCAAAAGTATTATAGATGCCCAAATATGTTTAAACTGTGTTTGTTAATGTGTTCAACTCGTTTCGATTATATCAATAATTTTAATGTGTTGCTGCTCAAATCAGGGAAATTGCTTTATCGAAACATAAGTTTATTTTGTTGTTGATTGTTAATCCTATATGATATCTGATTATTTCATTGTATTTATAAGCACCCCTTCACCCCTTCAATAAAAATTCCGAAGTCTGAAGTCTGAAGTTTCTCTCTCTCTCTCTCTTTATCTGTCTCTGTCTCTCCGTCTCTGTCTCAGTCTCTGTCTCTGTATGTCTCTTTCTCTCTGTCCCTGTCTTTGTCTGTCTGTCTGTCTGTCTGGCTGTCTGTCTCTCTCGCTTGCTCGCTCGCTCGC
>JAPXFY010000014.1:80054394-80071894 GCA_030674185.1 Monoplex corrugatus
GTAGATGATAATGGGAAAATACAACGATTTCATTTTTTCTGCAAATGCAAATGAAAAATGGGAAAGGCTAAATAGAAAAATGTCCAAAAATGTCCAAAAACTGGACGCCCTACTAGGAAAAAGCACACCGGAACACAATCTGGCCGCTTTTGGAGATATTGCGTATGCAACATGTAGGATGCCTATGCAATCAAAAGTGAAAACTGCCCAGAAATCCACACGCCAGCGTCAAATGGATAAAATCAGAAGGAAGGAGAGGATTCTGAAGAAAGAAATGAAGGTTGCTTCAGAATTTGAGGAGCGAGGGATAGAGAAACAATGAAAAGAACTCAAAGCAAAACACAGCACCCTGAGCAAAGCACAATCAGCAAGGAAGAGAAGGAACAAAAGGAAGAAGACCCAAGATCGCTTCTTCGAAGACCCCTGTTTGAGCAGCCCAAATCTGGGGCACTCACAGTGGGCAAAGAAACTTTGAAACAGCACTACAGAAAAACAATAACTGACCCGCAGAGCAAGGTACCGCTTACAATCGAAGATCTGGTCCGGCCTGCAATGCCAGAGAACATATTTACTGACAAGCCACCAAGACTGAATGAAGTAAAGAAAATGGTGGAGAAAGTCAGCGCCAAATCATCACCTGGGCCTAACGGAATACCTTGTCTTTTGTACAAGACGTGTCCCGTGTCCTTGAGTAGCTCCACAAACTGATAAGATCAGCATGGAGGAACATGAAGATCAGTAACCAGTGGGTGATAGCTGTGGAGTGTACATTCAGAAGAGCAGAAGTCAAGTGACATCAGCCAGTTCGGGTCAATATCATTTCTGAACGTCGAAGGGAAAATCTTCTCTGTCATGGCAGCCAAATTGACCAAATACCTACTGGTAAACGAGTCCCCTCTGCCAAGGCAAACAGACATGGAACATGTCCTGAGCTCATGCAAGGTAGCGCTAACCCAAGGGAGGTACACGTGGAGGCAAAATGAAGTGCTTCAAGAGATCACTCAAGCGATCAGCACTGCGACCAGCTCTGTCAGAGGAAAAAACTTCGCCACCAGAAGCATCAACAACCTTCTACACGGCAAGAGGCAGGAAACAGTGGCCTGAAAAAGATGACACACAGAGCTGGGTGAAGCAGACGACTGGGAGTGTACAGCAGATCTCCCACAATGAAAAAAAAACACCCAGAAACCATCAACAAGAGTAGCAAGAGACTGGACATAGTTCTCTACTCCCATTCATCCAAACAAATAATCCTAATTAAGCTGACTGTACCATACGGAAGTAGAATGGAGGAAGCCCATATCTACAAAACTGAAAAGTACGCCAGTCTCGCCAGCAACTTGTGGATATCTGACTTTCAAGCCAAAGTGCTCGGCATAGAAGTTGGGTAAGGGGGTTGACAGGCACATCAGCCTATAATCTCATTAATCAGCTCTCGACTTCGGGGATAGAGAGACCAGAGACCTAAAAGCAATGGCAGCAGCGCGAAAAGATCTTCAGCTGGATCTGGACCAGGAGGGAAAAAGTGTTCCCATATGTTGCTGGTAACCGATAGCCAGGAAGCTAGGACATCTGTACAAGAGTGATTTTGCCTCGAGAAAACTGAACCAACCTAGGAAGCACGAGTTAAGGGCCGAAACACTTGCTTGACGGGGGTTTCTCATCTGAGGACCTTCTGCTCTCCGGGTCTCCCCATAGTTTCTTACTGCTTCTTAGTAATGATGATGATAATGATAATAACGAATGGTGATGATGATGATAATAACGATGATGATGATGATTATGATAACAACAACAACAAGAATAATAGTTGTAATTATGATGACAATATATAATAAAACAACAATAATAACTAGAATGGTAATGATACCAACAACAATAATAGTGACGATGATGACGACATTGTTGACGATGATGATGATGGTGATGATGATGATGGTGATGATGATGATGGATGATGGTGATGATGATGATGATAAAGATGATGATATCAATAACGCATTTCGCATTATTTTTAGATTAATTAATCAGTGAAATAAGGACTGTTGTTCTGTGACTTGTGAAATTCAGGCTGACACATTATCTCATTTCTTTTTGCAATTTTCATCCAGATCTGCGTTTTTGTTATCTCTTTCTTCCCAAATGTCTCTCAGTGTGGAAACAGACCTGGTCAAGGAAGACAACATGTCATTCTGTCTTGCAGATTCACAATTACCAAGGATGTGTGGGGTAACTCTTCTTCATTACCACGCTTAATCTTTTCTTCCCGCCGATACGGTGGGACCTGATCGACGTGGGGCGTGTTTCTATTACAACACATGCGTGGATGCAGATTGCACAGTGCTCATTAGAGACAAAAGGGTCGACATGTCGGTGCTTCAGTCTTCACTCTCTATACTTTTGGTTGATTTCAGCTGAACTATCCAGAATGTTTTTTCGATCTCTCTGGTTTGGATGGTAATTCAGGTCGACGAGCAATAAGGCATTCCTGTGTCTTGTGAGGAAAAATGTCCCAGCATTGACAATGTTGTTCCAATTATTTGCCGTTGGTTTATACCAAAACGCTGTGTAGGTGTAACCAAACATGATCCAAAAGTGTCAGTGTTTCATCTACAACTGGTATGACCATTATTTCAGCTTCATGGAGGTAATGCTTCAGAAAACATTTCCCTGCCAGTTGTTCACAAGCATAATTTGATTTCCTATGTGAAAAAACTGTCACTGTGTTGGCTAACTAGAACACCTTATATGCTGTAAAATGATATGTTTTATCTGATGTGGGAATTAGTTTAACTCTATATCAGCACCTGATGTAACAACTGTTTACTTTTTGAAACAGGCACCATATCTAAAGACGGGGTGCAACTGGAGACAGCAGTTACATGTGTTATCCCCCATACTTTGGTGTGTCTGTGATTCTACATGTAAATGTAACACTAGAGGTTCCACTGTGTGTGCAGCTTGTGTAGGCAAACAAGCAGAAAACGAACAAGATGACATTTATTGTCAACAGATTCCACATGCTAACAGGAGCTGATAGGTGTGACACTTCACAGTGCCATCGTAATGATTGCTGGCCTCACCTGTGAGATATCAGTGAATTGAGGTTGTTTTGTCTTTCGTTCTTCATAAATCGTGGATTACAATTTCCGCCTGCTTTCGAGTATTCGAAAGGGCTTTTACGTGTGTGGCGGTTTCTTAATTCCACTATTAATTAAGGCAATTATACTTCGATTTCGGCGGTGTATGTACTGGTTTGTTTATTGTGTTTCCATAAGCCACCAACACTGGCATGGCTTACAAGATCTTTAACATACGCACTTGATGTTCCGCGTGCATCTGCAGGACGGAGATTAGGCACTAGCAGGTCTGCAGTTAATGTAGACCTGGCAGGTCAGAAGAATCAGTCGTTACTACGTGGTACAAGCAATGTTTTCACTATATTTTAAATAAAAGTCTTCACTCTTCATACAATATTCTCGGTGACATATACCATAGATATAAACGATAACATGTAAATGAAAAAAGATGTTCAGATTTAATATCTGTATCTGTTAAATGTCTCTGTGTTTGAAAACCAAAATCAATTAATCTCCAATGTTACATTATGAACCAACATATACTGTCTTAGGCTTTACATTCTTGTGAAATCGCCTTTTCGTTTCCAACACCACCAAACAACCAATATGATAAAATCTCTTATAGCACAGCAAATGTTATACGTGAGATACCCAGGTTATATGACCGACTTTCGTAATTTTTGATTACATGTTGTATAACATTTTGAGTACTACTTGTTGTGTTGTTTTAATAGTCTGAAACAATATACAATACAACTAATTGCAGAATTTATGTACAGTGGGTGTCTTCCCAATTCCGTGTATAGTAAAGTATTTGAAGCTTTTAACGAAACCTTCAGAATCCTTTGCAAGTGGACAGGTGTACTTTCCAGTGAATCATACATGGTGTATCCCTATATTTCTGATTCATTACAACAACATTGATAGATTCTGGGCATCAACAAGTTTAAGGAAAACTTTAGCAGAGTCACGGTGCAACCTTGAAGGAAGCTTTAACAATTCTACAGCACAATGTTTTGCACGAGTTATCATATTGGCAATGGCAACATTCCCAACTCAGTTTTGTTGA
The DNA here is from genome assembly GCA_030674185.1 of Monoplex corrugatus. Taxonomy (NCBI): domain Eukaryota; kingdom Metazoa; phylum Mollusca; class Gastropoda; order Littorinimorpha; family Ranellidae; genus Monoplex; species Monoplex corrugatus. The sequence goes on from JAPXFY010000014.1 coordinate 80,058,544, forward strand.
CATGGTTATACCGAGGTACTTGTAAGAATTTGCAACATCTAGTTTCTCATATCTATGAAACCATTTTCCTTTGATGAAACGTAGCCCCCTTTTCTAAAAACCATAACTTAACTTTTGTCTTTTCAAGATTAACGTATAAGTTTAGTTTTCATCTTCCAGACGAATGAAATAACAAGTTCAACTGATTTTACAGCCAACAACGGAATGTGACAGAAAGACGATATCATCGGCAAAAAACATAATAAACAATTCAATTGTTTCTCGGACACGCAAAGTCAGAACAAAATTGAGGCAATTGAAATGTGGTTTCTAAGAAGAATGTTGAGAGTTTCATGGAAATGAACAAACAAGACAGTCTTGAAGGAGGCAGACACAAAAAGAGCACTAACAAAGAAGATTAGGAAAAGACAAGCAACATTTATAGGACATATTATAAAGAAAGAGGAATTAGAACATCTGGTCCCAACAGGAAAGCTGAGTTCTACATGTGTGCAAACCTGCCAGTGCTTAAACCTTCCAATGTGTATATGCACACACAGAATATCAGATATCCACGTTAAAGATCCTGTGAGTCATGTCAGTGCCCTGTGGCTTATGGACACATAAAAATATCCAGAACACATTTCAAAAACGGTCAAACCATGTCATTTTGAAATTTCACTAGAATGCATCACTTTACGTCTGCGGTTCTGTACTTCCGACCAGAAACATTTTGAATTGTCTACTGAAGTCAACAAATTCTTAACTTGTACATTCTTGTATTCTTGCTGTTTAGACTTCAAAAACTGTTTATATTCCCTTCTTACTTTCCTGTAACAATCTTTATCACCGCCATCTTTAGTTCTACAGTATTTCCTTGATACTCATCTGTCAGTTCTTTTCTTACATAGACTGTCATGGTCAAACCGTATATACACATCACAAATCTTCCGCTAATCCCTGCTTTTCTACTCACACATTTCGCTGCCTGGAACATACTGTCTGTGACCTTTTGGACAGCCAGAGCTGTGTCCAATCAAACAACTCTATGCTTCTTCTAATGTGTCTGACTAAAGGGCAGATGAAATGTTATAATAAAATTCATCCTTTTTCTTATCACTTCAAAAACTGTTTTCAATAAAAAATATTTGAAAAAAATATTGAGAGAGAGAAGCAAAATACAAAACAAAACAAAACAAAACAAAGCAAACAAACAAACAAACAAACAAACAAAGACACATATACGCACACACACACACACACACACACACAGACGCGCGCACACACACACACACACACACACACACACACACACACACACACACACACACTAACACTAACACTAACACTAACACTAACACGCACACACACTTGCATTATTTATATATTTACCTACCTGCATACATACCTACACATATACCTACCTACCTACATACATACATACATACATACATACATACATACATACATATGCATATGCATGTACACATACATATACATCACATACAGTCACACATATACACACACACACAGACACAGACACAGACACACACACACACACACACACACACACACACACACACACACACACACACACACACACACACACTCACAATAGGATGTATCTGCATCTGTTTTATTCTAGTGTGCGTGCGTGTGCGTGTGTGAGAAGAGAGAGAGAGAGAGAGAGAGAGAGAGAGAGAGAGAGAGAGAGAGAGAGAGAGAGAGAGAGAGAGAGAGAGAGAGAGTGCATGTGTGTGTTTGTGTATTCAACCCATCAAGAAAACATTGAGGAGGAATAGGAAGTTACGAGTGTTCAAGCCATCTGAATATTCATGAGCCACTTCGTGCCAGATACTTGACTGCTCTCCATGTTTTACACCCTTATGCATGTGCACCAAGCCCCCGTGACTGCCTCAAGGCCTAGAGCAGATCTAAATGGATAGGACCGGGTCATTAGGAACTAAATACCCTTGGCTTTAGCCCTAGATGTTCAATACAAAAAAGATGAATAGATACAATATGGTCGCCATCTGCGGTGTCATGTTCCTCAGTTTGTCAGTTTTGCTGCTGTTGCGAAACTGGCTGGTTTGTCTGTTTGTGTTGTCAAATATACACCCACAATTCTCAGATTATTTTATTTCGTGACAAATCTGCTAGATCGGACAAGGACGTGTGGGTGTTACAAAAAGAAAGCGGTATTTATCATGATGCGCTTTGTGTGGCTATGTCCCAGGGTTTGTCTTCTACCCAGCTTGCCATTCGGTTCGTAAACAAGGTAACTGATGACTGGGTCCGAATGGGTTATGCAACATATGGACAGCCCCCCCCCCCTTTCCCTTTTGCTTGATGAAATGACTGTCGAGTGGCGTCGGGAACTTGGTAGGTGGTTGTCCGGAGAATGACGAGGCTTTGGTGTTCCGGGTACCATCCGCACCCTCTTGGTGTTTCTTGTTAACTTATAATGGATAATTCATAATCAAGACTGAGTCAGTCGTTAAAGGAGGGTGACTCGTTGGGGATGAATCGCTCTGGGACCAGCTCCATGACAGCTTCTGTCAAGTCCTGACCAGCTGGAGCTAGTCAAAAACACTTTACAGACGCGACTGGTTTCTGTTCATCCAAAGGCAAGGTGTTAAAGCGAATGCAGTTAATTTTTCCCAAATTGAATCTGCATTGTTTTTATCGGTACGTTTTGCGCTGCAAAAGTCGGTGCAGCCATTCACTGTTTAGAAATTTATATGGCTCTCTATGTACCCGACATTGGAGACAGTAGATAAGTGAAAATACATCATTATTCAACCAGAGTTAACAGCAGAATGGGATAAAAATCTTCTGGAGATTTTCTGATCAGACTGCTAAGCAACAGCAGTACCTGATGCAAACATTGACAAGATCCTTTCCCATTCAGAAGTGAACCACAACCACGATGTGCAAAAAAGAATGACTAGAGACAGCGACGAAGTTGGCTGAGCTGAAAACGAAAATGCAGAATCAACACCACCAACCAATACAGCGTCTGTATCACCAGGCATTTGATGTTGTTGGGTCTTCACACGACAGTCAAGTGTTTACCTCTCTGTCTCTGTCTGTCTGTCTCTTCTCTCTCTCTCTCTCTCTCTCTCCCTCCCTCCCTCTCTCTCTCCCTCCCTCTCTCTCCCTCCCTCCCTCTCTCTCTCCCTCCCTCTCTCGCTCTCTCATTCACTCTCCCGCCCATTTCTCTTTCCCTCTCTGTCGCTTGTGCACTGTCTCTCTCATTCACTCACGCTGTCCCTCCAACTTCATGTTTTATCCTGTTCCTGTCTCTCTTTTATGTTTTATCCTGTTCCTGTCTCTCTTTTATGTTTTATCCTGTTCCTGTCTCTCTTTTATGTTTTATTCTGTTCCGGTCTCTCTTTTATTGTTTATCCTGTTCCTGTCTCTCTTTTATGTTTTATCCTTCCGTCTCTCTTTATGTTTTATCCTTCCTGTCTCCTTTATGTTTATCTGTTCCTGTCTCTTTTATGTTTTATCCTGTTCCTGTCTCTCTTTTATGTTTTATCCTGTTCCTGTCTCTCTTTTATGTTTTATCCTGTTCCTGTCTCTCTTTTATGTTTTATCCTGTTCCTGTCTCTCTTTTATGTTTTATTCTGTTCCCGTCTCTCTTTTATGTTTTTATCCTGTTCCTGTCTCTCTTTTATGTTTTATTCTGTTCCCGTCTCTCTTTTATGTTTTATCCTGTTCCTGTCTCTCTTTTATGTTTTATTCTGTTCCCGTCTCTCTTTTATGTTTTATCCTGTTCCTGTCTCTCTTTTATGTTTTATTCTGTTCCTGTCTCTCTTTTATGTTTTATCCTGTTCCTGTCTCTCTTTTATGTTTATTCTGTTCCTGTCTCTCTTTTATGTTTATCCTGTTCCTGTCTCTCTTTTATGTTTATTCCTGTTCCTGTCTCTCTTTTATGTTTTATCCTGTTCCTGTCTCTCTTTTATGTTTTATCCTGTTCCTGTCTCTCTTTTATTTTTATCTGTTCCTGTCTCTCTTTTATGTTTTATCTGTTCCTGTCTCTCTTTTATGTTTTATTCTGTTCCTGTCTCTCTTTTATGTTTTATCTGTTCCTGTCTCTCTTTTATGTTTTATTCTGTTCCTGTCTCTCTTTTATGTTTTATTCCTGTTCCTGTCTCTCTTTTATGTTTTATTCTGTTCCTGTCTCTCTTTTATGTTTTATCCTGTTCCTGTCTCTCTTTTATGTTTTATCTGTTCCTGTCTCTCTTTAGTTTTTATCCTGTTCCTGTCTCTCTTTTATGTTTTATCCTGTTCCTGTCTCTCTTAGTTATCTGTTCCAGCTCTTTTTATGTTTTATCCTGTTCCTGTCTCTTTTATGTTTTTATCCTGTTCCTGTCTCTCTTTTATGTTTTATTCTGTTCCTGTCTCTCTTTTATGTTTTATCCTGTTCCTGTCTCTCTTTTAGTTTTTATCCTGTTCCTGTCTCTCTTTTATATGTTTTATTCTGTTCCTGTCTCTCTTTTATGTTTTATCCTGTTCCTGTCTCTCTTTTATGTTTTATCCTGTTCCTGTCTCTCTTTTATTGTTTATCCTGTTCCTGTCTCTCTTTTATGTTTATCCTGTTCGTCTCTATTCATTGTTATCCTGTTCGCTCTCTTTTTATGTTTTATCCTGTTCCTGTCTCTCTTTTATGTTTATCCTGTTCCTGTCTCTCTTTTATGTTTTATCCTGTTCCTGTCTCTATTATGTTTTATCCTGTTCCTGTCTCTCTTTTATGTTTTATCCTGTTCCTGTCTCTCTTTTATGTTTTATCCTGTTCCTGTCTCTCTTTTATTGTTTATCCTGTTCCTGTCTCTCTTTTATGTTTTATCCTGTTCCTGTCTCTCTTTTATGTTTTATCCTGTTCCTGTCTCTCTTTTATTGTTTATCCTGTTCCTGTCTCTCTTTTATGTTTTATCCTGTTCCTGTCCCCTTATTATGTTTTATCCTGTTCCTGTCTCTCTTTTATGTTTTATCTGTTCCTGTCTCTCTTTTATGTTTTATCCTGTTCCTGTCTCTCTTTTATGTTTTTATCCTGTTCCTGTCTCTCTTTTATGTTTATTCCTGTTCCTGTCTCTCTTTTATGTTTTATTCTGTTCCTGTCTCTCTTTTATGTTTTATCCTGTTCCTGTCTCTCTTTTATGTTTTTATCCTGTTCCTGTCTCTCTTTTATGTTTTATCCTGTTCCTGTCTCTCTTTTATGTTTTATTGCTGTTCCTGTCTCTCTTTTATGTTTTATCCTGTTCCTGTCTCTCTTTTATGTTTTATCCTGTTCCTGTCTCTCTTTTATGTTTATCCGTTCCTGTCTCTCTTTTATGTTTTATTCTGTTCCTGTCTCTCTTTTATGTTTTATCCTGTTCCTGTCTCTCTTTTATGTTTTATCCTGTTCCTGTCTCTCTTTTATGTTTTATCCTGTTCCTGTCTCTCTTTTATGTTTTATTCTGTTCCTGTCTCTCTTTTATGTTTTATCCTGTTCCTGTCTCTCTTTTATGTTTTATCCTGTTCCTGTCTCTCTTTTATGTTTTATTCTGTTCCTGTCTCTCTTTTATTGTTTATCCTGTTCCTGTCTCTCTTTTATGTTTTATTCTGTTCCTGTCTCTCTTTTATGTTTTATCATGTTCCTGTCTCTCTTTTATGTTTTATCCTGTTCCTGTCTCTCTTTTTGTTTTATCCTGTTCCTGTCTCTCTTTTATGTTTTATTCTGTTCCTGTCTCTCTTTTATGTTTTATCCTGTTCCTGTCTCTCTTTTATTGTTTTATCCTGTTCCTGTCTCTCTTTTATGTTTTATTCTGTTCCTGTCTCTCTTTTATGTTTTATCCTGTTCCTGTCTCTCTTTTATGTTTTATCCTGTTCCTGTCTCTCTTTTATGTTTTATTCCTGTTCCTGTCTCTCTTTTATGTTTTATTCTGTTCCTGTCTCTCTTTTATGTTTAATCCTGTTCCTGTCTCTCTTTTATGTTTTATCCTGTTCCTGTCTCTCTTTTATTGTTTATTCCTGTTCCTGTCTCTCTTTTATGTTTTATCCTGTTCCTGTCTCTCTTTTATGTTTTATCATGTTCCTGTCTCTCTTTTATGTTTTATCTGTTCCTGTCTCTCTTTTATGTTTTATCCTGTTCCTGTCTCTCTTTATGTTTTTATCCTGCTCCTGTCTCTCTTTTATGTTTTATCCTTTTCCTGTCTCTCTTTCAGTTTTTATCCTGTTCCTGTCTCTCTTTTATGTTTTATTCCTGTTCCTGTCTCTCTTTTATGTTTTATCTGTTCCTGTCTCTCTTTTATGTTTTATCCTGTTCCTGTCTCTCTTTTATTTTTTTCCTGTTCCTGTCTTCTTTTATTGTTTTTATCCTGTTCCTGTCTCTCTTTTATTTTATCTGTTCCCTCTTTTTTATTTTTTCCTGTTCCTTTTTTTCGTTTTTTTTTTTTTTTTTTTTTTTGTTTTATTCCTGTTCCTTGTTCTCTTTTTTGTTTTATTCCTGTTCCTGTTTCTCTCTTTTTTGTTTATTCCTTTTCCTGTCTTCTTTTTATGTTTTTTTATTTTCCTGTTCTCTTCTTTTTTGTTTATGTTCTTTCCTGTTTCCTGTCTTCTCTCTTTTTGTTTTATCTGTTCCTGTCTTTATGTTCTGTCCTCTCTTTGTTTAGTGCTTATGTACTGCGTTAGTTCTCCTTTATTACTCTGTCTGTCTCTTTTATGTTTATCCTGTTCCTGTCTCTCTTTATGTTTTATCTGTTCCTGTCTCTCTTATGTTTATCCTGTTCCTGTCTCTTTTATGTTTTATCCTGTTCCTGTCTCTCTTTTATGTTTTATCCTGTTCCTGTCTCTCTTTTATGTTTTATCCTGTTCCTGTCTCTATTTATGTTTTATCCTGTTCCTGTCTCTCTTTTATTGTTTTATCCTGTTCCTGTCTATCTTTTATTGTTTATCCTGTTCCTGTCTCTCTTTTATGTTTTATCCTGTCCTTTCTCTCTTTCAGTTTTTCCTACATCCTGTAAGTACCATCTTTGTGTAATGGTTACTGAAGTTAAAGTTTCTTTTTCCTACATCTGTACTTTCGTTTGTTTTATTGTGCCATGTTCCCTTTCAGAAAGTAGCGTCCTTTGTAATGACATTATACACAGTTGAACTACCCTTCAGAAAGTACGTCCTTTGTAGATACAATTAGATTACAAGTTGAAACTTACCTTTCAGAAAGTACGTCCTTTGTATGACAATTAGATACACAAGTTGAACTACCTTTCAGAAAGTAGCGTCCTTTGTAGATGACAATTAGATACATAAGTTGAAACTAACCTTTCTATTATAGCCGTAAATAAGAAATTAAAACGAACGAGAGAAACAGAATGAAAAAAAAAAGAAAAATGTATATGCACACACACACACACACAACACACACCACAACACACACGCACGCGCACACACACACACAGAGGCACACACACACACACACACACACACACACAGGGACACATATGTATATATATATATGTATATACATGTATATAATACATACACACACATGTTATATATATAATATACATACACATACGTACATACATGTATATATATACATACATATATCTATCTATCTATCTGTCTCTCTCTCTTATATACATATATTTACACACATACATATATAAATATATATATATATATATATATATATATATATATATATATATATATATACATATATAGAATAAGGACAATGAGCTACAGGAAAAATGAAATACATGGTAAATTTCTGTCCTCATTCTCCTTCTCTCTCTCTCTCTCTCTTCTCACACACACACACACATGCACACACACAGATACACACACACACACACACACACACACACACACACACACACACACACACACACACACACACACACACACACACACACACACCACCCCCCCTCCCTCTCCAGCCGATGTAACATGATCATTCTTTCAGAAATGGAGACAGATAAGGCAGAATGTCAGAAAACGGATGTAGTTTGTTAGTCTAAACATAAACATAGTATGCTCAAGCCATACTGATATTTTTCTTTCCCAAATTAATTGCATTTTACTTATAAATTTGGGATCATGGCCAACTATAACAACCTTGTTGCTGTGCTGTGACCTTGGAATAATGCCATAGTAATCGACACTTCACCAATGGCAAATCTGACTCAAGATGTTAATCATCATCATCAGGTGCCCTGCCGCATGGCGTTGGCGATCATGGACTTCCATCTGCCTCTATCTCTCGTTGTCCCTAGCATCTCCCCCACCCTCCCCGTCCCCAGCCACTCTGCAAGTCCGTCCAGCATTTTCTCCCTGGGTCTACCCGGTGCTCTCTTTCCCTCCAGCTTTCCCGTTGTGACCAGGTGCTCCAAATCCCCCTTCCTCATAAAATGGCATATAAATGTTGCCTGTCTTTTCCTAATCTTCCTTATGAGTGATCTTGTGTCTGCCTCCATCAAGACTGTCTCGTTTGTTTTCTTTGCTGTCCATGGAACCCTCAACATTCTTCTTAGAAACCACATCTCGGCTGCCTCAATCTTGTTCTGGCTTGGTTTGTTGACTGTCGACGCCTCGCATCCGTACAACAGTATTGGTTCTATATAACATTCAAGAACCCTCTACCTGATGTTAATTGATAGGCATTTGTTGGTAAGAATGCTTGTCATCTTCTTGAATGCTGTTTTGGCTTGGCTGATTCTGCTGGCTATTTCTGATGTGCATCTCTGTCTGATGAAATGATCGTTCCCAGGTATTTGAATTTATTCAACCTGTGTCAAGGTTGTGCCATTTGCTGTTACTTTGCATGAGGGGATTTCATTGGATTTTTACTGATCACCATGACTTCAGTCTTCCTGCTGTTTAGTTCCAGCCCCTTACCTTTGCTTTCTATGTCTAGTATATTCACAAGGTTGTGTAGGTCTCTTTCACTTTCTGCAATTAGCATTGTCATCTGCATATCGAATGTTGTTTATCATTTTCCCCCCAACCTTTAATCCAGGGTCTTCTTCTAGGTTTTTCATGATGTTTTCGCTGTAAAGTGAAAACAGATCTGGTGACAAAACACAACCCTGTCTGACTCTCTTTTGATACTTTGGAAAGAGTTTACATTGTTTTCTATTCTCATTGCAGCTGTTTGTTCCCAGTACATATTTCTGATTATTCGTAGATCTTTTCCATCAACATTGAGTCTCTCCAGTTGGTTGATCAATTCATCATGTCTTACCCGATCGAAAGCCTTGGTGTAGTCAACAAAGCATAAATACAAATCCTTATTCATCTCATTTGACCTCTCTATGATAGTTCTTAGGATGTATATGACATTAATAGTTAAGATGTTAATAAAGCTACGAAAACGATTATGTTCATGTAACCTGTAATGATGGTGTTGTTTACGCAAATGACATGTTAACCCGTATACAAAGCAGGCATATTTATGCTGTCTGACCACATCCATAAACAACTGTTGGGAGATTGTTTACGTGTGTGCAACGGGCTCTACCAAAAACAATAATCATATCAAATTACAGACGGCTGAACAATCCAATAGACTTTTTAGCTGCTCAGAAAACATTCCATATTTTGTACTGCTGAAGGTCAATGTGAGCATTAAGAATTGTCAAATGGAATAAAACGACGTAAAGCGAGGACAATAGTAGACAGTCGCAACGGTAAACAAAATGTAAATAATCTGAAAAGCTCCTGATACATAATGGCTACCGGGCTAAACCTATCTCTCAGTAAGAAGGCTACTCACTTTGCGTAGCTTTCATCGCCGATCCAGCCGACTTCTTCAGCGCATCTGATGGCTACAGTGCGCACCGCCGTGAGCGAACTCACGACAGCGCGACTGAACGGGTGAGGAGTACACCAAAGGCAGGTTGTGTCGGTCCCGGTCACGGTTCAGGGTGAGGTTCCTTGTAGCGATGTAGACTGCCTCCTTTACTCCCCTCTGGAACCATCTTGCTTCTTTGTCGAGAAATTGCACATTATCCTTTTCACTGTCACATCTTCATACAAAAGTGTTTATTTTGGCATTTGGGGGCCCTTTTGACCTTGGTCTGGGCACTATGATTCCAAACGTATGCATTTGCCATATCTGAACTGTCCATAACTTTGACACAGATTCGTTCACAGAAAAGTTGAGGACATCTTACTAACACAGTGTGCTCAGCCATCACAGTCAGAGGCCCCAAATCGCACATGAAAATTACAAAACATTTTAACTGTCAAACCTATAACATTGTCTATCTGATCAGCTGTACTAAATGTTTTCAACTGTACATTGGTGAAACTAGACGTACCCTTGATACACGTTTCAAGGAACACTTGGCTGACATCCGACATCAAAGAGATGAAACTATCTCAAATCATCTCAACCAGTCGGACCACTCAATCAACAACATCCGAGTGAAAGGTCTGTGGCTTCTATACAGTAACAGCACCATAGACAGGAAAAACATAGAATCCCATCTTATCGGTGAACTTGGTACGCGCAAGCCACATGGACTCAATGACAAACCATAAAGATTTCCTCAACTAAATTCAGTATCATGCCACTTCATGCACTTTTATCTGGACATGGCTTTGCATGCATGTCTTTTACCTTGGTGTGTATGTGTGTGCGTGTGTATTCTCTCAAATGTATACGTATAACATTTCTTGTCCCTCATGTATGATTTATGTTTAAACTGTTTGGATGATTTTATGCATACTATTGTCTTTTTTTAATGTGCCCTTGAGTCCATGTATGTTTTATATCAATGATGATTTACTGAAATAGACCATATTATCACCATTTTCCCATCCCAGTGAGGTATTGGCTTTGCGGCTGCACATATGCCTTTTTGTTTTTATTTCTATTTTTACTTTTATTTTCATTTTTATTTTGAATTCAATCTGTTTGAATTCTCCTTTCACAAGACAGGCCCGGCCGCGTCTGACTAAGGGTTTTTTTTCTCCGGGACTCCGGTTTTCCCTTCAGCCCCTTGGCTGTTGGTGTAGGATGTTTTTTCTTCCTATTCCAAGGTCAGACCGGATTCGTTGCACTAGGCACGATCCATTTACATCAGCCATACCTCTAGATTAAATATTTTCCCATTCTGTCAAACATATGCCTATATTTTCTCTTCTGCATTATTTAATGCCTCTTGATTAAATATTTTCCCATTCTGTCGAACATATGCCATATTTTCTCTTCTGCATTATGTAATACTGGTATCCTTTACATTCCAAACACTACTCTTCGCTAGTGCGTCATAGTTCTCATTTATATTTACTCAAAAATACATTATGATGTCATCTTAGTCAGTTTGTTCCTTTTCTCTCATTGAAGACAGCAGCAGGGAAGTTTCAGTCTTTTTCTCAAATTTTTTGTAATCTTACGCTTGACAAAAGCTCAGTTGGCCGAAAATTTGCGCCTGTCTTGTTTTGTTGTATTAAATACGCGTTCATATTCTTCTTTCGTGTTTTTTTCTGGTTCCTGTTTGCTTGAATGCGGGCAGTCACACTTGTTTTGGATAACAAAGTTATGTCAAAAACGTATAGGCAGATAGACAGACATACCTCCATATCTGGTGGATGCGAAATAAATTCTCTTTTGTTTTAAAAAAGGAGATAAAAAGGCAACACAATTTAGAAAATATGTTTTTGTTTGATTCAAGTGACAAGACATAGGATAGCCAAGCAGTAGTAATTTTCGTTGTATCATGTGGATGGTGAGAAAAATACAGATAGTCTTGAAAATAACCCGCGATCATTGAAACTTGATATTTTCTTGGAAATTGTCATTCGACTGAATCAATCAAATACAATTACATTTGTCCCATAAATCTTGAAATTATGCCAAGAATGTAAATGTCAACAATCAAACAGACCTAAACCTGCAGCGGTACTAAATGTCTCCAAATGTCTGCAATGAAGAATGTGACACGAGACACTACACAAGCTGTGAAAGCCATTACGTTCACTGTGGTTGTCGATTCACGCCAAGTTAGAGTTCACCCGATGCTGCTTCCGGGTCACAATAGACTTGAGAAATCCAAAATCTGGATTCTCTTCTGAGCAATGAAAAATTCAAATGGAAAATCCTCAACCATTCCTGATTTGATACTATGTTTTGGTCTTTTTACAGAACTAGTTAAGCTACATAAATACATTTCCTGTTGTTGTCGAGCTGTGTCATTTGTGTGACATGAACTATCGCTGTTGCAGGTTAGAGTAAATGTAATTAATTGCATAGCTTAAGGTAAATGTACGTTAAACAATTCTGAGTCTGAGACGGAGTCTTTCTTTCTTTCTTTCTTTCTGTCTGTCTGTCTGTCTGTCTGTCTCTCATAAACATAAACGTTAATGTCAACACCTTGAACAGGGTACGTTCCGTACTTTAAAACAAACAGAAAATAACCGCCCACTTTGGCTCTGTTCTAAACAGCAGACATTAATTACTGGGTGAATCGGGTGGATCAAAGCACGAGCCAATACAGCGCTCTTTCAGGATATCAAAGGTAGGGATCTAAGAGCGTTTCTCCAACGATAAGATTGCGACATGCCTTTCCAACATGACCCTTTGATGTCTTTCACATGGTTTCAAGAACACATTAGACACTGTAGAGAAGATTGAAGTTGCCGCGCCTTAAAGGACTGTGTGGTAGTCTTCAAAGGCCTGTCTGTGGCTCATGGATCTGTGTTCTGGACACTCATGAAACTAGATACCTGCCTTCTCCCACAGTTCTCCTATTTGTCATCTTTGAAGGGCTGTAGTCGGTGATCCTCCCTCTTTAGACACCATTCCCCGTCCCAGTGACTAGTTGTTCTCTCTATTTAAAGTGAAACAGAAAATCTCATCAACGTAAAGAAAGATTGAAACTGTGACGACTGTGTAGCATGTGTCCACTTTTGAATAGATGAACAGCAATATACGTCATATGTAATTAGGAAACGGACAACTGATAAGCTTTAAGCTTAAAGATCTGCTTTTTTGCTTTGTGATCTGTTGTACTTGTAGTCTTTTACAGACGCTGTATGTAACAAAGACCTGTTGTTTTTCATGACATTAAGGCAAACAGTGTCAGGTTAGGTGGCCAGATGGGTATGGAATGAGAGAAGAGAACAAGAGACAGGATGGATAATTTACGCCCGAGCTCATTTACACATTTCTTATAGTATGAGTTTAAATTACCAGTATCATTTAAACACAAACATACTGTGTGAGGTCGTTTGTATAGAATAATGAGCGTTTTAAGAAGGTTTCAATTAGCTAAGCATAATCAAATTAGGTGTGAGCATTTCTTTTGATTCTGATTCAAAGATTTCTCTTTATATATATACTTTAGATAATTTTATACAAAATTTTCGGCAACTTCACATC
>JAPXFY010000014.1:80079394-80086894 GCA_030674185.1 Monoplex corrugatus
GAGAGACAGAGAGACAGAGGCCGAGAGACAGACAGAGAGACAGACAGAGAAAGTCACAGAGACAGAGAGACAGACAGAGATAGAAACGGAGAGACAGAGAGACAGAGGCCGAGAGACAGACAGAGAGACAGACAGAGAAAGAGTCACAGAGACAGAGAGACAGAGAGAGACAGAGACGGAGAGACAGAGGCCGAGAGATAGACAGAGAGAGACAGACAGAGAAAGAGTCACAGAGACAGAGAGACAGACAGAGATAGAAACGGAGAGACAGAGAGACAGAGGCCGAGAGACAGACAGAGAGACAGACAGAGAAAGAGACAGACAGAGACATAGAAACAGAGAGAAAGATGGAGGGAAGCAAACAGTGAACAATAGTGCTTTGTCAAACTCACAGTGTGCGGGGTCAAGAGATAACAGGAACCTAAGGAGTAATCTCACGTTAGGGTGTACTTGTACTTGTGTTAGATGTGATAAACCGACTACCCTTTAAACCCCTCTATTTCTGCCTGCCTGTCTGTCTGTGTGTCTTTCTGCCTTCCTGCCTACCTGCCTACTGCCTGCCTGCCTGCCTGTCTACCTGCCTGTCTGCCTGTGTGTCTTTCTGCCTTCCTGCCTACCTGCCTACCTGCCTGCCTGCCTGCCTGCCTGTCTACCTGCCTGTCTGCCTGTGTGTCTTTCTGCCTTCCTGCCTACCTGCCTGCCTGCCTGTCTTTCTGTGTGTCTTTCGGCCTGCCTTCCTGCCTACCTGCCTGCCTGCCTCCTGTCTGTCTGTTTGTCTGTTTGTCTGTCTGTTTGTCTGTCTGTCTCTCACAGCCTCTCTCTCCGTCAGGCATTCACAGTGTGTGTATGTATGCGTGTATGTGTGTGTGTGCGTGTCTGTATGCGTGTGTGTGTGTATGTGTGTGTGTATGTGTGTGTGTGTGTGTGTGTGTGTGTGTGTGGTGTGCTGTGGTGTGTGTGTGTGTGTGTGTGTGTGTGTGTGTGTGCTGTGGTGTGTGTGTGTGTGTGTGTGTGTGTGTGTGTGTGTGTATGTGTGTGGTGTGCTGTGGTGTGTGTTGTGTGTGTATGTGTGTGTGTGTGTTGTGTGTGTGTGGGTGTGTGGGTGTGTGGGTGTGTGTGTCTGGGTGTGTGTGGGGGTGTGGGGGTGTCTGGGTGTGTTTGTGTCTGGGTGTGTGTGGGGGTGTGTGTGTGGGGTGTCTGGGTGTGTGTGTGTCTGGGTGGGTGTATCCGTGTGCAGGGGAAAACAACATTGAGCTTTATTTATTTCTCGTTGATTTCTTTTTCATAAGTGTGAATGAATGCGACACATTTCACTTGTGTCTAAATAACATTATCAATTGTGATTATTAAGAACCGTGTTGTATTACTTTCTAGCCTGCACCGAGACTTGCAATGCGAAATGAGTGTATTAGCAACGAATGTGTATTTTGATTTTATTAACGTTTGTATGAAAAAGAAGAATAAAGAGTGGTTTGACTCTGTTGTTCATATCTAAAATGGTAATATCATAATATCACTCACTAACAGGATTGGCAAGAAACAAAGAATTAATCAACAGAAGCAAAAAAGTCAAAAGGAAGCGAAGAAACAAACAAGAAACAAGAAGAAGTGAAAAACAAATGATCTCGTTTATTTTGTTTTATTTATGAATTAGTGATTTGGGTGACTCTCTCTTTCACTATCTGTCTCTGTATGTGTTTGTCTATCTGTCTTTCTGTCTCTGCTTTGTGGCGCCCTGTGGTTTTAGATACAGTGAGAGAATGAAAGTGAAATAACATACAAACTATGATACGAACTGAAGAAAAGAATAATGCGATTGTTTCATTTTCGTCACTGCTTTGTGTACTTTGTTCGTGATGTTTGATCTTATGACATGTGTGAACAATGAACTGGTTATGATTTGAGAGAAAATGTATATTTTCCTCATGTGTTATCTAAACTATAAACATATATTTTAAAAGCCCAACCACTCCACAACTGCTGTTTGAAGTATTGCCTGTGACATTTGTTCATTAAAACCACTTCTCTTTCTCTGTCTGTCTGTCTGTTTCTCTGTCTGTCTGTCTGTCTGTCTGTCTCTGTCTGTCTGTCTGTCTGTCTCTCCCTCTTTTCTCTCTGTCTCTTTTCCCCCTTCCTTCTCTCTCTGTCTCTGTCTGTCTCTGTCTCTGTCTGTCTGTCTGTCTCTCCCTCTTTCTCTCTCTGTCTCTTTTCCCCCTTCCTTCTCTCTCTGTCTCTGTCTGTCTCGTCTGTCTCTGTCTCTGTCTCTGTCTGTCTCTGTCTGTCTCTGTCTCTCTGTCTGTCTCTGTCTGTCTCTGTCTCTCTGTCTGTCAAGTGTATCCCCCCACGTCTCTCTCTCGTATCCACCTGACAATGCCCAGAAAATTGTGAATCATTCCCTGCAAAGACAGTAGGACAAGACGAGAAGACAGTTGCTGTGTTATGGAAGTCAACAGAAGACAGTTGCTGTGTTATGGAAGTCAACAGAAGACAGTTGCTGTGTTATGGAAGTCAACAGAAGACAGTTGCTGTGTTATGGAAGTCAACAGAAGACAGTTGCTGTGTTATGGAAGTCAACAGAAGACAGTTGCTGTGTTATGGAAGTCAACAGAAGACAGTTGCTGTGTTATGGAAGTCAACAGAAGACAGTTGCTGTGTTATGGAAGTCAACAGAAGACAGTTGCTGTGTTATGGAAGTCAACAGAAGACAGTTGCTGTGTTATGGAAGTCAACAGAAGACAGTTGCTGTGTTATGGAAGTCAACAGAAGACAGTTGCTGTGTTATAGAAGTCAACAGAAGACACCAAAGGCTCTCTCTTTGACATCAGCAAGGACAGATCAGTCCAATGGATGTCTCTGTAGCTACGTTATCATCAAGTCGGCAATGGCGGCAGTGGAATGCAGTCATTGTGTGTGAAGGTTCTGTCTGACTGGGGGTTATGCATGTTTAATCACACAGCTGTAAATCTGTGTTAGGGGCCATATTGCAGTGCTTTGATTTGGTGTTTGAAAGGAAACATTGTTGATCTAAGCGATTCCATCAATAGGTGTCTACCTGAAATCTTATATGTTGATCTCTGTCGTCTGTTTCTCTGTCAGTCTTCACTCTCTCTCTCTCTCTCTTTCTCTCTCACTCTCTCACTCTTTCTCTCTTTGTTTCTCTCTGTCTGTCTGTCTGTCTGTCTGTCTCTCTCTCTCTCTCTTTTCATCTTTTTTCCCGACCTCTCTCTCTCTCTCTGTCTCTCACTGGGAGGTCACAACCGAGAGTCAATACGTGAACGATACACGTCAGATCGTCTCCCTGTCAACGCTGTTTTCTGTGGACAAAGAGAAAGTTGCAACGCAGTACCTGGCCAGGAGCGTCAGAAAACACCAAACCATCAAATCAACACATCTCGTTTCAGAGCGCCATGTGTCATGTTCACCCCAACATACATGTCAAATATGTTGATTAACGCCAACGAGAAAGTACATGTAGCTATGAGTGTCGCCACGTTTACAACACATAAGCCGAATAGACGGTGTCATGCTTGGTTTGCTTGGTTTACTCCTTACGTCATGTTGTGTGTGTGGAGGTGCGGGGGGGGTACTTCAAGGAGGCGAGGTGCGACAGGATCTCGGGCCTGCATCTTTTCTAGAACTGAGAGTAATCAGCAAACCAGGTTGACTGGTGCTGGACGCCCGACCACGTGATGTGCTCCACTGAGAACGGGGACCAGGTGATTCCTCTTCCCACTCTGTCTCAACAACCGACCTTGGCACATGGTGTAGGGATGCTTGATACTTCCACTTCAGACGTTAACATGTACAGCACTACAAACAGGCCTTGTAAGTTCCCTGACCTACAAACAGTGTACATGTAAAGCAGCCTGGTGAACCATACACCACACAATACAGTGGGTCAAATGTCGTAGCGTGAAGGAAGGATTTCTTGATGAACACAGTTTCCACATGCTGGCAAGAATCAAAGAACTGACAAAGAAAACAGATCTCCCTGAGGACAAATCACAGAAGAAGCGATTCGATATTTATTGGTATTTATAAACGGAAATAAAATTGAATCAAACAAACAATGTGGGGGTAAATTACAAGACCTTATCACAAACAAACTGGAGACAGCAGCTGATTACAATCTGATTATCTTCACAGATTGAGTGCAAAACCTTCATCGTGATTATCATGTGCCCTGCGGCATGGCGTTGGCGATCATGGCCCTCCATATGAATCCATCCTTTGTCGCTGCAAGTATTTCTCCCACCCTGTCTGTATTCATCCACTGCGCAAATCCTTTCAATATCTTCTCCCTGGGTCTACCTGGTGCTCTTTTTCCCTCCAGCTTTCCTACTGAAACCAAGTGCTCTAATTTCTCCTGTCTCATAAAGTGTCCTATAAAGGTTGCTTGTCTTTTCCTTATCTCCTTCATTAAACTTCTTTTTGTGTCAGCCTCCTCCAAGACTGTCTCGTTTTTTGTTTGTTTGTTTGTTTTTTCAGTCCATGGAATCTTAATATTCTTCTTAGAAATCACATTTCAGCTGCCTCAACCTTGTTCTGACTTTGCGTGTTGACTGTCCATGCTTCACATCCGTACAACAATATCGGTTTTACATAACACTGAAAATATTTCTCGTGATGTTAATAGATAGGAATTTGTTGGTGAGAACGCGTTTCATCTTCCAGAATGCTGCTTTAGCCTGGCCGATTCTGTTGCCTATTTGTAATGTGGATCTGCCGTGTGGTGAGATGACCGTTCCCAGATATCTAAACTTAATAACTGGTCTCAATGTGGTGCTACTTTGCATGAGAGGATTTCTTGGGGTTTTTGTTTGTTTTTGTTTGTTTTACTGCGTACCATGACTTCATTTGTGAACACTTGAAAGGAAATATTCTACAATGTTCATGGTTATAAGTTGTTTTCCTGTAGACCTACCTTGAGTTCTTTTTGACGTGGTGTTTGCCCTGCTATGGCTCTGGTAGTCGGCTGGGTTATAAGCCTTGAGTTCTGCTTTGAGCATTTAAAACAGGAGTTTGGGCAAGATCGATAGTGTTCTTCCATTCGAAAATTATGAAAAAACAAACAAACAAACAAATAAAATAAAACAATCAAAGTAATCGGATAAGTAAACGAATAAGATAATACACAACTTCAAAATAAACGTCAAAACATTTGATCGCTCAAGGACAACAGAGGCGAGAGGAAGGATTGTTCTCCCTTTAGAGTACTCCTGCCACCCCCTCCCTTCTCTCCCTTTGCGTAAATATAAAGCGTTGGAGAAATTTGATGGCCGTACGCAAAGTTCCAGTAAATACATGGGAGGGTTCCAGAACGTGGTAATGGAGGAGAAGGTCGCTGGTACGATAGATAAGATTCTTCAAAATAAAATCGAGTGTGCGTGCAAAAATGCGCCGACATGAAAGAATGAAATTGCCAGAAGACAAAGTCCCCTCAGAGGCACACATTAGTACCAGTAAGTCCTAAAGATTACACGCCAAAAAGTTGTCTGCTATACAACAGTATTTGATAGATGATATGAGCAACTCCTAAACGATTTTGAAATAAAACAAAACTATCTTGGACTCGATAAAAAGAAACTGTTAAGCAATAAAAGTACACAAGATGGCTGGTCTGACAAATTAAGAACATGTTTACTGCTGATGGTATGGAAGACCAAATTGAAGGGAAATCCTTGATAATGGACTTCCAGCCCTTAACGAGCCCTGTCCCATTTCTCAAGGCGAAGTTTTAAAGGCAATAATGGGGTTTAAAACAGGTAAGGCGAGTGGTTTTGATAAGATCTTTGATCCTTTTTTCTGAAGGAAAGACGGGAGATTGTTTCACATAAACTAGATGTCTGTCTGTCTGTCTGTCTGTCCGTGTATCTGTCTGTGACAAGAATGTGTGAGCACGTTTTCTCAGCTCTTTATGGGTACATCTTCACTAAAGTTAGTTGAAAGCTGTGGCTTGTTGAGGCCACGCGGAAGTATTAGTTTGGAAGATAAGGTACCAAGATCAAGGTCACATGTAGTAAGATCAGCATTTTCTGAAGAACGCGTGTTATCAGCACTTCCTCATAAACGTTTTGAAATGTTTAAAATCTCTTTTCATTGTTGTGACAATCTATCGTATCTTTGATGTGTGTGAGTGAATGTGTTTGTGTATTTGTTTGTATCTGTGTGTGTGCGTGCTTGTGTGTGTGTGCGCGCGTTTTTGTGTTGTGTTGTGTGGTGTGTGTGTGTGTGTGTGTGTGTGTGTGTGTGTTGAGTGGTTGGTGTGATGGTGTAAGAGAGTGAGAGAGAGGGTGAGAGGGGACAGAGAGAGAGAGAGAGAGAGAGAAAGAGAGGAGAGAGAAAGAGAGAGAGGAGAGAGAGAGAAAGAGAGAGAGAGAGAGAAAGAAAGAGAGAGAGAGAAAGAGAGAGAGAGAAAGAAAGAGAGAGAGAGAAAGAGAGAGAGAAAAGAGAGAAGAGAGAGAGAAGAAAGAAAGAGAGAGAGAGAAGAGAGAGAGAAGAAAGAGAGAGAGAGAGAGATGAGAGAGAAAGAAAGAGAGAGAGAGAAGAGAGAGAGAGAGAGAAAGAGAGAGAGAGAGAAGAGAGAGAGAGAAAGAGAGAGAGAGGAGAGAGAGAGAAGAAGAGAGAGAGAGAGAAAGAGAGAGAGAGAGAAAGAAAGAAAGAAAGAAAGAAGAGAGAGAGAGAGAGAGAGAGAGAGAGAGAGAGAGAGAGAGAGAGAGAGAGAGAGATTTTCGCATGTTTTGAGATAGTGTGTTTCAGAAGGTAGCTCCTGGAATCATGGGGCTGGTTTTGAAGAGGTTAATTCTCAAGATGGGGACATTTAGTTTTCTCCTGTTGAGTGTAAAATGTATAGAGAAGGTATTGGTTGTGTTATATGGAACATGCCCATGAATTATTTCACATACATATTCCTTTGTTATACTGAAGTCTAAGTTTTAAAGCTAGGATGTTCAAATCCTTACGGTTGAAGTCTATTAAACCAGTGGTTTTCAATATAATGAATTTTAAAGCCCATTGATTGAGACTAACACGAGGTTTGAGAACACTATCGCTGAATGAATCCCAGAGGGTGCATGCATAGTCAATTAATGATTTGATGAGAGCGTGGACAGTTATTTTTCTTGTTTCTAGTTTCAAGAAATTTCTTATTTTACATAATTGGAATAGTTTTGTCAAATGGTTTTACATTGCTTTTTAATATTGTTTGACTAGAAAAAGATTGTTATCAATTATTATGCTCAGCATTTTGTGATATCTGGTTTGTTTAATGACATGTTTTATTTTTTTGTTTTGTTTTGTTTGTATTTATTTTTTTCTAAATTGGTGATATTGTAAGAAAAATGATTGCTATTTTCTGTCTTGTTCTAAATGTATATTTTGGATTTTTGTGGGTGAAGTGACATATGATTTGGTTCTGTCCATTTAATCAAATCATTAGCATTGTTTTTGCAATATTTCAGGATATTGTATTGCATCAAATTGATCTTTTTTATTGTTGTA
>JAPXFY010000014.1:80096894-80104394 GCA_030674185.1 Monoplex corrugatus
ATATCTACATATACATCTGTATATATATATATATATATATATATATATATATATATCATCATCATCATCATCAGCTGCCCTGCCGCATGGCGTTGGCGATCATGGACTTTCAACCATCTCTATCTCTCGTTGCCCCTAGCATCTCCCCCACCCTCCTCATCCCCAGCCACTCTGCAAGTCCGTCCAGCATTCTCTCCCTGGGTCTACCTGGTGATCTCTTTCCCTCCAGCTTTCCCGTTGTGACCAGGTGCTCCACGTCCCCCTTCCTCATAAAATGGCCTATAAATGTTGCCTGTCTTTTCCTAATCTTCCTTATGAGTGATCTACTTGTGTCTGCCTCCATCAAGACTGTCTCGTTTGTTTTCTTTGCTGTCCATGGAACTCTCAACATTCTTCTTGGAAACCACATCACGGCTGCCTCAATCTTGCTCTGGCTTTGCTTGCTGACTGTCCACGCCTCGCATCCGTACAACAGTATTGGTTCTATATAACATTCAACGACTCTCTTTCTGATGTTAATTGATAGGCATTTGTTGGTAAGAATGCTTGTCATCTTCTTGAATGCAGTTTTGGCTTGGCTGATTCTGCCGGCTATTTCCGATTTGCATCTGCCGTCTGATGAAATGACCGTTCCCAGGTATTTGAACTTATTAACCTGTGTCGAGGTTGTGCCTTTTGCTGTTATTTTGCATGAGGGGATTTCATGTTTTTTACTGATCACCATGACTTCAGTCTTTCTGCTGTTTAGTTCCAGCCCCTTACCTTTGCTTTCTATTTCTAGTATATTCACAAGGGTTTGTAGGTCTCTTTCACTTTCTGCAATTAGCACGGTGTCATCTGTATACCGAATGTTGTTTATCATTTTCCCTCCAACCTTTAATCCAGGGTCTTCTTCTAGGTGTGTATATATATATATATATATAGTGTGTGTGTATGTGTGTGTGTGTGTGTTTGTGTGTGTGTGTGTGTGTGTGTGTGTGTGTGTGTGTGTGTGTGTGTGTGTGTGTGTGTGTGTGTGTGTGTGCATGGTCTGTCTGCCCATCTGACTGTTATCTTTTCTTTTGTCCGTTTGTCTGTTTGTCTGGGTTTGTGCGTTTTTCTATGCAGACATGCCTAGGGACAAATTGATACAACTGACACAGTGCAATTGTACAGAAGAATATTAGAATTACAAATAAATAAAGGATTGAAGCAAGGACGAAATCTGATTCTTCAAAAGCGAGAGAGAGACAGACAGACAGACAGACAGACAGACAGACAGACAGACAGGCAGAGAAACAGACAGAGACAGAAAGTCTTTTTACAGACATAGTCACAGACAGACAGGCAAAAATGTAATTCTTATGTACAGAAACAAAAAGCTTTAGTAAAGGTGATAGGTTGTAAAAACGAAGTCGGAAAAGCAAAGAAACAAAACAATAAACTTGAAAGTAATGCTAGGCTTTCCTCTTCGCAGATCCAAAAGGAAATGATCCTGAGAAACAATGCCGTTAACAAAGTTACAAGCTAACAATAGATTAAATGACTGAATCAAAAGAAAAGCAACATCAATAGCAATAGATTTGACAAATAGTAATAATGACAATTGTAATAACAACGATGATGATGTGATAATGATAATGATGATAATGATACAATAACAATAATAATAATGATAATAATGATAAATAGTAACAATAATAACAATGATAATAATGATAAATACTTACTACTACTACTACTACTACTACTACTACTACTTATACTACTACTACTATTACTACTACTACTATTAATGATAACAATGAAATAGCAATAATGGTAAACAATAACAACAATATTTTTAATACAAGAAGAAGAAGGAGGAGGATATTTATACTGTTGACAATAACAGTCTTCATCATCACGTGTCTTGCCGCATGGTGTTGTTGATCATCGCCCTCCATACCAATCTATCTTTTGTCTGTACAAGTACTTCTCCCATCCTTTCTGTCTTCCTCCATTCTGCAAGACCGTTCACTATTTTTCCTCTGGATCTTCCTGATGCTCTTTTTCCCTCCAGCTTTCCTGTTGTTACTAGGTGCTCAAATTCCTTTTCCTCGTACATATCCTATAAATGTCGCTTGTCTTTTCTTAACCTTTTCATTAATGTTTTTGTGTCTGCCTCTTTTAAGACTGGCTCGTTTGTTTTCTTTGCTGTCCATGGAACTGTTAACATTCTTCTTAGAACCACATTTCAGCTGCTGCCTCAATCTTGTTCTGACTTTGCATGTTGACTGTCTCAGCGTCAAATCCGTACAACAGTATCAGTTCTATATAGCATTGAAGAACTGTCTTCCTGATGTTAATTGACAGGTATTTGTTGGTAAGAACTCTTTTCATGTTCTTGAATGCCATTTTAGCATGACCGATTCTATTCTGCTGGCTATTTTTAAGGTGCATATGCCATCTGGTGACATATTTAAACTTGCCTGAATGTTGTGCCCTTTGCTGTTATTTTGCATGAGGAGATTTCTTGTTTTTTTTACTGATTACCATGACTTAGTCTTCTTGCTATTTAGCCCCAAACCATTTATTTCTGCTTTCTATTTCTATTACATTCCAAGATGTTGTAGGTCTATTTTACTTTCTACAATAGGAACGGTAACATCTGCATAACGAAGATTGTTTAACATTTTCTTCCAACCGTTATCCCAGTGCTTTTTTTCTAGATTTCTCATGACAGTTTCGCTGTAAAGTGAAAAAAAGTTTTGCGAGAGAACACACCCCTGCCTAAGCCCTCTTTTGACATTTTGGAAAGAGTTTATATCATTTTCCATTCTCATTCTCATTACTTCTGTTTGTTCCCAAATACACTTTCCTTATTCTTCTTAGATCTTTTCCATCGACATTGAGCATTTCTAGTTGTTTGATCAATTTTTTGTGTCTTACCTTATCAAAAGTCTTAGTATAATCAACTAAACATATCAGCTTATTTAACTCAGTTGATCTTTCTGTGAACGTTCTTAGAGTGCATATGACATTAACAGTTCCTTTCCCTTCAACAAATCCACATTGTTCTTCTAATATTTCTCTTTTTATTGTGTGCCTTGTTCTCAGCAGGATTATCCTTAATAGAATCTTTGTCACATTATTCATCAAGTTGATTTACGATGGAGTTTGCATTCTATAGCCCCTGCTTTGTTTGGAAGTGCATTGCACATTCATTTTGACAATCTTTATGGATTTTTCTGGTGTCATAAATTTTATTTAGAAGAAATGTTACTTTTTCAATACTAAATAGAACCTTAATCATTTCTATACTATTATTGTCTTTTCCTGGGGCTTTTCCCAGATTCATTTTCTTCAACGCTGCTCTAACTTCATTTTTCTTCATTGGTAGTCTTTCAACTGTATTTCTTATGTGTTTTTTCTTTCTGTCATCGTCAAAAAGGTCTTTAATGTACTCTCGCCGTCTATCTAATATTTTGTCTTTTCCCTAATATTCGTAGCATCTTTAGATTTTAAACAATCATTTGATGTATTTTTGCTGTGGGCAGTTTCTTCGGTGTTTCTGTACATAAACTTAGGATCTGTATTGTGTCAGTCTCTATTTCTTTGCACTTTGTTTCTAGCAAACCTTCGTTAAGTTCATTGCACCTGTTCCTGATGTCCTTACATGTGACCTCCCACCACCAATTCAGTCTTAACTCGCAGTCAGTCGAACAGCACTAGGAGCTGAAAAGGTGACTGAGGGTCTACCTGGGGTGTTTTGACTTTTTTCAAAATTGATTTCTGTGGACAATAATCTATCCTCTAGAATATTTTTTCTTGAAATAACATCATTAATCAATTTTACATGGTATTTTAATGCACTGATCGTAGCAGAAATAACACAGTTTCTTACCAAAAGTACCTATTTTTGTCTCTTATTGCAAACTGTAACCTGTACAGACCCCCATATGTAATATACTGACAGAAAACTCTTTGGTGCACCTTCCGGATAATGACAGCTAAAATTAGAAACAAACCGGGTCAAAACCACCAAACAAAGAAATTTTGAAAAATGTGTAGGAGAGTACGTAAAAACTTTAGAGGCTGTTTTTTTCAAAATGGCCATCATACAGCTTAATGACTTTAAACATACATAACGGCAACATTTTTTTACTACAAGGTTTATTCAAGTACCAAAATAATCAGCAGAATGTACACTTTCCACTGATATGTATATCTCAAAATACCCAAAATGCTAGCTAAGACTGATTTCGTGCTGGGAGGTCACATATATCTTTTTGCATTCTTTTTCTTTTTCTTTTGTCCTACTCCGTTCTTCCATTAAGCCTAAACTTTCTTTTTGGCATCCAGTTCTTCTTTGCTTTTTTCAGCTCTATGGATTTCTTTACAAACTTCATTTATCGACTTTTTCAAACTTGTCCATTGTTCCTACATTGTTGCCTACTCAACAAGTTGTCTCCCCTTTCATTTCGTGTCCAAGGCCATGTGGTCCATCTATGTCATCTACTTTTTCTTCCCAACTTTAGCATTAAAATCTCCACTTATTATTGTAATGTCCTGTGATTTACACAGAGCCTTGGCTGTCTCTAAATCTTCATAGAAGTTGTCAATTTCTTACTCGCTACTTGTGGATATTGATGTATACACATGGATGATTGACATCAAATGGCTTGCTCTCCAATGTAACTGATAAAACTCGGTCTGACAGACTTTGACTTGTCTCTGTACATTATGATGCCAACCGTCTTTCATGTGTGTCCCCACCAGAACATATGATTTCATGCCTGCCTGATGTTATCATGTCTGCTCCATTCTGTCTCATATTCCCTAGTCCTAAAATATTAATAGTTAGTCTTTTCATCTCGATCTTTGCATTTTCCTGACATTCCAGGTTACAATGTTCATGTTTTTGATCTGGTGGCAGCAGCTTGATGACAGTTGGGTGTTACCTGCACAGTACGACATTCCATACCGGACAAAGGTGCACCAGCAGGGTCCTATTTACGTTGTTTAGTTTTCTTTTGTAATGGCTGACGGTATTTTCAAGACAGGATACAATGGTGGTTTCCTGTTGCCTTCCATCGGTTTTCGTACGGACTTTCCACTAGCCGTTGTGATTCCCACAACTAACCACAAGGTATCGGGGTGGTTTCTGTCAGGGTTTACTCCCTTTGCCTTATTCTCTCCCGAGACAACGGCAAGGCAGGTATTGTTTTCTGTGGTTTATTCCCTTAGCCATGGTCTCTCCCGAGACAACCAGGAGGCAGTGGTGCTATGTACCCATGGCTATTTACCCATAGCTGGGGGACTGGTTAGTGGGTGCCAGGACATATCCACACGCCGATGGGCCTGTGTGCCACATCTGGGGACCATATCCCCTCCGAGTCCCTCGAGAGTTTAGCCTGAGTCCGTGAAGTGCTGAGTTATCATGTGTCGCCACAGGGAGGCACAACGTAGGGCTTCCTGATGGAAATGCTATGTTCTAACAAGAGAGACTTACGCACTCTGCTCTCCTTTTCGCAGAGCTGCAAGCAGCAGTGCCAGCCAGCAGTGCGAACTAAAAGCAAGAGGTGAAAAGCACACAGTCACTAGCCCACACACTACACACGTCGCACCAGCCATTATGACACACTAATAATAATAGTAATAATTAGTAGTTCATAACAGCAATGATAATGATAATGACGACGACGACGACGACGATGATGATGATGATGATGATGATGATAACTCGTATGGCATGGAACCACAAAACGCTATGTAGAAAACAGGTGAAAAGAAATCATAATAAGTAATATAAAAATCGTAAGAATAGTTATTTTCATCACGTAAACCAGGTTTCCACTTACACACACACACACACACACACACACACACACACACACACACACACACACATACACACACACACCACACACACACACACACACACATACACACACAACACACACACACACACACACATACACACACACGCACACACACACACACACACACACATACACACACACACACACACACACACACACATTCGCACGCGCGCGCTTACTCACACATACATACACACATACTTCACGCATGGACACACATACACGTGAATGCACACCCACACGCATGCACACCCAGACGTACGTACCCACACGCACATAAACGCGCGCGCGCGCGCGCGCACACACACACACACACAGCACACACACACACACACACACACACACACACACACCACACACACACACACACACGCACACACACACACACGATTGGAGAAGTCATAGTCACTAAGTACGGACAGTCCTCAGGGAATATCTGTCTGGCTACATTAATCTGGCATCATATCTCTCAGATTGTGTGTGTGCGTGTGCGTGTGCGTGTGTGTGTGTGTGTGTGTGTGTGTGTGTGTGGTGTGTGTGTGTGTGTGTGTGTGTGTGTGTGTGTGTGTGTGTGTGCGCGCTCGTTTCTGTGCGTGTGGGTACGTGCGTCTGGGTGTGCATGCGTGTGGGTGTGCATTCACGTCTATGTGTGTCCATGCGAGAAAGTATGTGTGTATGTATGTGTGAGTAAGCGCGCGCGTGCGAATGTGTGTGTGTGTGTGTGTGTATGTGTGTGTGTGTGTGTGTGTGTGTGTGTATGTGTATGTGTTGTGTGTGTGTGTGTGTGTGTGCGTGCGTGCGTGCATGCGTGTGTGTGTGTGTGTGTGTGTGTGTGTGTGTGTGTGTGTGTTCATGCCGCACACGATTGTATATGATGAATTAAGGGATGTGAGATGAATTTCACAATGTAAATGTAACCATGTTAATATACATGCACACACATAAACAAAATGCACACACATACACAACACGCACACAGACAGACACACACACACACACACACACAACACGCACACAGACACACACAGACACACACACAACACGCACACAGACACACATCATCATCCACATATATTTCTTCCTGTTCTTCTTGTTCTTGTTCTTGTTGTTCTTCTTCTTGTTGTCATTATTGTTATTATAATGTCATTATAAAACATGTCTAGAAAGGCTCAGTATTGAGGGAAAAGATCTTAGAATAATCAGAAATATGAATTGGGAACAAATAGCAGCAGTGAGAGTAGAAAACGATATAAGCTCTTTCCAAATATCAAAAGAGGGGTTAGTCATGTGTTCTGTCACCAGATCTGATTTCACTTTATAGCAAAACCATCATTAGAAAACTAGAAGAATGCCCTTGGATAAAAGTTGGAGGAAAAATGATAAACAATCTTCGTTATGCAGATGACACCGTGCTAATTGCAGAAAATGCAAAAGACCTACAAAACCTTCTGAGTACAATAGAAATAGAAAGCAAAAATAAAGGGCTGGAGCAAATAGGAAGATGACTGAAGTCATGGTAATCAGTAAAAAAAAAAATGAAATCCCCTCATGCAAAATAATAGCAGATGACACAACTTTGAGACATGTTGATATAAGTTTAAATGTCTAGGAAATGCCTATCAATTAACATCAGGAAGTAAGAAAGTTCTTGAGAGTT
>JAPXFY010000014.1:80119394-80141894 GCA_030674185.1 Monoplex corrugatus
TATTAGAAGTGAGGACCGATAGGAGTCTCTGGTGGCTCCAGGGATATCTCATTATCCTGCTGCTATCCCAACGACTCCAGCATCTGGCCATGATCTGTCTAGATCAATGTTCTACACTATCAGATATCTATGTATCTATGTATCTACACCATGTGTACTGTTCGGGCTTTTACTAACCCTCTGTTGTCGTTGCCATGGTGATACTGGACAATAATTCTGCCATTGTCTATTTGTGTGTGTGTGTGTGTGTGTGTGTGTGGTGTGTGTGTGTGTGTGTGTGTGTGTGTGTGTGTGTGTGTGTGTGTGTGTGTTGTGTGTGTGTACTTAGACATTATCAAACACACGTATCATATATCAGTAAACATTTCAGTTTCCCTGATGTGTTCGTTCGTTATTTCTTTTAACGTCTATTCACAGGTGTGCTTTCAGATGGCCTGATGTGTTTTAAATTAAACTTGACTTGTTTCAAGGCTGATGTGACTTGTGTGATCTAGTAATGTGACTTGTTTTAAGTTGAATATGATTTCCTTTAAACTGAATGCTACATAGCCAACCTGGTGCCAAACGTACTGCGTTGTATTCCTTTGGAGTACACCGGCGAGGTCGAGAGGGGGGTCTTGATGACTGGGTAACCCAGGACCTCCTATATCTTGCCCAGGCTTGCGCCCTGGAGAGGTCACTCCAGTGCCGCTGTCTCAGCGGCAGAAACAACACGGGAGGCAGCAGTTACGAGTTATAAGTCTAGAGCATATTGGCGTGAGCTCAGGCGCTACGGGTTGCCTCCGACGGTGGGAGGGGTCATCGCCCGCCTCAAGCTGGGCAGCCCCCAGCCAGTAAGGTGCTGACCCGTCAAAGTCTGCCTGCTTCAACGGGTAAGACATTTTGTACGGCGAGCTTGCTACTGGTTCCAGACCCACGGAAAGGCCCATACTCCGCTACAAAGATGTGTGCAAGCGGGACCTCAAGGCGGGTGGCATTGCACCAGCAGGCTTCGAAGTGGTAGCAGCAGACCGCAGCAGCTGGAAACTTGCCATCAATTCGGCTATCAAGACATCCGAGCAGAGGACAGAGGAGCAGTGGAAGGTAAGAAGAGCACGCAGACGCCAGAGAGCAGGGTCAGCGCCTTTGGACGACACCATCTTCACGTGCAGCAACTGCAACAGGACCTGCCGTTCGAGGATCGGGCTCTACAGCCACAGCCGGCACTGCAGTTCCACCGCAGAATGACTTCCAAGGCGCAATTTCCATTGTCTCCCGACTTAGACGGATGCCAATACAATACATAGGTCTGAAAATGGAATATATACGATCATTATAACTCCCACCATATTGCGATGTATTATATTGAACAAAAGATGAATTACAGCATGGGGTAATATAACTTGATCACATACAGGTAGGCACACTGACGCGGACGAATACACACACACACACACACACACACACACACACACGCACGCACAAACACACACATACACACACACACACACACACATACACACACACCAATACGTACGCATCAATACACACACACGCACACACACACACATACATACACACGCACCTACACACACATCCACATACCATGCGCACACATGCAGACTCATATGCAGATGTATATGCATGACATACACACACCCTCATACATACGGACACACATGCGCACACACGCACACACATACACGCACACACAAACACACATACACTCATATACACACATACGCACACACACACACACACAAACACGCGCGCGTGCGCGCGAGCGCACACACACATGCATGCATACATACACGCACACAGGTGCACACACACATGTACACACAGATACACACGCACTCAAACACACGTACACACGCATGTACACACACATGTACACACACATACACACATACACTCACACACATACACACACCACACACGCACGCACGCACTCACACACTCTCGAACACACACACACACACACACACACACACACGCAAACACATACGCACACACACATACGCATGCCAATTGTAACGTCAATCCAAATTAGCCTCATTCAACACTAGATACAAAAAAAATTGAGAAAAACACTGGAAGTTCCTTTTCTCTCATTGAAGACAGCAGCAGGGAAGTTTCAGTCTTTTTCTCAATTTTTTTTGTATCTAGTGTTTGTTTGCTTGTAATCTTACGCTTGAAAAGGCCAGTTGGCCGAAAATTTGCGCCTGTCTTGTTTTGTTGTATTAAATACGTATCCTAAGGCGAGTTCCACAGCTTATGCTTCTAAGGACTGCAATGATGAAATTGTCGATGCAATGCTAATATGACACACCACAGAACACTTCAATAGTTTGTCAAATGCCAACATCGATATACAGGGTGCTGATTAGTTTTGACCCGGTGTTAGTTGGTGATCAGTGAAACTGAAATATCAGTGTTCAATCTGACAGAGTTAGCAAGGATTTGCCAGTTTCCTTTGATGAACTTGGTCATGGGGGAGTATGAGTGAGAGAAAGAAAGAGAGAGGAGAGAGGGAAAGAGAACCAAATAAAAGAAAATGAGAAAAGATATGGAAGACTGTATTATTGTTGGCAAATGTATGCACCTTTTCCATTTTATGATTGCTCGAAAACCCCCATATTTCTGAGCATACGTTAAGATTGGTTCAATCTGTGAGTCGAAAAGTTTCCAAAAAATCGAGAAGTCAGTGCAGTTCAATTTTCTTAAGGATCTTAAAATTTCCATGGTTCCTCTTTTCCCTTTTTTGCTGCTTTCCAACCATGCGCTTTGGAGACTCAGTTTTGTTTAAAAATAATACCTAGATATTTATATGAGTTTGTCACTTTAACTTCAGAGTCACCATAAAACCATTTTTCTCGAGCCGAAAGATGCCCTCCCTTACGGAAAATCATCACATTCGTCTTTTCTAGGTCTTTTCTAGTTCACAGACAGTAACAACCTATCAGATTCATGTTTTAAAGCACAGAGAGAGACAGAGAGAGACAGACAGACAGACAGACAGAGATGGAGAGAGAGAGAGGCAGACAGACAGACAGACAGACAAACTGATAGACAGACAGAAAGACAAATAGAGAGATGCCAAAAATCTGTTTGGGTACAATACAGTAGTCATTGAACACAGCAAGAGAGAGAGAGAGTTCCTGTTTGATTTTCAAACTATTCCCCAAACAATACAATCGTTGGCCACATGAAACCTGAACTCCTGAGCACATCATTCAGTACACAAGTCTTGGCAGAGTGCAGCTGCGCTCTGTAATGGATCTGAAGAACAAATAACCGCTGTTTTGTTAAAACCTTGTGTGAAAACAATTGCAATCTTATTGTGACATGAACGAAGCCATTCATTGACTTGAAGCTTTAAAGAAAAGAGAATGTTTCTTTAATAAAACAAAACAAAACAAAACTCTTCCTTCATAAGTTTAGCAGACAAGGTTATAAGGGAGATTGGAGATGGCTAGAGCAGACAGACATTTTCCGTCTCTTTTCCCCTTCCCGAGGAATTTTCATGACACTCAAATGATAGTTATAGAAGGGGCACCCTACACATGCCATGCGATGAAAATATTAATTAAGAATACAAATATGTCTTCTGATATCTTTTTGTTCTTACATAATTCACTGCTGTGATCGTCCTCTTTACCCCCCTACCTTTGATTTCAGAGGTCGTCTGTTATATACCATATGACAGTTTCCGTTTTGTAGCTGTAGATAAATGCTGATAATATCACATCTCAAGTCGTTTGAACTGCAATGATATTGATTTTTATTTTCAATGTCTTTACTGATGTCAAAGAGTTTGGCACGTACAATCACGGGAATATTTCAGAAAATGAAAACTATGAATTTGAAAGTTTTCTGATCCCACAGAAAGTGATTATTAGCAGATACGTAGAGGTACAATGAAGAGAAAAGTTAGATAATCTGAACTAAAACGATCGTTGTTCTAATTCACTAATATGTCACAAAATACATCTAGGTGTCCTGCTTTGTCCCTTTTTAAAATCGAATTTTGAATGCCACAATTTGTACGTGTTTTTGATGTATACAAATAGACAAATGGACATGGTCAGCTGTGGAAACTCAAACGAATTCAAAACGGTGCAGATCGACTTGTCCGGCGGGAACGCAAATGGTGCAATGCAAAAAACCACAGCTGTCAAATGACACTGCCTTCCAGTCAAAGCAAGAATTGAAGAAACATTTCCACACTCTACTTTCAGTTCCGACTTTGAATGCCATGCTATTATGTATGTCAGACCTTCTCCTCCTTTACGCAGTTTCCAAAGGTCTCAGGTCTCGAAGAGCTTGTTTTAACCGTACTTTGGTTTTTGTAACTACTCGCAGGAAAAAAAAAAACCTTCAGCATTTTTGCCCAACGAACGAGCTCCCTCTGTGTTTAAAGACCAAGCAATTGCCTGCTTACTTTGAAAAACATTCCTCAAAAAACATCTACAGAAATATCTCTACAATTAATAACATCTTAAAACAACGACAGCAACAATAATGAAGTCAACAACAATAATGTAATGAATAAACTTATAATCATGATGGCAATAATGATGATAATATAATAGCAATAACAATAACGATAACAATATTATGATATGATGATGATGATGATGATGAGATGATGAGATGTGAGATGATGATGATGATGATGATGATGATGATACGACGACGACGAAGACGAGACGATGATGATGATATGATGATGATGAGTGATGTGATGTGATGATGATGATGATTCCAGTAGAGTACAAACAATCCATGTCAGAGAATGCTCATTGCACTTTATACAAAAAGAAAGAAAGAACTGGGGAAGGTTACGTGTCAGTACATTGATGAGTCGATACACATAATAAATTTCAATGCAGCATAACATACTTCATGAAAATACCCACACGTGTATTTTTCAACCAACAATGATTTCATTTATCAATGGGGAGGAGTTGTATGTGCAAAAATACACACATGAAAACAACACACACAATAAGATGTAAACAATACACTGTACATAAGACAAACAAACATATGCTTGCACATGTAAACAGAACACGTGTACACAAGACAAATAAAAATATGCTGCACATGTAAACAGACACACGTGACACAGAACAAACAACATATGCTGCAATGTAAACAGACACACGTTGACACAAGAACAAACACAAAATGTCTGCACATAAAACAGAACACACGTGTAACATTAGAACAACACAAATAATATGCTGCACATGTAAACAGACCACGTGTACATAAGGACAAACAAAACATATGCTCAATGGTAACAGACACACTGATACACAAGAACAAACACAACATATCGCACATGTAAACAGACACACGTGTACATAATGACAAACACAACATATGCTGCACATGTAAACAGACACACGTGTACACAAGGACAAACACAACATATGCTGCACATATAAACAGACACACGTGTACACAAGGACAAACACAACATATGCTGCACATGTAAACAGACACACGTGTACAAAGGACAAACACAACATATGCTGCACATGTAAACAGACACACGTGTACACAAGGACAAACACAACATATGCTGCACATGTAAACAGACACACGTGTACACAAGGACAAACACAACATATGCTGCACATGTAAACAGACACACGTGTACACAAGGACAAACACAACATATGCTGCACATGTAAACAGACACACGTGTACACAAGGACAAACACAACATATGCTGCACATGTAAACAGACACAGTGTACATAAGAACAAAGACAACATACGCTGATGAATTCTGGAAATATTTTTTGAAAGTTGTGTTCTGTGGTGCCTTTTGAAATTAAACAGACAATGCTTTACATCAAAAACTTTGGTAGGAGTTCCTGTGTTGCTCAGCCCAAAACACAGAAGGATCTCTTTCTGCAAGATGGAGAGAACCGAAGTACATATATGGTTAAGAGATAAACTCCTTGAGACCTGACAGTGTTAGAAGCTTCTTAAGGCAGTAGGAGTTGTGAAATACATGTTGACATAGTATATGAAATTAAACGTTGTAAACAAAGTGTTGCAATTTTATTCTCAGTTCTTGCTTTTACTGACAGCCAAACAAATTTTCTAATCAGTGCAATTGCACTGCGCCATTTGCTCTCCCGTTAGACAAGTCAAGCTGTACTATCTTGTATTCATCAGTAACTGCTTGTGGTTCTTGCAGGTCCAATCGTATTCCACTTGATATATATGGGCAGGTGTCTCGTGTTGTTTCATGTGGGTGGAGCACGCTGGGGTGGAGGAATGAGATTTGGTGTTCGGCGTTGGGATTGGGGTGGGGGAGGGAGGAATGGGCAGGCGTCTCGTGTTGTTGAAAAGAAAAAAGATTGGATTGCTCTGTGAACAGTTTTCATTCAAAAATGTTTGATGTGTGTGTTCATTTGTTTGATGTGTGTGTTCATTCCTGAATAAACAGTCCCCTGAGGAAGGCCCTGGCCAAAGTACTGGGCTCAAAACTCTAGTTTGTTATCTTGTTTCTTTGGTTTATCTACTATATATATAGACAAATCAAAAGCAGTTAAGGGATACTGGGCAGTGTCCGACAGAGTTTTACTGGTCAAATTCGGAGGCAAACCTTTTGATATCAACATCATACAGGTGTATGCACCAACATCCGCAAGTATTCAGGAAGACATCGACAAGTTCTACGAAGTTTTAGAGATGGCCAAGTCCGATGTAAATCACAAGAAGTTACAGTCATAATGGAAGATTTTAATGTTAAAGTGGGACAGGATAGGGTGGAGGATATAGTTGGACCCCATGGCCTTGGTGCACAAAATGAAAGAGGGGGGAAGCTTGTAGAATGGGAACAGATGAATGAGTTCATAGTAGGAAACACCTGGTTTGAGCAGCCTAACAGAAGAAAATGGACTTGGATGAGTCCAGGAGATAATACCAAAAAATCAAATTGACTACATCCTGATCAACAAAAGATTTAGACATTTTTAATGTCAGCAAAAACACTACCAGGCGCAGACTGCAACAGTGACCACAATCCGTAGTGGGAAGGTTTAGACTGAAACTGAGGAAAAGGAAACAGACCAAAAGCAACATCAAACTAAACCTTGGACTCTTAAATTCAGATGAAATGATACGTCAAAAATTTAATGTACATGTTCAAAACAAATTCAGTGCTCTGGAAGACGTTGGTGACAGTGAGGAACAATGGACAAAGTTGAGAAGTTCTATAAATGAAGCTTGTGAAGAAATCCCTAAGGCAAATAGAAAAGCAAAAAAGAGTGGATGACTAATGAAATTTTGGGCCTGATGGAGGAAAGGAGGAAGGCAAAGAGAAACGAGGAGATATACAGGAAGATAAACAAAGAAATCAGGTATAGGTGCAATGAAGCTAAGGAAGCTTGGCTGAACACAAAATGCAAAGAGATAGAAGAACGACACAAAATGGATCCTCAGGGTATGTACATGTACAGACGAATTGAAGAAGTTGTCCACAAGAAAAATACATGCACATCAACTGGTTGCTTAAAATCGAAAGATGGCACGCTTATCATGGAAAAAGACAAAATATTAGACAGATGGGGAGAGTACATTAAAGACCTTTTTGAGGATGACAGAAACGAAGAACACATTATAAAAAAGAACTTTGAAGGACCACCCATAATGAAAGATGAAGTTAGAGCAGCACTGAAAAAGATGAAACCAGGAAAAGCCCCAGGACCAGACAACATTACTACAGAGATGATTGAAGCCCTGGAGGAATTTGACATAGAAAAAATAACAGTCCTCCTAAATGAAATTTATGACACAGGAAAAATCCCCAAAGATATGTCAAAATCAATTTTCATTGCACTTCCAAAGAAGACAGGGGCTATAGAATGCGAACTCCATCGCA
This sequence comes from Monoplex corrugatus, assembly GCA_030674185.1. Classification (NCBI taxonomy): domain Eukaryota; kingdom Metazoa; phylum Mollusca; class Gastropoda; order Littorinimorpha; family Ranellidae; genus Monoplex; species Monoplex corrugatus. The sequence goes on from JAPXFY010000014.1 coordinate 80,127,282, forward strand.
CAATCATTTGATGAGTCATGTAACAAAAATCCTGTTAAGAATAATCATGATGAGGACAAGGAATAGAATCAAAAGAGAAATAGCAGAAGAACAGTGTGGATTTGTGGAGGGGAAAGGAACTATTAATGCCATATACATCCTAAGAACTATCATAGAGAGGTCAATTGAGATGAATAAGGATTTGTATTTATGCTTTGTTGACTATACCAAGGCTTTCGATCGGGTAAGACATGATGAATTGATCAACCAACTGGAGAGACTCAATGTCGATGGTAAAAATCTACGAATAATCAGGAATATGTACTGGGAACAAACAGCTGCAATGAGAATAGACAACGATATAAGCTCTTTTCAAAACATCAAAAGAGGAGTCAGACAGGGTTGTGTTTTGTCACCAGATCTGTTTTCACTATATAGCGAAAACATCATGAGAAACCTGGAAGAAGACCCTGGATTAAAGGTTGGAGGGGAAATGATAAACAACATTCGGTACGCAGATGACACCGTGCTAATTGCAGAAAATGAAAGGGACCTACAAAACCTTGTGAATATACTAGAAACAGAAAACAAAGGTAAGGGGTTGGAACTAAACAGCAGGAAGACTGAAGTCATGGTGATCAATAAAAAACATGAAATCCCCTCATGCAAAATAAAAACAAATGGCACAACCTTGATACCGGATAATAAGTTCAAATACCTGGGAACGGTCATTTCATCAGACGGCAGAAGCACATCGGAAATAGCTGGCAGAATCGGCTAAGCCAAAACAGCATTCAAGAAGATGACAAGCGTTCTTACCAACAAATGCCTATCAATTAACATCAGAAAGAGAGTCCTTGAATGTTATTTAGAACCAATACTGTTGTACGGATGCGAGGCGTGGACAGTCAGCAAGCAAAGCCAGAGCAGGATCGAGGCAGCCGAGATGTGGTTTCTCAGAAGAATGTTGAGAGTTCCATGGGCAGCAAAGAAAACAAACGAGACAGTTTTGATGGAGGCAGACACAAATAGATCACTCATAAGGAAGATTAGGAAAAGACAAGCAACATTTATAGGCCATTTTATGAGGAAGGGGGATTTGGAGCACCTGGTCACAACGGGAAAGCTGGAGGGAAAGAGAGCACCAGGTAGACCCAGGGAGAGAATGCTGGACGGACTTGCAGAGTGGCTGGGGATGAAGAGGGTGGGGGAGATGCTGGGGGCAACGAGAGATAGAGATGGTTGGAAGTCCATGGTCGCCAACGCCATGCGGCAGGGCACCTGATGATGATGATGATATATATATATATATATATATATATATATATATCTGTGTGTGTGTGTGTGTGTGTGTGTGTGTGTGTGTGTGTGTGTGTGTGGTGTGTATGTGTGTGTGTGTGTGTATGTGTATGTCCGCGTATGTGTGTGTGTATATGCCACGCGCGTGTGTGCGTGTGTTTTCATATACACGTACAAATCCATAGATCAATTGATATATTATTATATGAAAAACTTGTTTGATTTTGAGCGTTTTGTATTTCTACACTTTCTATTAGAATTTGTTCTAGTAGTAATAATATATTAGGGCTTATCTGTCATTGCCACATTACTGTATTGACCCAGTCACCCTTCCTCCCTCTTTCTCTGTTGAATGTACGTGTGCCAATGTATGTGAGTATGTCTATGTGTCTATGTGTCTATGTGTCTATGTGTCTATGTGTCTATGTGTCTATGTGTCTATGTGTCTATGTGTCTATGTGTCTATGTGTCTATGTGTCCTATGTGTCTATGTGTCTATGTGTCTATGTGTCTATGTGTCTATGTGTCTATGTCTCATAGTGTCTATGTGTCTGTGTGTCTGTGTGTCTGTGTGTCTGTGTGTCTGTGTGTCTGTGTGTCTGTGTGTCTATGTGTCTATGTGTCTATGTGTCTATGTGTCTATGTGTCTATGTGTCTATGTGTCTATGTGTCTATGTGTCTATGTGTCTATATGTCTATGTGTCTATGTGTCTATGTGTCTATGTGTCTATGTGTCTATGTGTCTATGTGTCTATGTGTCTATGTGTCTATGTGTCTATGTGTCTATGTGTCTATGTGTCTATGTGTCTATGTGTCTATGTGTCTATGTGTCTATGTCTGCATTCTTATGAGTGCATACGGATGTAGTCATCAGAACATATCACTACCACGTAATTCTAATTTCACATCATATTCTGTTATCATTTTGATAACGATGTTTATGCTGAACTGATGTATTGGTATATGTATCCAACCGTGTACGTGTTAATACTACATTTAGGTATTCATATGGCAACTCTCCCCTTGCCCTTTCTGATTTTTGTTTACTTCTTTTTGTTTGTCTGTCTCTTTGTTTTCGAAAGTGCAAGGAGTTTTATCTGCTACGTACTGGAGGCCAAAATCGTCAAATACACAAAGAAAAAGTTGGTGTCCCATCTGGTCTTACTTATGAAGCACTTTCTCGTCGCCAGGCAAAGCTGACGTGACCCTAACATCCAATGTCATGGAGTACAAGGTGGACAATGTCAGGCTTTTAGGGATGTTTGAGGATTCAGAAGATAAGTTTTTCAGAGTAACCTAGCCAAGCCGAAGATGGCAGAAAAGCGGAAAACCCAGGAGGCAATGGACACTCCAAAAGAAAGCCTTAAGGTCAGAGAAATAACAGGTCACAAACAAACCTGTAAATCAACACTGGAATGAACAAAAAGGACTGATGGGGGAAAAACAAAGAAGAAATGGCAACAACAAAAAATCATCATCTGTCTTTTCTAATTCGATTTGCGTTAAATCAGGAAATGCCTCCTCTAGCTTAAGTGTTGAAGATTCACATCTGTCTTTGTCCCCAGCACGCTACAGATTATTCCTACCTTTTAAGCAAACAGGGCATAGGAACTAAAATCTACTTTCTACTGAAACGGTAAATGACACAATATGGCAGGTAGTTGCACACCTCGTGAATATAATAGTATTTCCTCAAGTTTCAGCCTTTCTATTCTTCTAGTCTCAACGTTATTTCCAGTTGCATTAAATGGCATTGCCACGTAAATATTTGAAGAATATTGCAACAACAACAACAAAAACTAGAACATTATATCTCCAGTAAATGTTATACTATGAGGGTTTCCAGCCAGACTAAATATCTGCCATCTGTACTTCTTTTGTGATACACCATTCCGACAGGCAGCCCATTAAGCATGGACCTTTGGTTTTTTGGTTTTTGTTTTTGTTTTGTTTTTGTTTTTTTACTTTTGCTTTAGCCCATAAACCCACACCATTGCAATCTTGCTTTTGATGTTTACAAAGCTTTTCACTTTGGAATCTGTGGTAGTAAATGAAAACAGTGTTATCTAATCCATCTTGGAAATGGGCCTCCTGGACTGTAGAAACGCTCCTTTAATGACAGTCATTTTCCGCATATCATTTTTCTCTTCGTACAATTACCACAAACTGAAGATTTTTTTTTTCACGTTTACAATCTCTCGAATGTTGATTTGTTATAGAGCATTCATTTATCTGATTTATTTTTTCTGTTTTGATTGAGGTATGCTTCGCTTTCAACAATATCCACCTGAGAGTATTGTAATTTGTGTGTGCTTACTCAGTGAAATTAATCTGAAACCTTATCAGTATGCAGTAAGCATTTATAGTCTGTGTCTGTCCTCTCTCTTTGTGTCTCTTTCTCTGTCTCAGTCTCTCTTCTCTCTGTCTGTCTCTGTCTCTCTCTCTCTCTCTCTCTCTCTCTCTCTCTCTCTCTCTCTCTTCTCTCTCTCTCCTCACGTCAAAAAACGATAAACAGATTAAGATAAAGGACAACAGTTAAAAACCGTGCTCACCGTCAGCCTTGCAAGTCTAAAATACAGTTAAAGAAAACCATACTCAGACATAAAATCATATCAGGTGACATCTATTGATCCCCTGTAAAAACTGGACAATTACACCAGGTGTGTATACATATGTGTATGTGTACGTGTGTGTGTGTGTGTGTGTGTGTGTGTGTTGTGTGTGTGTGTGTGTGTGTATGTGTGGTGTGTGTGTTGCGTGTGTGTGTGCGTGTTGTGTGTTGTGTGTGTGTGTGTTTGCGTGTGTGGGGTGTGTGTGGTGGTGTGTGCGCGCGTGTGTGTGTGTGTGCGAGTGTGCGTGTGTGTGGTGTGGTAGTGATGTGGTGGTAGTGGTGGTGCACGTGTGTGTGTGTGTGAGTGTGTGTGAGTGTGTGTGTGTGTGTGTGAAGGTGGTGGTGGGTGGTGGTGAGGTGTGGTGTGGTGTGGTGGTGGTGGTGGTGGTGTGGTGTGTGTGTATGTGGTGTGAAGGTGGGTGGGTGGGTGGTGTGGGTGGTGTGGTGGTGGTGGGTGGTGGTGGTGGTGGTGGTGGTGGTGGTGGTGTATGTGTGTGTGTGTGTGTGTTTGTTTGTTTGTGTGTGATTACCTCTTTCAGTTGGTTTGAATCAAGTTCAAGTTTATATTGCTTATAGCCCAGCCAAATACAAGAGCCACATCAGGGCTAACACCACGTCAACAACGATAACCAGGTTACGATGAAAGACAACCATGCTCACAAATACAATAAAAGAAAACCATGCTTAGAGGTAAAGTCATATCAGGTGACATCTATTGATCTCCTGTAAAAAAAAAACTGGAAAATTGCATTAGGAGGAACGTCTGGGAAGAGGTTCTTTAAGGAGTCTGTCGCCTAGTACTTATGTCTCACTGTCACATCGTACAAGTCCCGCCAATTAAGGTGTCTAATGCTCAACGGCCCGTCACATGACATACACTACGGTTCTTCTTTATTTTTAAAGTACGAATGAGTGTAGGATGTGTGACCCGTGTGTAACCTACGTAACACTGTCTGTTTCCTACGGTTCCCTGAAGCAGATGGGAGAATGTTTTTCCAGGTTGGGATGGATTTGGAAACGTTTGTCATCTGTTTGTTTATTCCAGTCCTCCTGCCAGAGATTACTCATATAACTGTACTTTGGATTTTACATCTGTGTAAGGAATGAAAGATTTAGACATCTTTTTCTTGGCCAGGCAGTCAGCCTTTTCATTGCCTCCAATACCAACATGACGAGGAATACAGACAAAAACAACCCAGTAACCTTCACTTGCAAGACAGAAAAATTCAGATGCTCTGGGTGATTAATTTCGGTCAGCAATAAACAAAAAACAATATAAGCTCTTTATAAGCCTTTTCCATATGAAAACGAATACATATTCCTAAAGGATGAGTGACTTTCAGATGTTCATCAAATTCGGTTTGAAATCTAAGGTTGAAGACACAGTCGTAAGTTGGGTTTTCCAGTTCAGAGAACAGTTTCAAACCGAAATTTAAGGTAAATTTCAGTCTAGGTTGGTCAAGGAGTTTTCTTTTGCCTCTGCACATAAACTGTACACAGGAAGTGTTCTGAATGCACCAAGATAGAGGCCCAGCCCTTGATGGTGAATGGGATCCAATAGTTTTAGGTAGGAGAGTCTTGCAGAGCCATGTACTGCGCAGCCATAGTCCAGTTTAGAGCGAATTAAAGCTCTGTAAAGGTGAGGTAGTGTTTTCTAGTCGGCATCCCAATCTGTATGTGCTACGACTCGAAGAGTATTCAGAGCTTTCTGGCGGGAGGTTTTATGATGTTGGATATGACTGAGATAATTCAACTTTTGATCAAAGATCAATCCCTGAAATTTAGCTTTTTTTACAGCTGGTATGATGGATTTTCCCAGATGGATTTCTAGATCAGCAAAGAATTGTTGGAGGTTATGAAAGTGGGTACATTATGTTTTGGTTGCGGAAAAAGTAAAGCCGTTTGTCTCTGCCCACTGTTGGACCCTATCGACGCACAGCAACAGCTGCCTCTGAACGCCTGCATAGACACCAGAATCAGTTCCATGTAAAGCAAATATCATTTTCCTGTGACTAATATTTTTGTGAACTAAACGGATGAAATTGTCAATGTTAAGCTACATTGAGCATACTGGAGGGTACTTTCAGAGATGTGTCACAAAGGGAACACAGAGAGATACAGTGAGAGAGAAAAAGGCTGATTAATGTTGACTTTGCATTAGCTGCTTATCAGCCAAGCGCAAATATCAGTGTTTGATGTTTGTCGACAACTTCCATTTATAAAGTTAGCAGGGATTTGCCAAGCTGCTTTGTGCAACTGGGGAAAATGAGAAATTGAAAGGCTAGAGAGAGAGAGAGAGAGAGACAGACAGACAGACAGACAGACAGACAGAAAGACAGAGGAGAGAAAGAGAGACTGGCAGGGGCAGGGGGAGACAAAGAAAGATGGAGAGAGACAGACAGAACGAGAGAAACAGAGACAGAAAGAATCAGAGACAGAGAGAGACAGAGACAGATAGAGAACAGAGAAGAGAACAGAGAGAGAGACAGACAGACAGACAGGGAGAGAGTAAAGCCAATGTTAGTAAGGTTTGTTTTTTAGTATTTGACGCTATCATAACACTTGCTATGTAATAGTACAGTGACGTCTACTGCATTTAAATGGTATACAGAGAGAGAGAGAGAGAGAGAGAGAGAGAGAGAGAGAGAGACAAGAGAGAAGAGAGAGAGACAAAGAGTAGAGAGAGAAAGAGAGAGAAGACAAGTACAGAGAGAAAGAGAGATAGAGATAGAGAGAGAGAGAGACAGAGAGAGAGAGAGAAAGAGAGAGAGACGTGATGAGGAGACGTGATGATTGTGCACACCCTTGCTCATCCCTACAGCATTAGTAGGTAATGTTCGTCAAATGAATTTAATCTTTAACCATGTTATTGTTACGTTTTTTTAAAAAAACAATGATGCGCATTTTGAAAATCTGTATACACATGATGTAAGTTGCAAAGTCCATGTTCTGTGCAGTTGTGTTTTTAAAAAGTGCAAATGACGTGAATGTGTATCTGATTTATTTCATTCTCAAAATGAACCAGACATGTTTATTCACCATGATCTCATAAAGAAAACACCTCGTTTTCTAAAACAAAATTTTCATTGTAAAGAAGACCCACTGGTTTCATGAGGTATTTGTAGCTGCAAAGTTAGGACAGGATTTCTGTTGCTTGACTGTATCATTCACACATACATAAACTTCTTGTATTGTCCAGGGTAATACAGTGAATTAATTATGATGGCAAATTAAAAAAAGAAAAAGAGGCTAGAACTATCATACAGTGTCATCATGGCAACCAGCATAGACTATGGAGGATAACCTGGAGAGCAGACGGTGGCTGCAAATCGTCAGATGTTCGTTGATGAAGGAAATGAATCTAAAGGACCAGAGGTTGGAATCACTGAGGTAGCAGAGACAACGCTTTTGAACTCGCAAATGCTTGAGTGGCCAGGACAAATTAGACTTGACAGGAGCCATCAGTCCCCATTTATACTACAAGTGAACTCCAGAGCAAGCAACTCTTGGGTTTTTGTCGTGAAGTGGAGAAGGAAACAGATAAGGAAGGAGGAAAGATCTTGAGTATCTGTACATTTGTCCCTTTTGTCTTCTTCCCTCTACTTCTGCCCCTCCCCACACCCCCTCTTGCATACTGTAGAATAAGACTCACGAGCTTAAGTAAGAACAGAAATCTAAGGGTGCAGAATGTGGAGCGATGGGAGAGAGAAAGAAGTAGAAACGAAAGAAAAATATACGCAGTCTCATACACAACTATACGTATTCACATATGCATGTGTACCTACACACATGCATTCATATACACAGATGTATGTGCATACATATTTGATAGAGAAAGAGAGACAGAACATGGCATGTGAAAGGAACAAACTCTCAGACAGACAGAACACAGCAGACTGACTTTGTGTGTATGTGTGTGTGTGTGTGTGTGTGTGTGTGTGTGTGTGTGTGTGTGTGTGTGTGTGTGTGTGTGTGTGTGTGTGTGTGTGTGTGTGTGTATGTGCTGGCCTAAGCATGTGGCTGTCAGGAAGTCAGTCCGCTACATCCACTAGCTGTTCAGCCAGGTATGAGTGACACTATTCATCTTCCTTCCATTTGTCAACTCCATGCACGGTTACCAGTCACTGTCAGCTAGTGGTTACTGCAACACACTAATGACTGAGAAAGGTAGGTTTGAATTTCATCAGTCCAAACAGTTTTGGGACATTTCCCATCAGCTGGCACCTACGCACAGTTGAGTGCGCTGAAGATTGATTTGGAAGAATGGACCAGACAGTTAAGTATTGTCAATTTCATGACTAACTCCACAGGTTTGTGTATTTCTTGGGCCTAGTTGACAGCAGGTTTTGACTTTTACAAATGAAGCACAGAGAACCTTGCATGCGTTTTTATTTACCACGGAAAGCCATAGCATCACCACTATCATCTGCATTCTTATCTGTCTTTGTGAAATCAGATACTAGAGCACTTCGTAATCTGCTCTCTTGATGACGCCAGTCCTGGTGGATTTGGACGTATGTTGAAGACCTGACACGAGAGAGGACAGTATCACACAGGCAATGCAGCAAAAGGGACAAAAATCTACAGGCACACAAATCTAACGCTGACGCAACTGTGCTGTCTGCCTTAACCTACTTATACACGTTCGACAGGACATTCATACACATTCTGTACAATCTTATTTAAGTCATCTCTGACGTTGTTGCTCACACTTTGTAACCAGCACAGCAGAATTTTTTGGAATGTCTTTGGGATGAAAAAGGGCGTAAAGGACAAAAGAATTTGACGCAGTGTTCACAGCGCTTTGATGCCGATGATAATGAGGGCGAGAACGATAGTAACATTGTGTTGTGTTTCGGACTGAGATTGTATGACTGGGTTCACGTCTATGTATCCTACCGTAATGACACTTTCCTGTCAGAAAGCTGTACATGTATCTGCCTTCTGTACTAGTACAGTGATGCAGAGTTCTGGCAGAAAGCTGTACATGTATCTGTCTTCTGTACTAGTACAGTGATGCAGAGTTCTGGCACAAAGCTGTACATGTATCTGTCTTCTGTACTCCTACAGTGATGCAGAGTTCTGGCAGAAAGCTGTGCATGTATCTGTCTTCTGTACTCCTACAGTGATGCAGAGTTCTGGCACAAAGCTGTACATGTATCTGCCTTCTGTACTCCTACAGTGATGTAGAGTTCTGGCACAAAGCTGTACATGTATCTGTCTTCTGTACTCCTACAGTGATGTAGAGTTCTGGCACAAAGCTGTACATGTATCTGTCTTCTGTACTCCTACAGTGATGTAGAGTTCTGGCACAAAGCTGTACATGTATCTGCCTTCTGTACTCGCACAGTGATGCACAGTTCTGGCAAGAAACATCGATATTGTATCCTGGCATCAAAATGATCTGAGGGATAGAGATACTTCTGGTGTTGATGAGATAATGTGAGCAACATGTTCAAAGATGCAATGACTTAACTGAAAGAAATAGTCATTAAAATTATATTCCAAATCCAAAGTTCATAAGCAGATATCGCAGACAACAGCAGCAGCAGCGTCTGTATGGGCGTGCATGGAGTTTACAAATGGAAGGCAGATGTATGGTGCTGGTCACACTCAGAGAAACAGTTAATAATGCTATCAGCTGACGTCACGACAGCCATGTGCACAGGGTAATGGCACCAGTACTCTGAATACAGAGGGAGGGAGAGATGGAGGGAAGGGAGGGAGGGAGAGAGAGAGACAAGAGAGAGAGAGAGAGAGAGAGAGAGAGAGAGACGGAGACACTGAGTTAGAGAGAGACAGAGAGACAGAGACAGAGACCGACAGACAGACGGACAGGGAGACAGACATAATTATACGGACATAGATGTCAAAAGACTGAAATCTACATTACTCTGTCTTATTGTTTGTGTGCATTCATTTTAGTTTCTCCTGTTTCACACTTTGCATCCCGTCTCTTTGCACTTTTTGTCTCAAGAACGGATTGGTGAAGGACAGATGGACGGATGGATAAAAATGGATAGATACGCATGCACACATATGCATCTGTATGCATATGTGTAAACATCTCTCTCTTTTGCTTGGTGTGTCTGTCTCTATCTGTCTCTTTTTTCCTTCTTATCCATCCTTGGCTCCCTTCTCTCCTACCCCCCCCCCCCCCTCAACAATTAATTTATGTGACTGCTTAGGTCCCGCGGCTCTTTCTCAGAAAGATGGGCAGATGCAACAAGAGAAACAAATCTACAAGCACTGAGTATCCCCCTCTTTCCATCCCTCTTTCTCTCTCCTTCAATACTTTTCATTGTATTTGAGTAATGTTTTGTGTGGATTACGTCAACAGCTGACTGATGGTATGTGGCAAACTTTGTATGACCATATGCAGTGTAGTAACACATTTTCTTCCATAAAAGATCACGTTGAAATTATGAAATAACAGATTTTCTTCCATAAAAGATCATGTTGACATTATGAAATGCTGGCAGATATATCAAGAACAGTATGACAAACTTCAGATGAAATTCCATCACATTGTAATCGTTACAAGAATGTTTCTGGGACTGTGGATAGAATGGCATGTCCATTATATAATGATGCCATAGAAGATGAAGTACACGTTGTGCTCTGTTGTCCTACTCTCTTAGACATCTACCAGAAGTATACAGTTTGTTAGTTTCAGTAAAACATTGTTTGTGTTAGTATACCCTAATGCTACGCAGGTGACACCCGACTGTCAGCAGACTCCTGTGATCCGACTAAAAACATTTAAAATTGCAGCCTGGAGTATGAGAACATTGCTGCAAAAAAGAAAATTAGAAAATGTGAAGATGGAGATGGAAAGGCTTAACATCGATAGTTTCGGACTAGGGGAAATGAGATGGAAGGGGGCAGGCATGATGACACCAGGTAAGCATAGAATTAGATCTTCTGGTGGAAACACGCATGAAAGAGGAGTGGGCATCATAATAGAAGGGGTCAAGTCAGAGTAGTGGGCATCATGATGGAAACAGACAAGCCAGAGTCTATCAAAGGATACTGGACTGTGTCAGACCAAGTTTTATTAGTTAAGTTGGATGGCAAGCCATTTGATATCAACATCATCCAAGTGTATGCACCAACATCCGTAAGTACTCTGTAAGAAATTGACAATTTCCATCAAGTATTAGAGACAACCAAGGCTCAATGCAAATCATAGGATATTACAGTAATAATGGGAAATTTTAATGCCAAAGTGGGACAGGGGAGAGTGGATGACAGAGTTGGACATTGTGGTCCTGGCACACAAAATGAAAAGGGAAAGAAACTTGTTGAGTGGGCACAAATAAATTAATTCATAGTAGGAAGCTTGAGCAGCCTAACAGAAGAAACTGGACATGGATGAATATAGCAGATAGTTCCAAAAATAAAATTGATGACATCCTCACAAAAAAAGGATTTAGCCATTCTTTACTGATAGCCAAAGCATTACCAGGCACAGATTGCAACAGTGACAACAATCCTATAATGGGAAGATTTAAGCTGAAACTAAAGAAGAAGAAGAAGAAGAAGAGAGAAAAAAAAAGACCAAAAGTAACATCAAACTAAATCTTGGACTCTAAAAGACAGATGAAACGACTAGTGAAAAATTTAATATACATGTTCAAAAAAAAAATTCAGTGCTCTGGAGGACGTTGAGTGAGAAACAATGGACAAAGTTGAGAAACTCCATCAATGAAGTTTATGAAGAAATCCGTAGAGGTGAAAGAAAAACAAAGAACTGGATGACAAAAGACATTTTAGGTTTAATGGAAGAACGGAGAAGGAGAAAAGGAAATGAGGAAGAATACAGAAAGATACACAAGGAAATCAGGAATAAGTGCAATGAAGCTAAGGAAGCTTGGTTGCCCATCACGAAACATATTCTCGGTTTATGTAAAGAAACATTTAAGAAATTTCCTATAGGAAAAGAAAAAGACGTGTGCATCACTTGGTTGCTTAAAATCTAAGAATGGTATGGTTATTATGGAAAAAGGAAAAGAAATATTAGGTAAATGGGGAGAGTACAATAATTAAATACCTTTTTGACGGTGAAAGAAACGAAGAGCACATTATAAAAAAAACGTTCAAGGACCATCTATAACGAAAGATGTAGTTAGCATTAAAAAAGATGAAACCAGGAAAAGCCACAGGACTAGACAACATTACTACAGAAATGATTGAGGCCCTACATGACTTGGGTATTGAAAAAATAACAGTCATCCTAAATAAAATTTATGACACAAGGAATATCTCTAAAGATATTTCAAGTTAACTTTTCATTGCACTTCCAAAGAAAGCAGAGGCTATAGAATACGAACTTCATCGTACAATGAGCTTGAGGAGTCATGTAACAAAAATTCTATTAAGAATAATCATGATGAGGACAAGGAACGGAATCAAAAGAGAAATACAAAAACAACGTAGATTTGTCGTAGAAAAAAGGAACTATTAACGCCATAAACATCCTAAGAACTGTCATAGAGAGGTCAGTCGAGTTGAATAAGGACTTGAATTAAATACATATTTGATATGCTTTGTTGATTATACGAAGGTTTTTGATCGGCTAAGACACGAATATTTGATCAACCAACTAGAAAACTGAATGTTGATAGGATAGATCTAAGAAAAACCAGAAATATGTGGTGGGAACAAACAACAGCAATGAGAAAACAAAACTCTTTCCAAAATATGAAAAGAGGGGTTAGGCAGGGATGTGTTCTGTCATCAGATTTGTTGTCGCTTTACAGCGAAATCATCATGAGGAACTTAGAAGAATGCCTTGGGATAAAGGCCGGAGAAAAAAATGATAAACAATCTTCGTTGCGCAGATGATATTGTGCTAATATCAGAACAAGACAAAACCTTTTGAATACAATAGAAAAAGAGAACAAAATAAAGGCTTGGAGCTAAATGTCAAAAACATTGAAGTGATGGTAATCAGTAAAAAACAAGGAATCCCCTAGTGCAAAAAACAGTAAATAGCACAACACTGAGGCAGGTTGATAAGTTTAAATATCTGGGAACGATCTGCTCATCGGAAATAGCCAGCAGAATCGATTAATCTAAAACAGCATACAAGACGATGAAAAGCGTTCTTACCAATAAATGTTTATCACCTAACTTCAGGAAAAGAGTTCTTAGGTGTTCTATAGAACCGATATTGTTGTACGGATGTGAGGCGTGGGCAGTCAACACGCATATTCAGAACGAGTTTGAGGAAACTGAAATGTAGTTTCTAAGACGAATGATGAGAGTTCCGTGGACAGCAAAGAAAAGGCACAGACTTGAAAGAGGCAGACACAAGAAGAACATTAATAAAGAAGATTAGGAAAGGACAAGCAACATTTACAGGACATTTTATGAAGCAAGAGAAATTAGAGCACCTAGTCACAACAGGAAAGCTGGAGGGAAAGAGAGCACCAGTTAGACCCAGGGAGAAAATATTGGATGGACTTGCAGGGTGGATGAGGATAGAGAGGGTAGGAGATGTATTTGCAGCGACAAGGGACACATTCGTATGGGGCATGATCACCAACGCCATGCGGCAGGACACATGGTGATGATGATATACTTGTGACAAATCAAAATGAACTCATGATGAGAAATTTCAATACGTGTGTCTGCGCAAAGCTTTGAAATTACGAGCAAGTACACTGAGCTGATGAAAGTACAGTATCGCTGAAACTGTGCTCAATACCTTTTGTTCCTTTTCTGCACGTATGTATGTGTGATCCTAGTGTACTGTTTATAATTTGCTATTGATACAATATATTGAATGTTGTGATCCCTTTTAGAAGGAGCTGTGGAATAATATCAGTAATTACCGCATTCGTTACCACTCCTCAACAAAATCGCAAAATTCGCTCACAATGCTGCTTGTTCATTCAATTTTAAGGACTAGAGGGTTTCTGTGATGGCTTCTTTCACAGAAGTCTCGTAATCCTGGCCACGGAAGCATTTGCATGGTCAGAAACACCAAGCTTCTTTTCCCAGTGATTCCAATTTCTGAGTATTAAGCTTTTAATTACATTTCGTATGTCACTGGAATCTGATGAATTAGTGCTTGTGTCTGGTTTGTGTGTCCTGTCAACAGCTCTTATCGCTATGATTACAGCGGACAATGAATTTCCTATTTCTGTCTATCATCGTTGTGTTGTCGTGGGTGTTGCATTTTGTAATCTGCTATTGTGATTAATTAAGAGCACAGTCGTAGTCAGTGGAGAGAGTTTATGTGTGGGTAATAAAGACGTTATGAGTGTGTAACAAAGTGTGTGTGGGTGTGTGTATATGTTTGTATATGTATGGTGATGGTGAGCAGCAATGGCTGCCTTGAAGTATCCTGTCAATCATCATCATCATCAGGTGCCCAGTCGCATGGCGTTGGCGATTATGGACTTCCATTTGTCTCTATCACTTGTTGCCTCATGCAAGTCCGTCTAGTGTCTTCTCCTTGGGTCTACCCGGTGCTCTCTTTCCCTCCAGCTTTCCCGTTGTGACCAGGTACTCCAATTCCCTTTTCTTCACAAAATGGCCTATAAATGTTGCCTATCTTTTCCTAATCTTCCTTATGAATGATCTTCTTGTGTCTGCCTCCATCAAGACTATCTCGTTTGTTTTCTTTGCTGTCCATGGAACTCTCAACATTCTTCTTAGAAACCACATCTCGGCTGCCTCAATCTCGGTCTGGCTTTGCTTGCTGACTGTTCACG
>JAPXFY010000014.1:80146894-80159394 GCA_030674185.1 Monoplex corrugatus
TCCAGGCTTCGCAGCCATAAATCATGATTGGCCAGATCAAACATTTAAAAGTTTACTTTTCATCTATTCTGTATGCCTCTGTCTTTCCAGATACTGTTGAGTTGGACCTTTTTTTTTTTTTTTTTTTTTTTTTTTTGCCATTCCAATTCTTATTTTGATGTCTTTGAAGCAGATTCCATCGTCAGTCTTTACAGACCCAAGGTATTAAAAATCTTTGTAACATTTTCTGAAGAAACTTTGTTAATTAAGATGTCATGATTCTTTTCAGTGTCTTTGCCTTTAATATGTAGCACTTTTGTTTTTTGGCATTCAAGTTTAAGCCAGCCTTTTTTCCCGCTGATTCACACTGTACAGAAAACTTTTCGCACTGGTAATGTTGTCTGCTAATAGCGCAGTATCATCGGCATATCGCAGGTTTGTAAGGTATTTTCCTCCTATCTTTATACCCATGTCTTCTGTATCACCATCTCTCATGACTTGTTTCGTCCAAATGTTAAAGAGATACAGTGAAAGGATACAACCTCGTCTAACTCTCCTGTGGATATTGAAAAATTCACATTTCTGACTGTTCCATCTAATTGTAGTCTTTTGGTTTTTGTATGAGGCAGTCAATGAAATGAAATGTTTAGGAAAGGGTCTTCTTTTTTCCTGCCTAACTTTTCTTCTACTACTTCAATGTAAGTCTTCTTCACATCTGCCCTAATTTCTTCTGGATACTGGTCATTTAATGCCCGGTCCTGGATTAAAGCCTTGAAACGATTGTTGACTTTGGTCTCGAAATCAGATGCAATGTCCTGATTTTTTTATTTCTCTAGATGAGTCTTAGGGGCTGGGTTGACTTTATTTTGTTTATAGGATTTGAGTCTAATTTTTACTGCAACTGGACGGTGATAACTGTCACAATCCATTCCTGGTTTTGTTTTGGAATTTTGAATTTTAGTTCTCCATGTCCTGTCTATCATGATGTAATCTATCTCATTTCTGAATTTCATGTTCTTATTGTTATTGTCTTTTTTTAAATTTCTAGTTGTATCACCTTCGATAATGCTGTTTAAAGAGGGTATAAGTGATATCCAATTCCTTGGCCTGGCAGAAAGATGCCAACATATCGCCTCTTTCATACGTTTTCCCAGCCCATAAGATCCTATTTCGCACTCTCTGTCCTCACATTTGCCCACTTTGGCATTCGATATTCATGTCTTCCATTGTTATGCAAACTTCTCTTTTAGGTATCTTGTCCTTCGCTGTGTGAAGATCATAACAAAATTGTTCTATCTCTTCATCTGAGCTGGTGGATGTAGGAGCGTATACCTGGATGATGTTAAGGCAACTGGCTTTGTGTTAAGTTTAACAGTTATTTAACTGCTATTAACTGTGTTGTAGCTTTTCAGTGCTGCGGCATGTTGTTTATCTACGTTATAATGGTAACCCCATACAGGCTTTTTCCACGATAAATGATTGTATGTTCGTTAATAGTGAACTTTCCTTCACCACTCCCCCTGGTCTGGCACAATCATGTGATGTTCATACCTATTTGATCAAGTTCTGGTAGGAGGACATGAAGCTTTCCCATTCCATGTGCCAATGTTGAAGAGCCCTTTCATTTTCTTTTTGTTCATTTTTGCTGAAGAATCTGTACAAGTTTGCTTCAGACAGCTGTCGTCAGATACATACGTATCGTCATTATAGCTGCTTTTTACACCCTTGGATCCTCTGTCCCCAGTAGCCAATGAGTTCTGTTCTTCCCTGGGGGTCTCAGAAGACAGAACTATGTTGTTTTCGTTCTTCCTGTGTCATTTTGTGCAGTTTCTGGGAAAAAAAACGTCAGGTAGGTGGCTATTGCTTTTCTGAAGAGCAGTGAACATACTGTGCATGTGTCCTGGCCATTGTTTCCTTGGAAATTCTCTGCCCATGACCGTGAAGTAGAAGCCGATTGTTGTGCAGTACTCTGCCTTCGCCTGCTGAGTCGTCCATCCCCTGCTTCCACTTCAGTGGATGGAGTTATGGCGCCCCTGCTCACATGGCAGTATTCATTGTAGGATTGTGAGACCACTTTATAGATGTATAGGTAAAAACCTTACCCCAGCCTCCCCTAGAATACTGTCACCATTTGGTCTGTGGATACTTATTGGGTATTCGCAGCTGACCCCCATATCTGAGGGTCATTCCCCTTGAGACGCGTTGGGTCGGGGACGGTCGCCGCATGATATAATATAATATAATATAATATAATATAATATAATATAATATAATATAATATAATATAATATATATAATATAATATAATATAATATAATATAATATATAATATAATATAATATAATATAATATTTACCCAATAATATAATATAATATAATATAATAATAATATAATATAATATAATATAATATAATATAATATATATAATATATATAATATAATGATTTACCCAATAATATAATATAATATATAATATAATATAATATAATATAATATAATATAATATATTTACCCAATAAATAATATAATATAATATAATATAATTTATAATATAATATAATTAATATAATATAATTCCGTGCTAGAAATTTTCTGTTTTCAGCCGCAGCCTTTGTTTCGGCCTTGTTCTTTGCTTTCTTCTTTCTTTTTTATTTCTTTGCTTTCTGTCATTTCTTCCTATCATTTTCTGCCTTGCTGATCCATTCACCTGTAATGTGTTCGCTACAGTCTTATGTACTCTATATTAGGATGTATAATTGGGTACATGTTTTTAGTGCATTTTTGGCTCTAGGAAAATGTGATATGCGAAAGCAATTTTAGGTAACTTAGACCTGTTTTTATATATGTTTTAGAGTCCTCAGTTATTTTCGAATTTGTAATCAGGTAAGTTCTTTCAATCCCTTGCGTGATAAAATGGACGGAGTGGTCAACGCCAAGGTCATCTCCGTAGAATGCGTGGGCGAATGCATTGATATGTGTGTTTACTTTTCTTTTCCTTTCTTTTCTTTCCTGTTGAAGTGTTACGTATGTTTTGAAACGGTTATAGCCCTGATATGGCTCTATGTAGTCGGTTGGGCTTCAAACCCAAATAACAAAATAACACAGCCCCAGAACATGGACCTTTCACACAGGGTCTTATGACAAAGCCTTTGTCTGCTAACTGTTAACAAGCAACTTCAAACATTTCTTTCATGACTATCACAAAAGATAAAAAAGAATAATAACAATAATGATGATGACAATAACGACAATGACACATGATGATGAAGATGATGATGATGATGATGATGAGAGAAGAAGAGAAGAAGAGATGATGATGATGATGATGATGATGAGATGATGATGATGATGACGACGACGACGACGACGACGACGCGACGATGATGATGATGATGATGATGATCGAGAGATGATGATGATGATGACGAGACGACGAAGATGATGATGAATGATGATGATGATGATGATGATGATGATGATGATGATGATGATGATGATGATGATGATTTTAACACAAGTTAGGAAAGTGAGAAAGTGTAATCTTTGATAGAACAGTGAATATGAAGTCATGTTTATCCAGTTATTTGTTTTCATTCAAAATTAATGAACGTTACCTACATAGAATAAAGGAAGGCATGCCTATTTATTCCAGGACTGTTTTCACGGGTTATTTCTGTACTAGCACAGTGCTTGATTCACGCTGTACAAATGTAGCTTATCTCCATTAATGTTCATCATATGATTAATCTCTAGCAATGTCCTTGGCCCACGTTTGGCATCTATTGAACCAGCCAACACAAGCAGGTGAACCTCTTTCCCTGACACACTTTGTTCACTGAAATAAAAACAGCGTGTCTACATCCATACATACATACAGACAGACCGACGGATGGACTTCCATCCTCTTCAGTATTATTTTCTTTTCAAGACAATATAAGTGACACATATACAACAACCTTTAACATTTCCTGCCTCGCCTCTCTTTTTGTTTGTTTGTTTTGTTTTGTTTTGTTTTGTTTTGTTTTGTTTTTTTTCCCCGAAGAGTGTTAGATAGAGAATTAATTCTGTTTCTTTGTCCCCTTACCTCCCTTAAGTCGATTGTTTTATCAGATTACAGTGGTTTGGCGACATCGTGTCTGTGTCTGCGTTCGTACGCGTCATCATCATCATCATCATCATCATGTGTTCTGCCGCTTGGCGTTTGGCGATCTTGGCCCTCCAGACGAATCCTTCTTTTGTCACTGCAAGTACATCTCCCACCATTTCTTTCTTCATCCACTGTGCAAATCCGTCCACTATTTTCTCTCAGGGTCCACCTGGTGCTCTTTTTCCCTCCAGCTTTCCTGTTGTGACCAGATGCTAAATTTTCACTTGCCTCATAAAATGTCCTATAAATGTTGCCTGTCTTTTCCTAATCTTCTTCATGAATATTCTTTTTGTGTTTACCCCCTTTCTTTGCTGTCATGGAACTCTTAACATTCTTCTTAGAAACCACATTTCACCTGCCTCAATCTTGTTCTGAATTTGCGTGTTGACTGTCCACGCTTCGCATCCGTACTACAATATCAGTTCTATATAACACTGAAGAATTTCTTCCTGATGTTAATTGTTAGGCACTTGTTGGTAAGAACCTTTTCATTTTCTTACATGCTGTCTTAGCTTGGCCAGTTCTGCTGGCTATTTTTAATTTAATGTGAATCTACAGCATGATGAGATGACCGATCCCAGATATTTAAACTTATGAACTTGTCTCAGTGTTGTGACATTTGCTGTTATTTTGCATGAACAGATTTCTTGTTTTTTTTTTTAATGATTACTTTTACTTCAGTCTTCCTACTAGTTATCCCAACTTTAATATTTGCTTTCTATTTCTATTATGTTCACAAGATTTTGCAGATATCTTTCATTTTCTGTTATTAGAACGGTGTCATCTGCATAATGAAGATTGTTTATCATTTTCCCTGAAGATTGTTTATCAGTTTCCTCGAACCTTTATCCCATGACATTCTTTTAGGTTTCTCATGATGGTTTCGCTGTAAAGTGAAAACAAATCTGTTCACAGAACACATCCCTGCCTAACCTCTTTTTTGATATTTTGGAAAGAGCATACATCATTTTCTACTTTCATTGCTGTTGAATTTGTTGCAGTAGCTTGATGACGATCGGGTGTCGCTTGCACAGCACGATATCCCCTACCGGGTAATTGTATTCCACTGGAACCCCTGTTTACGTCGTTCGGGCCTCTTTGTGTTTGGCTGGCCATGTGTGTGTGTGTGTGTGTGTGTGTGTGTGTGTGTGTGTGTGTGTGTGTGTGTGTGCGCGCGCGTCTGTGTGTGTGTGTGTGTGTGTGTGTGTGCGCGTGTGTGTTGATAAGAGTACGTTTATGTGTGCGTATGTGTCTGTCAGTGAGTGAGTGAATGTGTACGTGTGTGTGTGTGTGTGTGTGTGTGTGTGTGTGTGTGTGTGTGTGTGTGTGTGTGTGTGGTAGCATCTGATCATGTTAGCTGTAGAAATTGTGCACACACAAACCTTTGGCGTTTCTATTCACGTGCATGCAGTTATCGATGCTTATCACATGGACATGAAGTTCAACCCACACATTCCAAAATAGACGCTAAAACATGGTTAGGTGCACCTGCACGCATTCTGTCTGATTTATCCTTCTGATTGTTGACCTGTTTGCATTCCAGTCACACAATAGAAAGTCCTTTCCTCCCTCTCTCCTTTTCTTTGTGTGTGTCTCCCTTTATCTCTCCTTTCCCTCCACCTACCCGAATTTTCTCATTCTCTCTCTCCTTTTTTTCTCCCCCCCTCCTCTCTCTCTCCTTCTGTGTGTGTGTCTGTCTGTCTATTTTGTCTCTGTCTCCATTTCTGTCTCTGTCTGTCTCTCTGTTTGTCTCTATCTCCATGTCTGTCTCTGTCTCTCTCTGTATCTCTCTGTCTCTCTCCCTGTCTGTCTCTCTGTCTGTCTCTGACTCTCTCTGTGCCTCTGTCTATTTGTCTGTCTGTCTCTCTCTTCTCTCTCTCGTCTCTTCTCTTCTCTCTCTCTGTTTTATGTCTACCCGTGCATTTCTTAAACAATGCCTTCTACCGTTATTCATTTTTGTATCGATTGGAGTTAGATTATTTATTTTTCTGTCTGTGTGTCTCTGTCAATCTGTCTGTCTGTCTGTCTGTATCTGTCTCTCTCTCTGTCTCTCTGTCTGTCTCTCTGTCTCTGTCTCTGTTTCTGTCTCTGTCTCTTTGTCTCTGTCTCTGTTTCTGTCTCTGTCTCTCTGTCTCTCTGTCTCTCTGTCTCTCTGTCTCTCTGTCTCTCTCTCTCTCTCTCTCTCTCTCTCTCTCTCTCTCCATGTGCAAGGACGTTCAGCAATTTACAGGTCAGCTGCTGTGTGATCAAGGTGTGCTGGCCACAAAGTTTTGTTTACACTGTGATACTGGTTACTTGGTGACTTTTTGTTTACACTGTGATACTGGATTACTCGGTGACTTTTTGAATTACACTGTGATACTGGATTACACGGTGACTGTTTGAATTACACTGTGATACTGGGTTACTTGGTGACTTTTTGTTTACACTGTGATACTGGATTACTCGGTGACTTTTTGAATTACACTGTGATACTGGATTACACGGTGACTGTTTGAATTACACTGTGATACTGGGTTACTTGGTGACTTTTTGTTTACACTGTGATACTGGATTACTCGGTGACTTTTTGAATTACACTGTGATACTGGATTACACGGTGACTGTTTGAATTACACTGTGATACTGGGTTACTTGGTGACTTTTTGTTTACACTGTGATACTGGATTACTCGGTGACTTTTTGAATTACACTGTGATACTGGGATTACTCGGTGACTTTTTGAATTACACTGTGATACTGGGATTACTCGGTGACTTTTTGAATTACACTGTGATACTGGATTACTCGGTGACTTTTTGAATTACACTGTGATACTGGATTACTCGGTGAATGTTTGAATTCAGTTGGAAAGGCGAACTGTTAAGACTTGGGCAAAGCAACAAACATTGCATCCAACATGTGTTCTGCTACTTCTCTCCAAGTGTCGCTGTTCATGCTTGCAACTTGACGTGCATGAAGAAAACTCTCACTCTGCAAATGCCCCAAAGAAGATACGTGTTTACAGTGTATGGAGGGGGGGGGGGGTGGATTGATGTTGTTGTAACGTGCCTTACCTTGTGTTTCTGCGCAGATTCATACTTACTTGTGGTGATGTAGAATCTAACCCCAGCACGGAAATACTGACAGTGAAGTTCCAAATTAAGTGCCTGCTGCAGAGCAGTCGATGTGTGGGTTGGAAAATAAAAGGGACATGCAAACGCCGCGATCAAAATTAAACTAAACTATTTGATTAATATCAGGAGGACAGCGCAAACTCTGACTACACACTTAGAAAACTGATTGCTGTCTGTTAATTAAAGAAACCATTATGGCACAAGCCACCAAAGTGCAAGAATAATTCTCTTGTTTGAATAACAAAACCAATCCCTTGAAAACAATGTGCATGTGATAGAAGCTGGTTGGCACCATTCAGGAGGCCCAGGATTATATCTTAAGCCCTCGGAGGACTTTGGGACAGAAACTGGAGCGTCGGGAACGGTACTCAAGACGTTTCAGTATAAGTATTTATGGCAAAAGTAGTCACTGTATTGCAGAAATATTTTGTGCAGAGAGGATGGGATGTCAGGGACATAGATGTCACGCTCAGACAGGATTTCATTTCCAGGGTGTCTGGCAGACCTCGGCCTGATGTTGTAAAGTTCCATAAGAGAACTGATGTCATGGTGATAATGTTTTAAATCAGTGCCGCCAGTGTATTGGAGAATATATGAAACAATAAATATTGGAGCCACAGAGGATAAGATTTGATTTGGTTTTGAATGCAATAAAAGTGGGAAAAGTCTAAGACGTAAACTACGAACAAAATGTCAGACATACCGATGCGGATCGTGCCAAATATGTCGAAGGGAGAAAACAAGACAAAATGTTGTGAAAATAAGAAAAAAAAAAGAATACAGAGAAAGAAATCGTTGACAATCGACAAGGTTTCTCTAAAAAACCCAAATTATTTTGGGACACGCTAAGGTCCATACGTAGAAAGCCAACGGGAAAAAGCAGTTTAACCTCAAAACAACGGTATGACCATTTCAATGATGTATTCAATTCATTTCCACGTCAGTCTGAATGAAATGATGATCAAACTAACAACCCCAAGCTTGTTACAGACACACATTTACTGGACTGTAATTCCCTTAACCTGCCCATTACTGCCCACGAAATCATTCTGGCAATCAAATTGCTAAAATACAAAAGGCTCCAGGCCCTGATGCATTAATAGGCGAATTATCGAAACACAGCAAACAAATAATAATGCCTATTGCCATTCGTTTTGAAAATTTTCAACCATTTGTTTGATAATGGTCAATTTTCTTATCAGCGGTCCTTGTCAATTCTGCAGCCCCTTCATAAGAAAGTTGTCTGAATGTCCTGACAATCATAGCGGTATTTCTCTTATAAACATATGTAGCAAAATGTATAGTTCTATCCTAGGTATTTCTCTTATAAACATATGTAGCAAAATGTACAGTTCTATCCTAGGTGTTTCTCTTATAAACATATGTAGCAAAATGTACAGTTCTATCCTAGGTGTTTCTCTTATAAACATATGTAGCAAAATGTACAGTTCTATCCTAGGTGTTTCTCTTATAAACATATGTAGCAAAATGTACAGTTCTATCCTAGGTGTTTCTCTTATAAACATATGTAGCAAAATGTACAGTTCTATCCTAGATGTTTCTCTTATAAACATATGTAGCAAAATGTACAGTTCTATCCTAGGTGTTTCTCTTATAAACATATGTAGCAAAATGTACAGTTCTATCCTGGGTGTGTCTCTTATAAACATATGTAACAAAATGTACAGTTCTATCCTGGGTGTGTCTCTTATAAACATATGTAGCAAAATGTACAGTTCTATCCTGGGTGTGTCTCTTATAAACATATGTAGCAAAATGTGTAGTTCTATCCTGGGTGTTTCTCTTATAAACATATGTAGCAAAATGTACAGTTCTATCCTAGGTATTTCTCTTATAAACATATGTAGCCAAATGTACAGTTCTATCCTGGGTGTGTCTCTTATAAACATATGTAGCAAAATGTACAGTTCTATCCTTGGTGTGTCTCTTATAAACATATGTAGCAAAATGTACAGTTCTATCCTGGGTATTTCTCTTATAAACATATGTAGCAAAATGTATAGTTCTATCCTAGGTATTTCTCTTATAAACATATGTAGCAAAATGTACAGTTCTATCCTGAGTGTTTGTCTTATAAACATATGTAGCAAAATGTACAGTTCTATCCTAGGTATTTCTCTTATAAACATATGTATCAAAATGTATAGTTCTATCCTAGGTATTTCTCTTATAAACATATGTAGCAAAATGTACAGTTCTATCCTAGGTATTTCTCTTATAAACATATGTAGCAAAATGTATAGTTCTATCCTAGGTATTTCTCTTATAAACATATGTAGCAAAATGTACAGTTCTATCCTAGGTATTTCTCTTATAAACATATGTAGCAAAATGTACAGTTCTATCCTAGGTATTTCTCTTATAAACATATGTCGCAAAATGTACAGTTCTATCCTAGGTGTTTCTCTTATAAACATATGTAGCAAAATGTATAGTTCTATCCTAGGTATTTCTCTTATAAACATATGTAGCAAAATGTATAGTTCTATCCTGGGTATTTCTCTTATAAACATATGTAGCAAAATGTATAGTTCTATCCTAGGTATTTCTCTTATAAACATATGTACAAAATGTATAGTTCTATCTTGAAGAAGAGGATTACAAATTGGATTGAGGACAATGGTATCATTGGTGAAGAACAAGCAGGGTTCCGTGAAGGTCTTGGTACAGTTGATCATCTTTTACCCTCTTATCCATCATTCAGATGCAACTACTGAGACACAGGAAATTGTACGTTGCTTTTATTGACTTTCGTGAAAATTGTCAGTGTTGTGAAGTGCGTGTACTCCGTTGTGAAAGCAAACATACGGACAGAAGGGGACATGACAGATGCTTTTTTATTGCCCTCAGGGACTTAAGTAGGTTGACATTTGTTGTCCTGTATTGTGTTTATCATCTATCAAAGAACTAACCAAAGAGATTACATTTAGTTAAGCAGGACATTCAGTTGTCCGCAGACGTCCTTGATGTACCTATATGACTTTCTGTTGATGACGCTGAGTTGTGTTCTGACAGTACAATTGACAGCAAACACAGCCTGATGTGTGATATGATTGTGACAGATCCCTGGGTTAACTGTCAGTTTAGACAAAACCAACATTTTAGATGTTTTTGTAATTGTTGGTTCGTTACTGCCAAAGAGAAATGGTATTTTAAAGATCACCTATTACAGATTGTAAGTATGTACAAGTATTTGGGTGTTTATTTGTCAGCCACATTGTCTTTTGTTCATACCACGAACAACCTTGCAGATCGTGCTAGAAAAACAGTACAAACTAGACACCATGTGCTACAAAAACCTCAATAACGCAGCCCCCGATTACCTGTCAAGCCTATTTGAGATCTATGTTCCCTCACGTACCCTCCGCTCTGCCTCCGATCCTCTGACTTATCGCTTTCCACGCACTAAGCTCAATACCTATGGTCCACGAGCCTTCTCTGTTTCTGGTCCACTCTCCTGGAACAAACTTCCTCTCTCAGTCCGTCAGCAACCTACTTTTGTCTCCTTCAAGTCCGCTCTCAAAACTCACCTTTTCTCCTCCGCATAAAATTCTAACCTCACTCAACCCCCCCCCCTCCCCCTCTGCAGCCTGTCTCCGCTCGGAGGGGAATCACATGGTTATAATATATAATTGTATATGCTATGCTCTCTATAATTTTCCATTGCTTTTATTCTTGTTTTATTGCTTTTATTCTTTCTCCCCATTTATAGCCATGCGTATGTGTGAATGTGTGTGTGTGTGTGTGTGTGTGTGTGTGTGTGTGTGTGCGTGCGTGTGTGTGTGCGTGCGTGCGTGCGTGCGTGCTTGCGTGTGTGTCTGCTTCAGCGCTTAGATTTGATTTTATCAAGATTTTGCGCTATATAAATATTGTAATTATTATTATTATATAGAAAAGGGATATTAGCCATTGTAAAGTTATTCTGCTCAGCTGGTGAACACTCTAGCAGACTATCCTTTAAACTGTTTCACATCCAGATCCAGTTCAATCTAACTTATGGTTCTGAAATGTGCGGGTTATCTTCCAACCAAGAAACATTAAAAATATACATGCATGCTATTAAGAAATTTCTTTGTGTTAGCCCACAAGTTCCAAGGCACTTACTCTATGGAGAAATTGGCAAATGTCCATTATGTGTTAATGCATATATACAATGTATTAAATTCTGGCTCAGGCTTACCTTCTTTAAGGATTACAGACTTCTCTAAAGAGCACATGTAGTGTTATCAGGCTTACCTTCTTTAAGGATTACAGACTTCTCTAAAGAGCACATGTAGTGTTATCAGGCTTACCTTCTTTAAGGATTACAGACTTCTCTAAAGAGCACATGTAGTGTTATCAGACTTACCTTCTTTAAGGATTACAGACTTCTCTAAAGAGCACATGTAGTGTTATCAGGCTTACCTTCTTTAAGGATTACAGACTTCACTAAAGAGCACATGTAGTGTTATCAGGCTTACCTTCTTTAAGGATTACAGAGACTTCCCTAAAGAGCACATGTAGTGTTATCAGACTTACCTTCTTTAAGGATTACAGACTTCTCTAAAGAGCACATGTAGTGTTATCAGACTTACCTTCTTTAAGGATTACAGACTTCTCTAAAGAGCACATGTAGTGTTATCAGACTTACCTTCTTTAAGGATTACAGACTTCACTAAAGAGCACATGTAGTGTTATCAGACTTACCTTCTTTAAGGATTACAGACTTCTCTAAAGAGCACATGTAGTGTTATCAGGCTTACCTTCTTTAAGGATTACAGACTTCTCTAAAGAGCACATGTAGTGTTATCAGACTTACCTTCTTTAAGGATTACAGACTTCTCTAAAGAGCACATGTAGTGTTATCAGGCTTACCTTCTTTAAGGATTACAGACTTCTCTAAAGAGCACATGTAGTGTTATCAGACTTACCTTCTTTAAGGATTACAGACTTCACTAAAGAGCACATGTAGTGTTATCAGGCTTACCTTCTTTAAGGATTACAGACTTCACTAAAGAGCACATGTAGTGTTATCAGGCTTACAGACAACTACAGCACATGGGCTTGTGCAGTCCTTAACGTTCTTTCTAAGTTTGGTTTCGGTACAGTCTGTTGGCACTGTTAAAACATTTATTGATGAATTGAGACAAAATTTGTCGACTGCTTTTTTCAAGACTTTCATTCTTCTCTCGACAACTATGAATTGTGTTATGTTTAATCACCGTTCATGTCTTTGTCAAATTCAAAATGTAAAATG
>JAPXFY010000014.1:80169394-80174394 GCA_030674185.1 Monoplex corrugatus
CACACGGGAAAATTTGGGCTTAAACTAAAGAGAAGAAAACCAAAAATGAATAAAACTAAATCGTGGACTCTTAGAGACAGACGATTCAACTCGTGCAAAATGTAACGTGTACGTTCAAAACAAATTCATTACTCTGGAGGACGTTAGGGACAGTGAGGAACAGTGGACAAAGTTGAAAAACTCGATAAATGAAGCTGGTGAAAGAAAAGCAAAGGAGAAATAGATGACAAAAGAACTTTTAGGCTTGATGGAAGAACGAAGGAACGTAAAGGAAAAAGAGGAAGAGTACATAAGGATAGATAAGGAAAGCAGGAATAATTGCCATACAGCTAAGGAAAGTTGGGCCCGAAACAAAGTGCAAAGAAACAGAACACCAACACAAAACAGACTCGACGTTTATGCGCAGAAACATTGAAGAAATTACCCTCAATAAAAACACGTCAACATGTTGCTTAAAATCAAATGATGGGTCGATTACATTGGAAAAAAAACAAAATATTAGTTAAATAGGGAGAGTATGTTGAAGACCTCTGTGACGATGACAGAAAGGAGGAACGCATCATAAGAAAGAATGTTTAAGGACCACCAGTAATGAAAAATGAAAATAGAGCAGCGTTGAAAATGATGAATCCATAGAAATGATTGAGGTTCTAGACGAATTTGGAAGAGTAACAATTCTCTTAAATGAAACTTATGGCACCAGACAAATCCCTAAGATATGCCAAAGTAAATTATCATTGCACTTCCGAAGAAAGCATGCAAGGGCTCTAGAATGCGAACTCCAGTTTGATGTGTCATGTGACAAATATTCTATTAAGAATAACCATGCTCAGGGCAAAGAACAGAATTTAGATAGAAATAGCAGAACATTGTCGCAGAGAAAATAACTCTTAACGCCATATCCATCCTAAGAACTATCATAGAAAGATCAACTGAGTTGAATAAAGATTTGTATTTATGATTTATTGATTACATCAAGGCTTTTTATCAGGTAAGACATTAAGAATTAATCAACCAACTGGAAAAGATCAATGTCGATGGAAAATTCTGAGAACAGTAAGGAATATGTGTTGTGAAGAAACATCAGCAGTGAGAATGGAAAATGATATAAGTTCTTCTCACGACATCAAAAATTGGGTTAGACACGATGTGTTCTGTCACCAGATTTGTTTTCACTTTACAGGGAAATCATCTTGAGAAACTTAAAAGGATTCCATAGTATAAATATTGGAGGGAAAATGATTAACAATATTCATTATGTAGATGACACCATTCTAATAGCAGCAAACAAACAAAACTCCCCCAAAACCTTGTGAATATACTAGAAATAGAAAGCGGAAATAAAGGGCCACAGCTTAATAATAAGAAGTCTGAAGTCGTGATAATCAGTAAAAGTCTAGAACTTCCCTCAGGTAAAATAACAGCAAATGACACAACAGTGAGACAGGTTGATACGCTTAAATATCTTGGGTCAGTCATCTCACCAGACGGCAGAAGCACGTTAGAAATATCCGGAAGAATTGGCTAAGCTAAAGCAGCATTGAAGAAAATGAAAACCGTTCTTATCAATAAATATGTATTAACATCAGGAAGAGAATTTGTCCATGTTTTATAAGATCAATACTGTTGTACGGGTACGGGGCCTGGACAATCAACAAGCAGAGTCAGAACAAGATTGAGGCAGCTGAAATGTGGTTTCAAAGAAGAATGTTGAGTTCCATGAACAGCAAAGAAAACAAACAAGACAATCTTGAAAGAAGCAAACACCAAAAGAACATTATTAGGAAAAGACAAGCAATATCTATAGGACGTTTTATGAGGCAAGAGAAATTTGAGCATCTGGTCACTACAGGAAATTAAAGGGGAAAAGAGCACCAGTTAGACCCAGAAAGAAAACAACTGACAGTTTTGCAGAGTAGATGAGGACAGAAAGGGTTAGGAGATATAACAACAGCAACAAGAGATAGATTCATATGGGGGGTGGGGGGGGGCATGATCGCCAAGGCCATGCAGAGTGGCACATGATGATAATGGTGGTGATGGTGATGATGATGGTGATATTGATTGTGTACATATATATATATGTGTGTGTGCGTGCGTGTGTGTGTGTGTGTTTGTGTGTCAGTGAGAGGGAGAGAGAGAAGGGGGAGGGAGGGAGGGAGGGAGACTGAGAAAGAGAGATAATTACTGCGTACACGCGTGTTTTTTCAAACCACACATGAGCAATACAGACGTAGGCCACACGAAACCCAAACTTCTGAACACATCATTCAGTACACAAGGCCTGACAAAATGCAGCTGTGCTCTGTAATGGATCTGTAGAACAAACTATGTTGTGCAAAAACATATCCGACTAAAAAACAAGCGCAGTTTGATTCAGATATTTCATTGTTACAGTAACTGGTCCAATAGTTTCTTCTTTGATCATGCTATCATTGTTACATTGAATTGTAGCCTTTTATACCCAAGTCACATGCATGTGTTTTGTTTTTGACCTAATTTAAAATTAAAACTTTTTTTTCAGGTAATAGTCTATTCACATTTCCTTGTCCACCACATATTTCCACTGTGTTTGCCTGGTTTCACCGATTTACTCTCTGAAAAAGAAATTAAAGCTGCTTTTCAGACAACTTCAACAAAATTGGAATAAAACATATCTATCTTTTCATGTTTTCCAAAAAAGTCTGTATCGTACTACTGAAGAATGTTGTCAAAAGCTACCCACTCGGCATTCTTGTAGTGACATGTCGGGAATCTGTCTTCATTTTCAATATGTGTACTGACATTTGTTTTCTCCAAGAGTTACATTTCAGTTGGTAGATAATCACTATCATCTCCCATTAGCCAAGTACAATTTGTTGCAAGCTCTGGGGAGATGAGAGACAAGTCAACGGTGATTGCTCTGTTGGTGGACACATTAGGAATCCGTGTTACTGAGCCATCATTTAACAAGTATAATTTAAATTTACTATATTTTCAATCAAACGATTATTGGTGATTTTATGGCACCCTTTTTTTTTCTCTGAAAGGAGAATGTGCGCTAAAGTCACCCAGAGCTACTCCTTTGAGCATTTTGCATCCAAATGTTTGACCAGTTGGTATTATCAAATTTTTGCCATAAGGACATACAATGAGAGAAGTGTTACATTCACAGATCAGTGAACTCGAAAACTGCTCTCGTATGGCTTATGTCTGTTGTATCTATTGGAATTGGGAAAACAAAGCAATGGGTAATCCAAATCAAATTATTATTGTAATCAGTTTTTGTTATTATCATCATGATATTTCTATTAGAACTATTATCATTTATATCATTGTCATTATTATTATCAGTAGTAGTAGTCGTAGTAGTAGTAGTAGTAGTAGTAGTAGTAGTAGCAGTAGTAGAAATATAATCCAGTGACTTAAAATTTCCACCAGGATGGACAAGAAATATGTGCCACTCGGGGGAAACCACAGAATAACCACGGAAGGAGCATATAACTCTCGCCACCTGTAAACGAAAAAACCCAGGCAGGATTGAAAACTGAAAGAACCAACCCATGAGATAGACACATAGTCCTGGCATATATCCTCGGCCTCTGCCAACTTAGGTGGATGGAAGGAAAGTGGAGAAGTATAGAGAGATGAAGGGCATGTGTTGTAAACTTACTATAATGGTCAGGAGGATAAACATGCACATGGAGGCCAAAATCCACAAAGGCACGGGTGTGCCAGTGATCTCACTGACATTCCATTTTATTGCCACCAGACAAAGCTGAAGCTACGACTATAATCCATCGTCGTGGAGTACATAGTTGGAAAAGTCCAAGGCTTCTGAGTATATTTGAGGACTTTGGAGATAAGGTTGTGAGATCAATCCAACCCAAGCTGAAGACTGGCAGAAAATGGACAGTCCAGAAGGCAGTGGACGCAGTGAAGGAAAGCCTCCACATCAGAGAAACAACAGGTCACATGAACACTGAAAGGTACGGACTGTAAATAACAAAACTGGAAAGATGGTCAAGGGGAATAAGTACAAAGAAAGCCATGGTAATGTGAGTGTTTCGTCATCTGTCTTTTATACAAAGAAAGCCATGGTAATGTGAGTGTTTCGTCATCTGTCTTTTATACAAAGAAACCCATGGTAATGTGAGTGTTTCGTCATCTGTCTTTTATACAAAGAAACCCATGGTAATGTGAGTGTTTCGTCATCTGTCTTTTATACAAAGAAACCCATGGTAATGTGAGTGTTCATCATCTGTCTTTTATACAAAGAAAGCCATGGTAATGTGAGTGTTTCGTCATCTGTCTTTTATACAAAGAAACCCATGGTAATGTGAGTGTTCATCATCTGTCTTTTATACAAAGAAAGCCATGGTAATGTGAGTGTTTCGTCATCTGTCTTTTATACAAAGAAAGCCATGGTAATGTGAGTGTTTCGTCATCTGTCTTTTATACAAAGAAACCCATGGTAATGTGAGTGTTTCGTCATCTGTCTTTTATACAAAGAAACCCATGGTAATGTGAGTGTTCATCATCTGTCTTTTATACAAAGAAAGCCATGGTAATGTGAGTGTTTCGTCATCTGTCTTTTATACAAAGAAACCCATGGTAATGTGAGTGTTTCGTCATCTGTCTTTTATACAAAGAAACCCATGGTAATGTGAGTGTTTCGTCATCTGTCTTTTATACAAAGAAAGCCATGGTAATGTGAGTGTTTCGTCATCTGTCTTTTATACAAAGAAAGCCATGGTAATGTGAGTGTTTCGTCATCTGTCTTTTATACAAAGAAAGCCATGGTAATGTGAGTGTTTCGTCATCTGTCTTTTATACAAAGAAAGCCATGGTAATGTGAGTGTTTCGTCATCTGTCTTTTATACAAAGAAAGCCATGGTAATGTGAGTGTTCGTCATCTGTCTTTTATACAAAGAAAGCCATGGTAATGTGAGTGTTTCGTCATCTGTCTTTTATACAAAGAAAGCCATGGTAATGTGAGTGTTTCGTCATCTGTCTTTTAT
>JAPXFY010000014.1:80179394-80209394 GCA_030674185.1 Monoplex corrugatus
TATACTACAAGTGAACTCCAGAGCAAGCAACTCTTGGGTTTTTGTCGCGCAGTGCGAGGGAAACACATAAGGAAGGAGACAAGATCTTGACAGTCTGTACACCTGTCCCCCTCCCCTCTCCCCTCCTCCTGCTTTGTGTAGGAAACAGACTGCATGATCTAAAGTAACATCAGTTATTTAAAGGTACAGAACGTGGTGCGGTGGAGAGAGAAAGTGTCTTAAATGTACACACATATTCACACATGAGTATAAAACACACATGTACACTTTATACATGTATACAGACTATGTACATACACTGTGAGTATAAAACACACATGTACACTTTATACATGTATACAGATTGTGTACATACACTGTGAGTATAAAACACACATGTACACTTTACACATGTATACAGACTATGTACATACACTGTGAGTATAAAACACACATGTACACTTTATACATGTATACAGATTGTGTGCATACATTGTGAGTATAAAACACACATGTACACTTTATACATGTATACATTTATGTACATACACTGTGAGTATAAAACACACATGTACACTTTATACATGTATACAGATATGTGTGCATACATTGTGAGTATAAAACACACATGTACACTTTATACATGTATACATATTATGTACATACACTGTGAGTATAAAACACACATGTACACTTTATACATGTATACATATTATGTACATACACTGTGAGTATAAAACACACATGTACACTTTATACATGTATACATATTATGTACATACACTGTGAGTATAAAACACACATGTACACTTTATACATGTGTACAGTTTATGTGCATACACTGTGAGAAAGGAAGATAGAAACAGACACAAAGTGGGATGGGAAAGGAACAAATTGTCAGACATATCAGACTAGAATGATTCTTTGTCTGTCTGTCTGTCTGTCTCTGTCTCTCTCTCTCTCTCTCTCTCTTTCTCTCACTCACTCTCTCTCTCTCTCTGTGTCTCCCTGTCTCTCCTTTTCCTTCTCTCTCTGTCTCTGTGTATGTGTTCGTGTGAATGGGAGCGGTAGCGTCACCCTAAGCATGCATCTGTCACGAAATGAACCCACCAGGTGTGAGTGACCCTATCCATCTTCCTCCATTGGTCAACTCCATGAACTGCACGATGACCAGTCACTGTGAGGGAGTGGCCAGTGCAAGAGACTAATAATTGGGAGGTGTGGGTTTGAAGTTCATCTGTCCAAATAATTGGTCTAGCATTTCCCTTTAATTGAATTAAAGCCACAGTTGCATGCGCAATGGACTAATCTAGAAGACTGGACCATACAGTTAATTGTTATCAATGTCATGGCCAGCTCCACAGGTTCGTGTATCACTTGGGCCTGGTTGGCATCAGACATGGGCTATTACAAAACAAAAACAGAAGACAACCTTGTCATACATTCTCATTCCCCATGGAATACCGTAGCACCACCACTATCATCTGCGTTCTTATCTGTCTTTGCAGCATCAGA
This sequence comes from Monoplex corrugatus, assembly GCA_030674185.1. Lineage (NCBI taxonomy): Eukaryota > Metazoa > Mollusca > Gastropoda > Littorinimorpha > Ranellidae > Monoplex > Monoplex corrugatus. The sequence goes on from JAPXFY010000014.1 coordinate 80,180,889, forward strand.
ATCTGAAACACTTGGTGACCTGCTGTTAGTGCTCACACATTGTCAGCAGCGCCTGGAGAACGAGAACATGGCATACAGACAACAGATTCTGATACAATGTTCACAATGTGTTCATGGCTGATGTTAAGAAAAGTGATGACGATGTTAACATGATGTTCTATGTTGGAATCAGATTACATGACAGAACTGATGTCTACGTTTCTCAACGTAATGAGAGTTTTGTGGTACAATGGCTTACCTGCTTTCTTTATTTCTGTAGTGTCTCACCGTTCCGGCAAGTTTTGTTTTCAGCATTGTATCCTGACATCAAAAAGATCTGAGATATACATACACTTCTAGTGTAATAGAGAATATGCGGGTAACATGTTCAAAGATCCAATGATCAAATTGTAAGGACTGTGCATAACATTTCCAAAGTCATAAACGTGTAAAGATATAGAGCAGACAACGAGTGCAGTAGTACCAGTGTGGAGGTGTATGGAGTTGACAAATGGAAGGAAGTGTTGGTCACACTTCCCCTAGGCGAATAAAGAGTATTCGTGAGACAGAATGAAATGGCATGTACATGATGCAATGATGCTATAGAAGATGACATACGCTGTGTACTCTGTTAACCTACTTTTTTACACATCCGCCCAAAGTATATACCTGGTTAATTTTAATTTTATGAAAAACCAGAAAAGGATTGTTGTCAACTGTTGTCATGACAGCCATATGCCTGGGCTGACGGTATCACTCGCTTACACACACACACACACACCCACTCACCACCCACACAGCCACACACACACACACACACACACATACACACACATATACAGAGAGAGAGACACAGAGAGAGAGAGAGAGAGACAGAGACAGAGACAGAGACAGAGACAGACAGACAGACAGAGAGAAAGAGAGAGAGAGACAGGGAGATAGAGACAGAGACAGAGAGATGGAGACAGAGAGACAGACTGCAAGACAGACAGAAAGACGTACGGACGGACAGACAGACAGATACACAGAAACAAAGAAAGATACACATTTCGTCTTATTATTTTATGTATCAATCTCAGTTTCTCCGTTTCACACTTGACAATCTGTGTCTTTGCACTTTCTGTCTCAAGAATGGATGAACGGATGGGTTAAGACACAGGCAGACTGATGCATAATGCATGTTTATGGATGTGTCTGTCTGTGTGAACATCTCTCTTTTGCAGGATGTGTCTATCTCTGTGTACCTCTCTTCTCCTCCCTCTCCTTCCCCGGACCTTCTTCCCCTAGGCGTAAATTTGTGAGATTGCTTACGTCCCGCAATTCTTTCTCAGAAAGATGGAAGGATGCAGAAAGAGAGACTAATCTATAAGTACTCAGTAACCTCCCTTTTCCCTCCCTCTGTCTCTCTCCTTCCTCACACCTTAGCATATGCAAGTAATGTTTTCGTGGGTTATGTCAAAGGCTAACGTATTCCAGGTGGAAAAATGGTATGGCCATATGCAGTGTAGTAACAACATTTTCTTTCTCTTAAACACTCAGAACACCTGGAAATTATGTAAGGTATCCTTTTTTTTTTAATTTGACAAACATGTCAAGAACAGTGTGGCAAAGTGAAATAACAGACGTTGCAAAACATCGTAATCGAATAAAGAGTATTCGTGAGACAGAATGAAATGGCATGTACATGATGCAATGACGCTATAGAAGATGACATACGCTTTGTACTCTGTTAATCTACTTTTTTACACATCCGCCCAAAGTATATACCTGGTTAATTTTATGAAAATCCATGCCGTATTCTTGTTGGTACACTTTTGGCAAACCAGAATGTATTAAAAATGAGAATTGTGTATGCGTATCTATACATAGCTTTACAATTACGATCTAGTACCCTCAGCTGATCAATGATGGAAACCATGCTCAATATCTATTGTTCTTTTTGTGTATATGTGTATATGTGATAGCAGTGTACTGCTCTATAATTTACTATCGTTATTATGTATTGAATGCTGTGTCCCTTTTTTAGAACAGACTGTGGAATCATTTGAATACATTCAGTTTTTGTTTGTTTGTTTGTTTGTTTGTTTGTTTGTTTGTTTGTTTGTTTGTTTGTTTGTTTTCCACCTGTCGTCAAAATCCCAAGATTCAATCTGATTTGTCTTCATTGGTTTGAGGACTGATAGGGTTTCCATGATGGCTCTTGTGAAGTCTTATGATCCTCGTTACAGAAGCGTTCGGATGGTCAAAAGCAGCAGGCTTCTTCCCCAATGATTCCAACCTTTGGCCATTAAGCTTTTTGTTTATTTCCTGCGTCACCGGACATCTGCTGCTGTTTGCTGTGTCCTTTCTTCTCCACAGCTCAGTTATGGTGCTCGATGGTCTCCGATTTCTGTTTTATTTTCCTCTTGTTCTTCTTAATTTTTAACCTGTAGTATCTATCCGTGTGACCACTCCCACTCCATAAATCATTGCACATTTTTCAGCCTCATGCGCACAGACAATTTGATATGCACGTTTGTCTCTGTGCTCATTTTTGTGTCAGACGTTTACTACGTAAGCAATCATTTCGTCATTAACTACTCCTTCTCTTTTCCCCCTCCTTCCCCCCATTTTTAATACCTCTTTACTTTTTTTTCATTTGTATGTTTGTTATATTTATGTTGTTACATATTTCATTTTCAGTTTATTAATTTTAAGCAATGTATTTTTGATGTCTCTATTTATATATATGTAGCGTAGTGAGGACTAGCTGTAAGACATGTCGAGTTGGACTAATTCTATTGTCGAGTAATAACGTGTTTTGAATTCTCTTGTAACATAGTTTTGACTGACTGATTAGAGTGGATGAAACTGCTGTGATAGCTCACTTGTGCCGACTGACCTGCATGTACTCTATACCGTGTGCCGTGTGCGTGTGGAAATTGTCCACAGAATTGTGTGTATCAGAAGTATCAAAATACTTGCTACAGATCGATCTTTTCACTTCTTCTCTGGAATGATCGCCTCGGCTTGGCCTACTGCAGAATATTTGAATCGGAGATGGTGTGTGGGGGGTGGAGGATGGGGGTAGTGTGTGTGTGTGTGTGTGTGTGTGTGTGGTGCGTGGTGTGTGTGTGTGTGTGTGTGTGTGTGTGTGTGTGTGTGTGTGTGCACATGATACATAAAAGGAGTCATTTGTGATGTCAGTTTGAAAGGGCAGAAGTCAAGTGGGGAAACGTCGTACTTCCGACATGGATTCGAATCCTGGATTCGATCTGCATACACACCGGTCCCTGGTGAGTAGAAGGTTGTGACTTTCTTTATCTTGGGTGCCTGGTTGTGTTCACCCACTGACTGGAAACGTGAAGGAGTATGCCTGAACTTTTCACGTACACAATTATCAAACTTCATTCTTTTACGCCATGAGCTGTACGTGATGCAAGGAAGAGAACAGTGTGACTGGAGTTTGTGTGCCCTGGTTATTTTACCACGATACTTGGCAAAATCAATATCCATTGCATTTCCAAAGAAAACAGGGGCTACAGAATGCGAACTCCATCGTACAATCAGTTTGATGAGTCATGTAACAAAAATCCTATTAAGAATAATCATGATGAGGACAAGGAACAGAATCAAAGGAGAAATAACAGAAGAATAGTGTGGATTTGTGGAAGGGAAAGGAATTCTTTATGTCATATACATCTTAAGAAATATCACAGGGAAGTCAGTCGAGTTGAACAAGGATTTATATTTATGCATTGCTGATTATACCAAGACTTTCGATCGAGTAAGACATGAAGAATTGATCAACCAACAAGAAAGACTCAATATTGACGGAAAAGATCTACGAATAATCAGAAATATGTATTGGGAACAAACAGCAGCAATGAGAATAGAAAACGATATAAGTTCTTTCCAAAATATCAAAAGAGGAGTCAGGCAAGGCTGTGTTGTGTCACTGGATTTGTTTTCACTTTACAACGAAACTTCATGAGAAACCTAGAAGAATGCCCTGGATTAAAGGTTGGAGTAAAAATGATAAAAAACATTCATTAAGCTGATGACACCGTGTTAATTGCAGAAAATAAAAGGGACCTACAAAACCTTGTGAATACAGTAGAAATAGAAAGCAAAAATAAAGGGCTGGAGCTAAATAGTAAGAAGATTGAAGTCATGGTAATCAGTAAAAACATGAAATCCCCTCACGCAAAATAACGGCAAATGGCACAACACTGAGACAAGTTAAGTTTACATATCTGGGAACAGTCATTTCACCAGACAGTAGATGCACATCATGAATAGCCAGCAAAATTGGCCAAGCCAAAACAGCATTCATGAAATTGAAAAGCATTCTTACCAATAAATGCCTATATTAACATCAAGAAGAGAGTTCTTGAATGCTATATAGAACCGATAATAATAATAATAATAATAATAATTAATAATAATTACAATATTTATATAGCGCACAATCTTGATAAAATCAAATCTAAGCGCTGAAACACACACACACGCACGCACGCACGCACACGCACGCACGCACGCACACACACGCACCCACGCACACACACACACACACACACACACACACACACACACACACACACACACACACACACGGCTATAAATGGGGAGAAAGAATAAAAACAATGGAAAATTATAGAGAGCATATTATATACAATTATATATTGCAATGTGATTCCCCTCCGAGTGGAGACAGGCTGCAGAGGGGATTGAGTGAGGTCAGGATTTTATGCAGAGGAGAAAAGGTGAGTTTTGAGAGCGGACTTGAAGGAGACAAAAGTAGGTTGCTGACGGACTGAGAGAGGAAGTTTGTTCCAGGAGAGCGGACCAGAAACAGAGAAGGCTTGTGGACCATAGGTATTGAGCTTAGTGCGTGGAAAGCGAAAAGTCAGAGGATCGGAGGCAGAGCGGAGGGTACGTGAGGGAACATAGATCTCAAGTAGGCTTGACAGGTAATCGGGGGCTGCGTTATTGAGGCTTTTGTAGCACACGGTGTCTAGTTTGTACTGTATGCGCTTTGATACAGGGAGCCAGTGAAGTTGTGCTAGGAGAGGAGATATGTGGTCAGCTTTTTTCTTTTTGAGTACAAGGCGTGCAGCATTGTTTTGAATAAATAATGAATAATGTTATAAGGTTGTGAGGCGTGGACAGTCAACACGCAAAACCAGAACTAGATTCAGGCAGCCGAAATGTGTTTTTTTAAGAAGAATGTTGAGAGTTCCATGGACAGCAAAGAAAACAAACGAGACAGTCTTGATGGAGGCAGACAATATCCGTATTACCATGAAGTCACCAATCATTTTAGCATCGTGAAAATTGTACGGGTTCTGTGCTTCTTCATGCTCTGATCTCGTGAAGACCTCAGTTCTGGTTTTCTCCACCTTCCATGCCTGATGTCAATCATGTTGGGGTCTTGGTGGTCAGTGTGGTGATAGGGGAGGGGTTCTCGTTCAATGGCCGTGGTATTGGTTTTCTTACCGGGGTATCTCTCATTCGGTCTGATTCCGCTACTGGGTGATGTTTGTCGTTAGTCAGGGGCTTAGATGGCTGTATCCTTAGTAAATTGGATCAGAACAGACACTGTTTAACTCCACCAAAGACACCCAACTGCGTGTAGGGTCTCCTGTGGTAAGTAGGCTCATGGCAGTTTGATATGTCTGGGTTGTGTGGTTTTCATGGTGTTGGGATGTGGACTGAATGAACTTGGGGTGCGCGGAGTGTTGTGGAACCGGAACAAACGGCGTGGAATCAACGCAACCTTAGATGGCACAGATGTTGGCACTGAAAGAAAAAGGATTCCCCTAAAACCCAGTTGATCAACTGCGGCATCAACGCCACCAAGTGAGAAGTCATTGCCCACTACAGAGTAAACTGGCGACAGCAACGCATGCAAAGCACGACCACATTTGAACAGCACAAACATAATGCCACTACACAGAAGACAGGCCAGCGGAAGCAGAACCGAGGGCTGCAGATCCCCTCCATCGAAGTGCCTGCATTGCAGAAGAACATGCGCCTCCAGAATCGGTATTGTGTCCCACATGAAGACCAACACCAGGCGATATGGACCAGGATGTCTATCCATCCCTTTGTGGAGACGACTAGAGGGTACTGAAGAAGGGGGAAATAAAGATGCGTGTACTCACGTGCACACATGCAAACACAACCATACACACACACAATCACACATGCATATGCAGGGTCCACAAAATGATTTACATTAGTTTTAAACAAGAAACAGCAGAAAATGAATTAGGAAATTTCTACAGTGAGAGACTAAGCAATCCATATTCAAACACTGCTTCCGAAAATGTTTTTCCTTTTTTTCCTTTTCAGTAAAGAGTTTTATTGTTTAAAGGAACACATCAGAGGCATGCATTCAGAGACGGCAAAAACTACGTATTATGGTTAAAATTATAACACACCGTTGGTTTAAGCATTTCTTTTACCAACTAGGAAAAGACTCCCATCTAATTGAAACTGTCATCCCTACCCCTTGTCTTTCTAATCCTATACTTGGGCCTGATCCCTACCCCCATGCCCCTTCACTTGCAGAAACCCGGGAGGACCTGAGGAGGTGAGGAGCGGCCTGGTGCCATCTTCATTTAAGCACACTTAAAACCCGTTCCTACTACAGCCTGTCTCTTGGGGCTCCTCTAATTGTACACCTCCCTGTCCCCCTGTCCCTCTGTCCCTCTGTCCCTCTCTATTTCGCTCTCTCATTTCTTTTCCCCCCTCTCCTTTCTCTCACACTTGCTGCACCCCAACACTCTCTTCATTTTCTTTCTGCCACCCCCCCCCCCCCCGAACACACACACACTGTCTCCCGCCCCATCATTTTCGATCTCTTTTTCTTTCTCTCTTACACACACACACACACACAACACACACACACACACCACACACACACATTACACACTTTCTCTATCTCTCTCTCTCTCCCTCTCCCTCTCTCTCTCTCTCTCACACACGCACGCACGCACGCACATACACACACCACACATACACACACACAACACACACACACACACACCACTCACACACACCCTTCTTCAGCATCTTTTTGACTTTTTACCATACCTTCGTCTCTCCTATTCCCTGTGTGTCTCTCCGCTTGACTCTTTGCTTCTGTCTGTCTGTCTGTCTGTCTGTCTGTCTGTGTCTGTCTGTCTGTCTCTCTCTCTCTCTCTCCTTCTCTCTCTGTCTCTCTGTTTCTGTCTGCCTGTCCGTCGGTCTGTCTTTTTGTCTCTCTCTCTCTGTTTCTGTCTGTCTGCCTGTCTCTCTGTCTGTCTCTGTATGTCTGTCTGTCTGTGTGTCTATCTGTTTATCTGTCTGTCTATTTGTCTGTCTATCTGTCTGTCTGTCTCTATCTCGTGTCTGTGTGTCTGTGTGTCTGTCTGTCTGTTTGTCTGTCTGTCTCTCTCTCTTCACTTAGTATCCACTGACACTCACAAGAGGGTTAGTGTATAAGTAAGAGAGAGACAGACAGACAAAACGACAGACACACAGGGATAGGAGTGACGAGGTATGGTAAAGTCAAAAAGATGCCCGAAGAAGGGTGTGTGCAGTGTGTGTTGTTGTGTGTCGTGATTGTGGTTGTGTTGTCGTGTCGTGTGTGAGGAGAAGAGATAGAGAGAGGAGAGAGGAGTCGAGAAGTGGTATGTGTGTGTCGTGTGTGATGGTTGACGTGTGTCTGTAAGACAGAAAAAAAGAGACGAAAATGAGGGGCGAGACAGTGTGGTGTTCGGGGGGGGGGGGTGGGTTGTCAGAAGAATGAAAGAGTGTTGGTGCAGCATGTGAGAGAAGGTAGGGGAATATGGTATCTCAGCCTGTTATAAAGCTGTGTGCAGGAATTGGAATCAACAGTAGATCTCGACCCATGGGATTATAAGTGAAGAAACAAATTATAAACAACATTCGTTGCGCATATGACACCTTGCTAGTTGCAGGAAATGAAAAAAAAGACTTGCAAAACCTTGTGAATATAATAGAAATAGAAAGCAAAAGTAAAGGGCTGGAACTAAATAGCAAGAAGACTAAAGTCACGGTAATCAGTAATAAATATGAAATCCCCTCATGCAAAATAACAGCAAATGACACAATATTGAGACAGGTTGATAAGTTTAAATATTTGGGAAAGATCATCTCACCAGACAGTAGATGCACATCAGAAAGAGCCAGCAGAATCGGCCAAGCCAAAACGGCATTCAAGAAGATGAAAAGCGTTCTTACCAACAAATGCCTTTCAATTAACGTTTAGAAGAGAGTTCTTGAATGTTACATAGAACCAATACTGTTGTACTGTGGTGAGGTGTGGACAGTCAACACGCAAAGTTAGAACAAAATTGAGGCAGCTGAAATGTGGTTTCTAAGAATAATGTTGAGAGTTCCATGGACAGCTCAGAAAACAAACGAGACAGTCTTGAAGGAGGCAGACACAAGAAGATCATTAATAAAGAAAATTAGGAAAAGACAAGCAACATTTATAGGATATTTTATGAGGCAAGAGAAATTAGAGCACCTGGTCACAACAGGAAATCTGGAAGTAAAGAGAACACCAGGTAGATCCAGAAAGAGAAACTATTGGACGACTTGCAGGGTGGCTGAAGACAGAGAAGGTGGAAGATGTGCTTGCGGCAACAACGGACAGATGCATATGGAGGGCCAGGGCCATGATCGCCAATGCCATGTGGCAAGGCACTTGATGATGATGATTATGATGATGATGATGATGATGATGATGATGATGCATACATGAGCGCATGTCTGTCGTCCACCCCCAACTACCCTCGCTCTCACTCTCCCAGCGACAGGGGATAGATTCTTGTGGAGGACCATGATCGCCAACGCCATGCGGCAGGGCACATCATGATGATGGTGACTCCACCCCCCTCATAATATCAACATTTTGCCAGCGCTTTGGGTTTGCGCATGCTGATGGAGTTTGTCAGATCTGAGTGGTGCGCATACGGAAAGACCCGAGTGTGATGAGCTTCTCTTGAACAAATTCCAAACTTCTCTTATTTTTTCTTTTCCTTCGTTCGTTCCTTCCCTTCCAGCGTTTCCAGGAAAGTCGGGATCAAACAATGATTTGACATCATGCTGTCCCCCCAAAAAACATACACACACTGTCTGTCTGTCTATTTGTCTGTCTGTCTGTCTGTCTGTCTTTCTGTCTGTCTGTCTGCCTGCTTGTCTGTCTGTCTATCTGTATGTATGTATGTATGTATGATTATGTATGTATGTATGTATGTATAGTATGTATGTATGCATGTATGTATGTATGTTTCTGTCTGTTTGTCTGTCTGTCTTCTGTCTGTCTGTTTTCTATCTGTTTGTCTTCTGTCCGTCTGTCTGTCTGTCTGTCTGTGTGCCTACTCCTCTCTCTCTCTCTCTCTCTCTCTCTCTTCTTTCTTTCTTTTTCTTTCTTTTTCTGTCTCTCTCTTTCTCGTCTTCGATTGAGACAGGATAAGACGTCCTTCCACTCCTGGGAGTTTCTTGTGACTCCTTGCTCGTGTCTGTCTGGTTATACCGACACCCCCTCCCCCCCCCCCTCTATTTCTCTTTCTCTCCCTCTCTTTTACTGTCTTACCCTCGGTTCGACCTCTGTTTCTGTCTCTGTCTGTCTGTCAGCCTGTCAGTCTGTCTGTCTGTTTGTCTCTGTCTGCCTGTCTGTTCTATGTCTCACTGTCTCTGTCTCTGTCTGTCTGTCTCTGTCTGCCTGTCTGCTCTTTGTCTCACTGTCTCTGTCTCTGTCTCTGTCTGTCTGTCTGTCTGCCTGTCTCTCTCTCTCTCTCCCTCTTTCTCCTCTCTCCTCTCTCTCTCTCTCTCTCTCTCTCTCTCTCTCTCTCTCTCACGCACTATGATTGTGTGTCTGTGTTTATTTCTGTTTTCCCTTGTCCCGTGAATACTTGTATAGCTCTGTCCTTGACTGTCTTTCTTTCTGCTCCATTTCTTTTTTTCTGTCTGTTTCTTTGTCTGTCTGTCTATATCCCCTCTCTTCTGTATCTTTTTTGTCTGTCTGCCTGTCTATATCCCTCTTTCTCTCTGTTTGTTTGTCTGTCTGCTTGTCTATATCCCTCTCTCTGTCTGTTTGTCTGTCTGCCTGTCTATATCCCTCTATCTCTCTGTTTGTTTGTCTGTCTGCTTGTCTATATCCCTCTCTCTGTCTGTTTGTCTGTCTGCCTGTCTATATCCCTCTCTCTGTCTGTCTGTCTGCCTGTCTATATCCCTCTCTCTGTCTGTTTGTCTGTCTGCCTGTCTATATCCCTCTCTCTGTCTGTTTGTTTGTCTGTCTATATCCCTCTCTCTGTCTGTTTGTTTGTCTGCCTGTCTATATCCCTCTTTCTGTCTGTTTGTTTGTCTGTCTGCTTGTCTATGTCCCTCTCTCTGTCTGTTTGTCTGTCTGCCTGTCTATATCCCTCTCTCTGTCTGTTTGTCTGTCTGCCTGTCTATATCCCTCTCTCTGTCTGTTTGTCTGTCTGCCTATCTATATCCCTCTCTCTGTCTGATTGTCTGTCTGCCTATCTATATCCCTACTCTCTGTCTGTTTGTTTGTCTGTCTGCTTGTCTATATCCCTCTCTCTGTCTGTTGTTTGCCTGTCTGCTTGTCTATATCCCTCTCTCTGTCTGTTTGTCTGTCTGCCTGTCTATATCCCTCTCTCTGTCTGTTTGTTTGTTGCTGCTTCTATATCCCTCTCTCTGTTGTTGTTGTCTGCCTTCTATATCCCTCTCTCTGTCTGTTTGTTGTCTGCTGTCTATATCCCTCTCTCTGTCTGTTTGTTTGTCTGCCTGTCTATATCCCTCTTCTGTCTGTTTGTTTGTCTGCTGTCTATATCCCTCTTCTGTCTGTTTGTTGTCTGCTGTCTATATCCCTCTCTCTGTCTGTTTGTTTGTCTGCTTCTAATCCCTCTCTCTGTCTGTTTGTTTGTCTCCTGTCTATACCCTCTTCTGTCTGTTTGTTTGTCTGCCTGTCTATATCCCTCTCTGTCTGTTTGTTTGTCTGCCTGTCTATATCCCTCTCTCTGTCTTTTTGTCTGCCTTCTATATCCCTCTCTCTGTCTTTTTTTGTCTGCTGTCTAATCCCTCTCTGTCTGTTTGTTGTCTGCCTGTCTATATCCCTCTTCTGTCTGTTTGTTGTCTGCTCTATATCCCTCTCTCTGTTGTTTTGTCTGCTTCTATATCCCTCTCTGTCTGTTTGTTTGTCTGCTGTCTATATCCCTCTCTCTGTTGTTTGTTGTCTGCTGTCTATATCCCTCTCTCTGTCGTTTGTTTCTGCTGTCTATATCCCTCTCTCTTTGTTTGTTGTCTGCTTCTATATCCTCTCTCTGTCGTTTGTTTGTCTGCCTGTCTATATCCTCTTTTCTGTTTGTTTGTCTGTCTGTCTAATCCTCTCTCTGTCTGTTTGTTTGTCTGCTGTCTATATCCTCTCTCTTCTGTTGTTTGTCTGCTGTCTATATCCCTCTCTCTGTTGTTTGTCTGTTGCCTGTCTATATCCCTCTCTCTGTTTTTGTTGTCTGCCTTCTAATCCCTCTCTCTGTCTGTTTGTCTGTCTGCCTTTATCCCTCTCTTCTGTTTTGTTGTCTGCTGTCTATATCCCTCTCTCTGTCTGTTTGTTTTGTCTGCTTGTCTATATCCCTCTTCTGTCTGTTTTTGTCTGCTGTCTATATCCCTTTCTGTCTGTTTGTTGTCTGCTTGTCTATATCCTCTTCTGTCTGTTTGTTTGTCTGTCTGTGTCTATATCCCTCTTCTGTCTGTTGTTTGTCTGCTGTCTATATCCTCTTTCTGTCTGTTTGTCTGCCTTCTATATCCCTCTCTGTCTGTTGTTTGTCTTGTCTATATCCTCTCTCTTCTGTTTGTTTGTCTGTCTGCTGTCTATATCCCTCTCTTTTGTTTGTTGTCTGCCTGTCTATATCCCTCTCTCTGTCTGTTGTGTCTGCCTGTCTATATCCCTCTTCTGTCTGTTTGTTTGTCTGCCTGTCATATCCCTCTCTCTGTCTGTTTGTTGTCTGCCTGTCTATATCCTCTCTCTGTCTGTTTGTTTGTCTGCCTTCTATATCCCTCTTCTGTCTTTTTTTTTGTCTGCTTCTATATCCCTCTCTCTGTCTGTTTGTTTGTCTGCTTCTATATCCCTCCTCTGTTGTTTGTTTGTCTGCTGTCTATATCCCTCTCTTGTTTGTTTGTTGTCTGCTGTCTATATCCCTCTTCTGTCTGTTTGTTTGTCTGCTGTCTATATCCCTCTTCTTCTGTTTGTTTTCTGTCTGTGTCTATATCCCTCTTCTGTTGTTTGTTGTCTGCCTGTCTATATCCCTCTCTCTGTTGTTGTTGTCTGCCTGTCATATCCCTCTTCTGTCTGTTTGTTTGTCTGCTGTCTATATCCCCTTCTTGTTTGTTTGTCTGCTGTCTATATCCTCTTCTGTCTGTTTGTTTGTCTGCTTCTATATCCCTCTTCTGTCTGTTTGTTTGTCTGCTGTCTATATCCCTCTTCTGTCTGTTTTTGTCTGCCTTCTATATCCCTCTCTCTGTCTGTTTGTTTGTCTGCTGTCTATATCCCTCCTCTGTTGTTTGTTTGTCTGCTGTCTATATCCCTCTTCTGTCTGTTTGTTGTCTGCTGTCTATATCCCTCTTCTGTCTGTTTGTTTGTCTGCCTTTATATCCCTCTTCTGTCTGTTGTTTGTCTGCCTGTCTATATCCCTCTCTGTCTGTTTGTTGTTGCTGCTATATCCTCTTCTGTCTGTTTGTTGTCTCCCTGTCTATATCCCTCCTCTGTTTGTTTGTTGCCTGTCTATATCCCTCTTCTGTTTTTTGTCTGCCTGCTATATCCCTCTTTCTGTCTGTTTTTGTCTGCTTCTATATCCCTTCTGTCTGTTTGTCTGTCTGCTTCTATATCCCCTCTTGTTGTTGTTTGTCTGCCTGTCTATATCCCTCCTCTGTTTTTTGTCTGCCTGTCTATATCCCTTCGTCTGTTTGTTTGTCTGCTGTCTAATCCCTCTTCTGTCTGTTTGTCTTTGCTCTATATCCTCTTCGTCTGTTTGTTGTCTGCTGTCTATATCCCTCTCTTTGTTTTGTTCTATACGGCTTCCTCTATATCCCTCTCTCTGTCTGTTTTTTGTCTGCCTGTCTATATCCCTCTCTCTGTCTGTTTGTCTGCCTGTCTATATCCCTCTCTCTGTCTGTTTGTCTGTCTGCCTGTCTATATCCCTCTTTCTTCTGTTTGTTTGTCTGTCTCTGTCTATATCCCTCTCTCTTGTTTGTTTGTCTGCCTGTCTATATCCCTCTCTCTGTTGTTTGTCTGTCTGCTGTCTATATCCCTCTCTGTCTGTTTGTTGTCTGCTGTCTATATCCCTCTCTCTGTCTGTTTGTTTGTCTGCCTGTCTATATCCCTCTCTCTGTCTGTTTGTTGTCTGCCTGTCTATATCCCTCTCTCTGTCTGTTCCCCCCCCCCTCTATATCCTCTTCTGTTGTTTGTTGTTGCCTTTTATCCCTCCTGTCTGTTTGTTTGTCTGCTGTCTATTCCTCTTCTGTTGTTTGTTGTCTGCCTTCTATATCCCTCTCTTTGTTGTTGTGCTGTTTCTCCCGTTGTTGTCTGCTTTATCCCTCTTCGTCTGTTTGTTTTCTGCTGTCTTATCCTCTTCTGTTGTTTTGTCTGCTGTCTATATCCCTCTTGTTGTTTGCTGCTCTATTCCCCTTCGTCTGTTGTTGTTGCTTATATCCTCTTCTGTTGTTGTTGCCTGTTATATCCTCTTGTTGTTTGTCTGCCTGTCTATATCCTCTTCTGTGTTTGTTTTGCCTGTCTATATCCCTCTCTCTGTTTGTTTGTCTGCTGCTATATCCCTCTTCTGTTGTTTGTTTGTCTCTCCTGTCTTTCCTTCTTTCTTTCTGTTTGTTTGTCTGCCTGTCTATATCCCTCTCTCTGTCTGTTTTTTGTCTGCCTGTCTATATCCCTCTCTGTCTGTTTGTTTGTCTGCCTGTCTATATCCCTCTCTCTGTTGTTGTTTGTCTGCCTTCTATATCCCTCTCTCTGTCTGTTTGTTGTCTGCTTTAATCCCTCTCTCTGTCTGTTTGTTGTCTGCCTGTCTATATCCCTCTTCTGTTGTTTGTTTGTCTGCTGTCTATATCCCTCTTCTGTCTGTTGTTGTCTGCCTTCTATATCCCTCTCTCTGTCTGTTTGTTTGTCTGCTTCTATATCCCTCTCTCTGTCTGTTTGTTTGTCTGCCTGTCTATATCCCTCTCTGTCTGTTTGTTTGTCTGCTGTCTATATCCCTCTTCTGTCTGTTTGTTTGTTGCCTGTCTATATCCCTTCTCTGTCTGTTTGTTGTCTGCCTGTCTATACCTCTCTCTTCTTTTTCTCTCTATTCCTCTTCTGTCTGTTTGTTTGTCTGCTGTCTATATCCCTCTTCTGTCTGTTTGTTTGTCTGCTTCTATATCCCTCTTCTCGTTGTTTGTTTGTCTGCCTGTCTATATCCTCTTTCTGCTGTTTTTTTTGCCTGTCTATATCCCTCTCTCTGTTGTTTGTTGCTGCCTGTCTATATCCCTCTCTTGTCTGTTTTTTGTCTGCTGTCTATATCCTCTCTCTTCTGTTTGTTGCTGTCATATCCCTCTTCTTCTGTTGTTTGTCTGCCTGTCTATATCCCTCTTCTGTCTGTTTGTTTGTCTGCTGTCTATATCCTCTCTGTTGTTTGTTTGTCTCTCTATATCCCTCTCTCTGTTGTTTGTTGTCTGCCTGTCTATATCCCTCTTCTGTCTGTTTGTTTGTCTGTCCTGTCTATATCCCTCTTCTGTCTGTTTGTTTGTCTGCTCTGTCTATATCCCTCTCTCTGTCTGTTTGTTTTGTCTGCCTGTCTATATCCCTCTTCTGTCTGTTTTTTCTGTCTGCTTCTATATCCCTCTCTCTGTCTGTTTGTTTGTCGTCTGCCTGTCTATATCCCTCTTCTGTCTGTTTGTGTTGTCTGCCTGTCTATATCCCTCTCTCTGTCTGTTTGTTTGTCTGCCTGTCTATATCCCTCTCTCTGTCTGTTTGTTTGTTCTGCCTGTCTATATCCCTCTTCTGTCTGTTTGTTTGTCTGCCTGTCTATTATCCCTCTTCTGTGTCTGTGCTATATCTTTGTCTGTTGCTGCCTATCTATATCCCTCTCTCTGTCTGTTTTTCTCTGTTGTTTTTGTCTGCCTGTCTATATCCCTCTCTCTGTCTGTTTGTTTGTCTGCCTTCTATATCCCTTCTGTCTGTTTGTTTGTCTGCTTCTATATCCCTTCTTGTCTGTTGTTTGTCTGCCTGTCTATATCCCTCTCTCTGTCTGTTTGTTTGTCTGCCTGTCTATATCCCTCTTCTGTCTGTTTGTTTGTCTGCCTTCTATATCCCTCTCTCTGTCTGTTTGTTTGTCTGCTGTCTATATCCCTCTCTTCTTGTTGTCTGTTTGTTGTTGTCTGCCTGTCTATATCCCTCTTCTGTCTGTTTGTTTGTCTGCCTTCTATATCCCTCTCTCTGTTGTTTGTTTGTCTGCCTGTCTATATCCCTCTCTCTGTCTGTTTGTTGTCTGCCTGTCTATATCCTCTTTCTGTCTGTTTGTTTGTCTGCCTGTCTATATCCCTCTTCTGTCTGTTTGTTTGTCTGTCTGCCTGTCTATATCCCTCTCTGTCTGTTTGTTTGTCTGCCTGTCTATATCCCTCTTTCTGTCTGTTTGTTTGTCTGCCTGTCTATATCCCTCTCTCTGTCTGTTTGTTTGTCTGCTGTCTATATCCCTCTTCTGTCTGTTTTGTCTGCCTATCTATATCCCTCTTTGTCTGTTTGTTTGTCTTGCTGTCTATATCCCTCTCTCTGTCTGTTTGTTTGTCTGTCCTGTCTATATCCCTCTCTGTCTGTTTGTTTGTCTGCCTGTCTATATCCCTCTCTGTCTGTTTTTGTCTGTCTGCTGTCTATATCCCTCTTCTGTCTGTTTGTTTGTCTGCCTGTCTATATCCCTCTTCTGTCTGTTTGTTGTCTGCCTGTCTATATCCCTCTCTCTGTCTGTTTGTTTGTCTGCCTGTCTATATCCCTCTCTCTGTCTGTTTTTGTCTGTCTGCTGTCTATATCCCTCTTCTGTTGTTTGTTTGTCTGCTTCTATATCCCTCCTCTGTTGTTTGTTTGTCTGCCTGTCTATATCCTCTCTCTGTCTGTTTTTTGTCTGCCTGTCTATATCCTCTTCTGTCTGTTTGTTTGTCTGCCTGTCTATATCCCTCTTCTGTCTGTTTGTTTGTCTGCCTTCTATATCCCTCTTCTGTCTGTTTGTTTGTCTGCTTGTCTATATCCCTCTCTCTGTCTGTTTGTTTGTCTGCTGTTCTATATCCCTCTCTCTGTCTGTTGTTTGTCTGCTGTCTATATCCCCTTCTGTCTGTTTGTTTGTCTGCTGTCTATATCTCTTTCTGTTGTTTGTTTGTTGTTGTCTATATCCTGTTTGTTTGCTTCTATCTCTGTTTTGTTGTCTGCCTGTCTATATCCCTTTCTGTCTGTTTGTTTGTTTGCTGTCTATATCCCTCTTCTGTCTGTTTGTTTGTCTGCTGTCTATATCCTCTTCTGTCTGTTTGTTTGTCTGCCTGTCTATATCCCTCTTCTGTTGTTTGTTTGTCTGCCTGTCTATATCCCTCTTCTGTCTGTTTTGTTTGTCTGCCTTCTATATCCTCTTCTGTCTGTTTGTTTGTCTGCTTGTCTATATCCCTCTCTCTGTTTGTTTGTCTGCCTGTCTAATCCCTCTTTCTGTCTGTTTTTTGTCTGCTTGTTATATCCTCTCTCTGTTGTTTGTTTGTCTGCCTTCTATATCCCTTTCTGTCTTTTGTTGCCTGTCTATATCCCTCTCTCTGTCTGTTTGTTTGTCTGCCTGTCTATATCCCTCTTCTGTTGTTGTTGTCTGCCTGTCTATATCCCTCTCCTGTCTGTTTGTTTGTCTGCCTGTCTATATCCCTCTTCTGTCTGTTTGTTTTGTCTGCCTGTCTATATCCCTCTCTCTGTCTGTTTGTTGTGTCTGCCTGTCTATATCCCTCTTCTGTTTTGTTTGTCTGCTGTCTATATCCCTCTCTCTGTCTGTTTGTTTGTCTGCTCTGTCTATATCCCTCTTCTGTCTGTTTGTTTGTCTGCCTGTCTATATCCCTCTCTCTGTCTGTTTGTTGTCTGCCTGTCTATATCCCTCTCTTGTCTGTTTGTTTGTCTGCCTGTCTATATCCCTCTCTCTGTTGTTTTGTCCTGCCTGTCTATATCCCTCTCTCTGTCTGTTTGTTTGTCTGCCTGTCTATATCCCTCTCTCTGTCGTTGTTTGTCTGTCTGCCTGTCTATATCCCTCTTTCTGTCTGTTTGTTTGTCTGCCTGTCTATATCCCTCTCTCTGTCTGTTTGTTTGTCTGCCTGTCTATATCCCTCTCTCTGTCTGTTTGTTTGTCTGCCTATCTATATCCCTCTCTCTGTCTGTTTCTTTGTCTGCTTGTCTATATCCCTCTCCTTGTCTGTTTGTTTGTCTGTCTATCTATATCCTCTCTCTGTCTGTTTCTTTGTCTGCTTGTCTATATCCCTCTCTCTTCTGTTTGTTTGTCTGCCTGTCTATATCCCTCTTTCTGTCTGTTTGTTTGTCTGCCTGTCTATATCCCTCTTTTGTCTGTTTGTTTGTCTGTCTGCTTGTCTATATCCCTCTTTCTGTCTGTTTGTTTGTCTGCTTGTCTATATCCCTCTCTCTGTCTGTTTGTTTGTCTGCCTGTCTATATCCCTCTTTCTGTCTGTTTGTTTGTCTGTCTATCTATATCCCTCTCTCTGTCTGTTTGTTTGTCTGCTTGTCTATATCCCTTTTTCTGTCTGTTTGTTTGTCTGTCTATCTATATCCCTCTTTCTGTCTGTTTGTTTGTCTGCTTGTCTATATCCCTTTTTCTGTCTGTTTGTTTGTCTGCCTGTCTATATCCCTCTCTCTGTCTGTTTGTTTGTCTGCTGTCTATATCCCTCTCTCTGTCTGTTTGTTTGTCTGCCTGTCTATATCCCTCTTTCTGTCTGTTTGTTTGTCTGCCTTCTATATCCCTCTTTCTGTTTGTTTGTTGTCTGCCTGTCTATATCCCTCTCTCTGTCTGTTTGTTTGTCTGCCTGTCTATATCCCTCTTTCTGTCTGTTTGTTTGTCTGCTGTCTATATCCCTCTTTCTGTCTGTTTGTTTGTCTGCCTGTCTATATCCCTCTTTCTGTCTGTTTGTTTGTCTGCCTGTCTATATCCCTCTTTCTGTCTGTTTCTTTGTCTGCTTGTCTATATCCCTCTTTCTGTCTGTTTGTTTGTCTGTCTGCTTGTCTATATCCCTCTCTCTTCTGTTTCTTTGTCTGCTTGTCTATATCCCTCTCTCTGTCTGTTTGTCTGCCTGTCTATATCCCTCTCTCTGTCTGTTTGTTTGTCTGCTTGTCTATATCCATCTCTCTGTCTCATTCTTTGTCTCTCCTACAAAGCGAATGAAGTTAAAAGAGAAACACTTCTTTAAGTCTCTCTTTGTTATGAACAAAATGGGATCATTTCATATCGACCTGTGTGTGTTTATGTGTATGTCTGTGTATGTGTGTGTATCTATGACGGAAATGTGTTTTCACGATTTTCTCAGCTGTCTATGGATAGACGTTTAACCAAATCTGACTTGATAAATGTGTGAGCCTTTAAAGAGTCATACATGCGTACAATTGGTGGTCAAGGTTTCAAGCTCAAAGCCACACTGACCCAAAAAGTGCCTGAAATTAGTTTTTCTTCATCAAAATGTGTAAACCAGCTCTAATTCAGACATGTAAATTATGTTTACACTGTTGTAACAGTCTACCACTGTCCTCATTTCGGGTCAATCTTCATTCCATTTGAAGCTTCTTTAACGTCACAATGACCTTGAGAAGTACAAAATTTGGATTTTCTTCTAAATTGCTACATTGGATTTTCTCAGCTGTTCATGGTTGGATCGTTTCGGGTTTTGGTAAAGTCATTGTTGGCATACACCGTTGTTACAGAAGCGGTCAAGTCATAACAACAAACCTGCCTTCATCATAAAGTTGGTATGTTGTTTCTGTAAACAGGAACATTATCAATGATTCAAGTAAATATCATCGTTTTAGATCCAGCAACGACTTGAATCAGACTCACTACATTAAAGGTTGAATGACTGTACATTTTGGAGGTCACGATATGAAATATATACATCTTACCACAACTAGAAGATTTAAACGCCAATTGCAATTTTATTTGGTTTATATAGTAAAATAACAATTTCAAACAAGACGTGAAAATGTCACTGAAATTGGGTCATTTTCAAGGTCACCTGTATTTTTGATATCATTTATATAATATATAGGAAGAAAAGATATGTGGCTTGATCGTTATATGCATTTATATTTAAGCCGACCAAACCCATCCATTTTAAACGATTTGTCCTTTTTTTGTTTGTTTTCGTTTTATCAAACTCCATTACATTTTTATCATCTATTGCTAGCATTATTTATTTTTTCTAATGATATACTGATGCAGAAAAGCGTTAACCATGGAACTGATATTACAAGTCGTACATGACCACTTTCTTCCATTATCGTCATGATATAAAGTGATGAGACTATGAACATAGTGCCATCCTGAAGCCTCCTATTCATTTTAATGGCCAAAACCAGGAACATATGCAAACACCACACACACGCGCACACGCACACGCACACGCACACACACACACGCACACGCACACACACACACGCGCGCGCACACACACACACACACACACACACACACACACACACAACACACACACACACAAACCTGAATGTTCTAAGATCGAATCGTAGTACCCAATTATCTCCATCTACAGAAGCATATGGACAAAGTTTTTGTTGTTTGAGGAAAAAGAAGATTGTTAGAAAGGCTTGACCATCTTGTTTTATACTGTATACAAGACGGATAATTCAGTATTTCTCCTACATTAAAGCAAATCAAACCAGCAAATGTATCTGTTGGCCACAGGTTTAACAACACACATACATGTTTTGCCAGATATTCTTTGCACTATTTCTGCAGGCGCGAGATAGAAATTGAAGAGCATTTTCTCCTAAATTATGTATAGGCAGTGAATACTTTAACAGGCGCTAGTTCCAATCTGTTTCTTTTCTTTCTTCCAACCATAAATCAAAGTGTTTGTTTCTTGCAATGAAAACACAGCAATATGAGACCACTGCAGTGACAGTAAATATTTATACTCGTCCATCATTTTTCATACCTTCTATTGTCCTGGCTTCAAATCACAAAGGCTCGCTGTTGCATGCTGCGTGTTACATTTACAAAGCTTTTCATTTTGTTATCAGTGATATAATATGGCTCTACGCAGTCAGCAACAATAATAATAAGTGATTTGTGTTGTCTGATCAATGTTGGAAAGTGGTCTATTGTATTGTGGAAAACGTGCACAGTGGAACTGTTTTCATAAGTATGGCAGTGTTCATTACAGTATCATCTATGGATTACTGTTTTCATAAGTGTGGCAGTGTTCATTACAGTATCATCTATGGATTACTGTTTTCATAAGTATGACAGTGTTCATTACAGTATCATCTATGGATTACTGTTTTCATAAGTATGGCAGTGTTCATTACAGTATTATCTGTGGATTACTGTTTTCATAAGTATGACAGTGTTCATTACAGTATCATCTATGGATTACTGTTTTCATAATGTGACAGTGTTCATTACAGTATCATCTATGGATTACTGTTTTCATAAGTGTGGCAGTGTTCATTACAGTATCATCTATGGGTTACTGTTTTCATAAGTATGACAGTGTTCATTACAGTATCATCTATGGATTACTGTTTTCATAAGTATGACAGTGTTCATTACAGTATCATCTATGGATTACTGTTTTCATAAGTATGACAGTGTTCATTACAGTATCATCTATGGATTACTGTTTTCATAAGTATGGCAGTGTTCATTACAGTATCATCTATGGATTACTGTTTTCATAAGTATGGCAGTGTTCATTACAGTATCATCTATGGATTACTGTTTTCATAAGTATGGCAGTGTTCATTACAGTATCATCTGTGGATTACTGTTTTCATAAGTATGACAGTGTTCATTACAGTATCATCTATGGATTACTGTTTTCATAAGTATGACAGTGTTCATTACAGTATCATCTATGGATTACTGTTTTCATAAGTATGACAGTGTTCATTACAGTATCATCTATGGATTACTGTTTTCATAAGTATGACAGTGTTCATTACAGTATCATCTATGGATTACTGTTTTCATTAGTATGACAGTGTTCATTACAGTATCATCTATGGATTACTGTTTTCATAAGTATGACAGTGTTCATTACAGTATCATCTATGAATTACTGTTTTCATAAGTATGACAGTGTTCATTACAGTATCATCTATGGATTACTGTTTTCATAAGTATGACAGTGTTCATTACAGTATCATCTATGGATTACTGTTTTCATAAGTATGACAGTGTTCATTACAGTATCATCTATGGATTACTGTTTTCATAAGTATGGCAGTGTTCATTACAGTATCATCTATGGATTACTGTTTTCATAAGTATGACAGTGTTCATTACAGTATCATCTATGGATTACTGTTTTCATAAGTATGACAGTGTTCATTACAGTATTATCTATGGATTACTGTTTTCATAAGTATGACAGTGTTCATTACAGTATCATCTATGGATTACTGTTTTCATAAGTATGACAGTGTTCATTACAGTATCATCTATGGATTACTGTTTTCATAAGTATGACAGTGTTCATTACAGTATCATCTATGGATTACTGTTTTCATAAGTATGACAGTGTTCATTACAGTATCATCTATGGATTACTGTTTTCATAAGTATGACAGTGTTCATTACAGTATCATCTATGGATTACTGTTTTCATAAGTATGACAGTGTTCATTACAGTATCATCTATGAATTACTGTTTTCATAAGTATGACAGTGTTCATTACAGTATCATCTATGGATTACTGTTTTCATAAGTATGACAGTGTTCATTACAGTATCATCTATGGATTACTGTTTTCATAAGTATGACAGTGTTCATTACAGTATCATCTATGGATTACTGTTTTCATAAGTATGGCAGTGTTCATTACAGTATCATCTATGGATTACTGTTTTCATAAGTATGACAGTGTTCATTACAGTATCATCTATGAATTACTGTTTTCATAATGTGACAGTGTTCATTACAGTATCATCTATGGATTACTGTTTTCATAAGTATGACAGTGTTCATTACAGTATCATCTATGAATTACTGTTTTCATAAGTATGACAGTGTTCATTACAGTATCATCTATGGATTACTGTTTTCATAAGTATGGCAGTGTTCATTACAGTATCATCTATGGATTACTGTTTTCATAAGTATGACAGTGTTCATTACAGTATCATCTATGAATTACTGTTTTCCATGTTTACATTTCCTTGGTGCTGAGGGTTTTTCTTTCTAACTCTGTTCTTGGTGGTTTGTCTACTTTGGTGGAGATCTGTTCCTCCTTTGGAAATAGCTCTCATCGCCTCTAAAAAACTTGAATATTTTGAGCTAACTATTCATCCATTGAAATGAACACATAACCTCATCGACAACCATTCTGATTCTCTGTCTGTCTGTCTGTCTGTCTGTCTGTCTGTCTTTGTCTCTGTCTCTTTCTCTGTCTCTGTCTCTGTCTGTCTGTTTCTCTCTCTCAAATAACACACACGCAAACACGCGTTCGCGCACACGTGTACACACACACAGAGCAACAGCACGTCAGTTACAGCCAGCTGTGCAGATATCATGGTAGTCTACATGTACCTCTGGTTGTAGCTCTTGTTTGTTTCTCACTCACATACATTCACACATACACACACACACACACACACACACACACCACACACACGCACACACACACACGCACGCACGCGCACACACACACACACACACACAAACACACACACGTATGTGTGTGTGTGTGTGTGTGTGTGTGTGTGTGTGTGTGTGTGTGTGTGTGTGTGTGTGTGTGTGTGTGTAGGAGACACACAATTTTTACTTTCTCATCATTAATAACGCCGAGGACGTGTATCTCTTTCTCTCATTTTCAACAATATCCTTGGACAAATAAACAAAAATTAGGAATCACTCAAATATCTAACATTCTAATAAGGCACCGACCCAAGCTGTCAGTGCAGAATACAGTGGCGGGTCAGATCAAAATACTGGAATTAATAACAATACATGTTTACATCTCATTTTCATAGAACATTTACCTGGACAGTCATTCACAAATATTTGGCTGAAAAAAGAAACGTTTATCTTGTCTGAAGACCCTTACACTTTGCTTTCAAGTTTACAACATACCAACAATGTGAACATGATATACAGTGATTTACTTATTTCATGGAAACCATTTTTCTTCCCTTAAATTCGTTTCATAAAAGATAATGTCCAAAGGATAATTATCATGTCAGCTTATAAATCTAAAAGTGTTGAAATCTGCTAAAATCTACACAATGAAAATGAAAGTATGGTATTTGATTGCTTTTACAAAATATTCTTTACAACTTCTAGATTGGATGTAACATTTTCACTTGACAGCCAAGTTTTCTAACGCTGATTCTTGACCTGCCAGTCAGAGAAAATCTTTCAAAGTGGCAAACATGCTATGAAAGAAAAACGCTGAACTCGAGTTCATAGTTACACACCGCTGGGACAGCTTAAGACACAAACACATTACAAATAGGACAGCTTAAGACATAAACACATTACTAATAGGACAGCTTAAGACATAAACACATTACTAATAGGACAGCTTAAGACATAAACACATTACTAATAGGACAGCTTAAGACATAAATGCACCACTAATAGGACAGCTTAAGACATAAACACATTACTAATAGGACAGTTTAAGACATAAACACACCGCTTATAGGACAGCTTAAGACATAAACACATTACTAATAGGACAGCTTAAGACATAAACACATTACTAATAGGACAGCTTAAGACATAAACACATTACTAATAGGACAGCTTAAGACATATAAACACACCACTAATAGGACAGCTTAAGACATAAATACACAACTAATAGGACAGCTTAAGACATAAACACATTACTAATAGGACAGCTTAAGACATAAACACATTACTAATAGGACAGCTTAAGATATAAACACACCACTAATAGGACAGCTTAAGACATAAACACACCACTAATAGGACAGCTTAAGACATAAACACACCACTAATAGGACAGATTAAGACATAAATACACCACTAATAGGACACATTAAGACATAAATACACTACTAATAGGACAGCTTAAGACATAAACACACCACTAATAGGACAGCTTAAGACATAAACACACCACTAATAGGACAGATTAAGATATAAACACACCACTAATAGGACAGCTTAAGACATATAAATACACCACTAATAGGACAGCTAAAGACATATAAATACACCACTAATAGGACAGCTTAAGACACATAAATACACCACTAATAGGACAGCTTAAGACATATAAATACACCACTAATAGGACAGCTTAAGACATGTAAATACACCACTAAAAACAGCTTAAGACATATAAATACACCACTAATAGGACAGCTTAAGACATATAAACACACCACTAATAGGACAGCTTAAGACATATAAATACACCATTAATAGGACAACTTAAGACATATCAATACACCACTAATAGGACAGCTTAAGACATATAAATACACACTAATAGGACAGCTTAAGACATATAAACACACCACTAATAGGACAGCTTAAGGACATATAAATACACCACTAATAAGACAGCTTAAGACATATAAATACACCACTAATAGGATAGCTTAAGACATATAATAACACCACTAATAGGACAGCTTAAGACATATAAATACACCACTAATAGGACAGCTTAAGACATATAAATACACCACTAATAGGACAGATTAAGACATAAATACACCACTAATAGGACAGCTTAAGACATATAAACACACCACTAATAGGACAGCTTAAGACATATAAATACACCACTAATAGGACAGCTTAAGACACATAAAACACACCACTAATAGGACAGCTTAAGATATAAACACACCACTAATAGGACAGCTTAAGACATAAACACACCACTAATAGGACAGCTTAAGACAATAAACACACCACTAATAGGACAGCTTAAGACATAAACACACCACTAATAGGACAGCTTAAGACATAAATAAACCACTAATAGGACAGCTTAAGACATAAACACACTACTAATAGGACAGCTTAACACATAAACACACCACTAAAAGGACAGCTTAAGACATATAAACACACCACTAATAGGACAGCTTAAGATATAAACAAACCACTAATAGGACAGCTTAAGACAATAAATAGACTACTAATAGGACAGCTTAAGACATATAAACACATCACTAATAGGACATCTTAAGACATATAAACACACCACTAATAGGACAGCTTAAGATATAAACACCACTAATAGGACAGATTAAGACATATGAACACACACTAATAGGACAGCTTAAGACATAAACACACCACTAATAGGACAGCTTAAGACATAAACACACCACTAATAGGACAGCTTAAGACATATAAACACACTACTAATAGGACAGCTTAAGACATAAACACACCACTAATAGGACATCTTAAGACATAAACACACCACTAATAGGACAGCTTAGAACATAAATACACCACTAATAGGACAGCTTAAGACATATAAACACACACTAATAGGACAGCTTATGACATAAATACACCACTAATAGGACAGCTTAAGACATAAACACACCACTAATAGGACAGCTTAAGACATATAAACACATTACTAATAGGACAGCTTAAGACATAAACACACCACTAATAGGACAGCTTAAGACATAACCACACCACTAATAGGACAGCTTAAGACATATAAACACATCACTAATAGGACAGCTTAAGACATATAAACACACCACTAATAGGACAGCTTAAGACACATAAACACACACTAATAGGACAGCTTATGACATAAATACACCCTAATAGGACAGCTTAAGACATAAACACACCACTAATAGGACAGCTTAAGACATATAAAACATTACTAATAGGACAGCTTAAGACATAAACACACCACTAATAGGACAGCTTAAGACATAACCACACCACTAATAGGACAGCTTAAGACATATAAACACATCACTAATAGGACAGCTTAAGACATATAAACACACCACTAATAGGACAGCTTAAGACACATAAATAAACCACTAATAGGACAGCTTAAGACATAAATACACTACTAATAGGACAGCTTAAGACATATAAACACACCACTAATAGGACAGCTTAAGACATAACACACACTAATAGGACAGCTAAAGACTATAAACACACCACTAATAGGACAGCTTAAGACATATAAACACATACTAATAGGACAGCTTAAGACACATAAATACACCACTAATAGGACAGCTTAAGACATAAACACATTACTAATAGGACAGCTTAAGACAATAAATACACCACTAATAGGACAGCTTAAGACAAAAACACACCTATAATAGGACAGCTTAAGACACATAAATACACACTAATAGGACAGCTTAAGACATAAAACACACCACTAATAGGACAGCTTAAGACAATAAATACACCACTAATAGGACAGCTTAAGACATATAAACACACCACTAATAGGACAGCTTAAGACATATAAATACACCACTAATAGGACAGCTTAAGACATAAATACACCACTAATAGGACAGCTTAAGACATATAAATACACCACTAATAGGACAGCTTAAGACATATAAACACATCACTAATAGGACAGCTTAAGACATATATAAACACATCACTAATAGGACAGCTTAAGAAATATAAATACATCACTAATAGGACAGCTTAAGACATATAAACACACCACTAATAGGACAGCTTAAGACATATAAATACACCACTAATAGGACAGCTTAAGACATAAACACACCACTAATAGGACAGCTTAAGACATATAAATACACCACTAATAGGACGCTTAAGACATATAAACACACCACTAATAGGACAGCTTAAGACATATAAACACCACTAATAGGACAGCTTAAGACATATAAACCACCACATAGGACAATTAAGACATAAAACACCACTAATAGGACACTTAAGACATAAAACACCACTAATAGGACACCTTAAGACATAAAACACCACTAATAGGAATAAGACATATATACACCACATATAGACAGCTTAAAAACACACCATAATAGTACAGCTTAAGACACATAAACACACTACTTATTGGACAGCTTAAGACATAAATACACCACTAATAGGACATCTTACGACATACAGCCATGTTTTAAAGATACAGGAAACCTATTTCATTCCACTACCCAGTGAAGCACTATAATATGACACTGAACCCTTTTTGATAAACAAAACTATAAATCAGCTCAAAGAAATGTCTTTACGACAGCGAAGCGAATATACAGAACGATGCTGTCTTTTTTATGGGAACAAAGCTTGTGAGGCATCGACACTGACTCCATAATGCTGCTTCATTCTTCTTATTTATGTATGTGTCAGTGTGTGTGTACGTGCGTCTGTGTCTGCGTGTTTGTGTGTGGGAAGTTGTGACCAACACATCACGTGTTTGTTTACTGGAGACCTGGTGTAAGCCAATATGAGTTTCTTTCTTTTTTGTCATATCGAGACTACAATATTAATAATTTAGGAACCCGAAAGAAAAAGCTAAAATAGAATCAAAATGCGTATTTCATATAACAAGACAAGACAGGCGCAAACCTTTTTCCCTGCTCAACAAAAGAACAGGGGAGTTTGGTTGTTATTCCATTAGTTATTTGTGCTGTCGTTTATTGTTATTTAGTATCATACGCTTACATCTGACAAAAGCCAGTTGGCCGAAAATTTTCGTCTGTCTTGTCTTGTTATATAAAACATGCCTTCTGGTTCTATTTTCGTGTTTTCTGATTCCTGTTTCTTTGAACACAGGTGGTCACACTTTTTTGGACATCGCAATCAGTAAAAAACGTGAAATCCCCTCATGCAAAATAACAGCAAAAGGCACAACCCTGAGACAGGTTGATAAGTCTAAATACCTGGGAACGATCATTTCACCAGACGGCAGATGCACATCAGAAATAGCCAGCAGAATCGGCCAAGCCAAAACAGCATTTAAGAAGATGACAAGCGTTCTTACCAACAAATGCCTATCAATTAACATCAGGAAGGGAGTTCTTGAATGTTATATAGAACCAATACTGTTGTACGGTTGCGAGGCGTGGACAGTCAACAAGCAAAGCCAGAACAAGATTGAGGCAGCCGAGATGTGTTTTCTAAGAAGAATGTTGAGAGTTCCATGGACAGCAAAGAAAAAAAAACCGAGACAGTCTAGATGGAGGCAGACACAAGTAGATTACTCATAAGGAAGATTAGGAAAAGACAGGCAACATTTATAGGCCA
>JAPXFY010000014.1:80216894-80221894 GCA_030674185.1 Monoplex corrugatus
TCCCTCTCTTTCTCTCTCCCTCTCTGCCTCTGTCTCTGTCCTCTCCATCTCTGCCTCTGTCTTTGTCTCTCTCCCTCTTTTCTCTCTCCCTCTCTGCCTCCGTCTCTGTCTCTCTCCCTCTCTGCCTCTGTCTTTGTCTCTCTCCCTCTCTTTCTCTCCCTCTCTGCCTCTGTCTCTGTCTCTCTCCCTCTCTGCTCTGCTCTGTCTTTGTCTCTCTCCCTCTCTTTCTCTCTCCCTCTCTGCCTCTGTCTCTCTCCTCTCTGCCTCTGTCTCTGTCTCTTCTCCCTCTCTGCCTCTGTCTCTGTCTCTCTCCCTCTCTTTCTCTCTCCATCTCTGCCTCTGTCTTTGTCTCTCTCCCTCTCTTTCTCTCTCCCTCTCTGCCTCTGTCTCTGTCTCTCTCCCTCTCTGCCACTGTCTTTGTCTCTCTCCCTCTCTTTCTCTCTCCCTCTCTGCCTCTGTCTCTGTCTCTCTCCCTCTCTGCCTCTGTCTCTGTCTCTCTCCTCTCTGCCTCTGCTCTGTCTCTCTCCCTCTCTGCCTCTGTCTCTGTCTCTCTCCTCTCTGCCTCTGTCTCTGTCTCTCTCCCTCTCTGCTCATCTGTCTGTCTCTCTTCTCCCTCTGCCTCTGTCTCTGTCTCTCTCCCTCTCTGCCTCTGTCTTTGTCTCTGTCTCTCCCTCTCTTTCTCTCTCCATCTCTGCCTCTGTCTTGTCTCTCCCTCTCTTTCTCTCTCCCTTTCTGCCTCTGTCTCTGTCTCTCTCCTCTCTGCCTCTGTCTCTGTCCTCTCTCCCTCTCTTTCTCTCTCCATCTCAGCCTCTGTCTCTGTCTCTCTCCATCTCTGCCTCTGTCTCTGTCTCTCTCCCTCTCTTCTCTCTCCATCTCTGCCTCTGTCTCTGTCTCTCTCCCTCTCTGCCTCTGTCTTTGTCTCTCTCCCTCTCTTTCTCTCTCCGTCTCTGCCTCTGTCTCTGTCTCTCTCCCTCTCTCTCTGTCTTTGTCTCTTCTCTCCTCTCTTTCTCTCTCCATCTCTGCCTCTGTCTCTGTCTCTCTCCCTCTCTGCCTCTGTCTTTGTCTCTCTCCCTCTCTTTCTCTCTCCTCCTCTGTCTCTGTCTCTCTCATTCTCTTTCTCTCTCTATCTCCTCTGTCTTTGTCTCTCTCCTCTCTGCCTCTGTCTCTGTCTCTCTCCCTCTCTTTCTCTCTCCTCTCTGCCTCTGTCTCTGTCTCTCTCCCTCTCTTGTCTCTCCTCTCTCTCTGTCTCTCTCCTCTTCTCTTCTCTCTCCCTCCTCTCCTCTGTCTCTGTCTCTCTCTCCTCCTCTCCTCTCTGTCTGTCTCTCTCCCTCTCTGTCTCTCATCTCCTCTCTGCTCTTCCTCTGTCCTCTCTCTCCCTCTGTCTCTCTCTCCCTCTCTGCCTCCTTTCTCTGTCTCTCTCCCTCTCTGTCTCTCTCCATCTCTGCCTCTGTCTCTGTCTCTCTCCTCCTCTTTCTCTGCTCCTCTCTGTCCTCTGTCTCTCTCCTCTCTCTCTCCTCTCTGTCTCTCCCTCCTCTGTCTCTCTCCCTCTCCTGTCTTCTCTCTCCCTCTCTTCTCTCTCCTCATCTCTGCCTCTGTCTCTGTCTCTCTCCTCTCTGTCTCTCTCCTTCTCTCTGCTCCTTCCTCTCTTGTCTCTCTCCTCTCTCTGTCTCTCTCTCCCTCTCTCTCTTCCTCTCTCTCCTCCTCCCTCTCTTTCTCTCTCCCTCTCTTCTCTTCTCTCATCTTCTCTCCTCTCTTTTCTTCTCTCCTCTTCTGTCTCCTCTCGCTCTCTCTGCTGTCTCTTCCCTCTCTCTCCTCTTCTCTCTCTGCTCCTCTGTCTCTTTCTCGCTCTCTCCCTCTCTTGTCTCTCTCCATCTCTGTCTCCTCCCTCTGCTCTCTCTTCTCCTCTCTCTGTCTCTCTCTCCCCTCTCTTCTCTGCTCTCTCTCTCTTCTCTCTCCTCTCTTCTCTCTCCTCTCTGCTCTGTCTTTGTCTCTCTCCCTCTCTGTCTCTCTCCATCTCTGCCTCTCTGTCTCTTCTCTCTCCTCTCTTCTCTCTCCATCTCTGCCTCTCTTGTCTCTCTCCCTCTCTTCTCTCTCCTCTCTGCCTCTTCTCTTCTCTCTCCTCTCTGCCTCTGTCTCTGTCTCTCCCTCTCTTTCTCTCTCCCTCTCTGCCTCTGTCTTTGTCTCTTCTCTCCCTCTCTTCTCTCTCCTCTCTGCCTCTGTCTTTGTCTCTCTCCCTCTTCTTTCTCTCTCCTCTCTGCCTCTGTCTTTGTCTCTCTCCCTCTCTTTCTCTCTCCCTCTCTGCCTCTGTCTTTGTCTCTCCCCTCTGTCTCTCTCCCTCTCTGCCTCTGTCTTTCTCTCTCCCTCTCTCTCTCTCTCCCTCCTCCTGTCTTTCTCTCCTCTCTTCTCTCTCTGTCTCCTCCTCTCCTCTCTGCCTTCTGTCTTTTCTCTCTCCCTCTGCCTTTCTCTCTCCTCTCTGCCTCTGTCTTGTCTCTCCTCTCTCTCTCTCTTTCTCTCTCCCTCTCTCTTGCCTCTGTCTCTTTCTTCTCTCTCCTCCTCTGTCTCTCTCCATCCTTCTGCCTCTGTCTTGTCTCTCTCCCCTCTCTCTGTCTCGTCTCTCTCCCTCTCTGCCTCTGTCGTCTTTCTCCTCTCGCCTCTCTTTCTCTCCTCCTCCTCTCTTGTCTCTCTCCCTCTCTCCTCTCTCTCTCTCTCGTCTCTTGTCTCTCTCCCCTCTCTTCTCTCTCTCCATCTCTGCCTCTGTCTTTTTCTCTCTCCCTCTCTTCTCTCTCTCTCCTCTCTGCCTCTGTCTTTGTCTCTCTCTCCTCTCTTCTCTCCCCCTCTCACCCATCTACCTTCCTCCCCCCTCTCTCCTCATCTACTCATCTGTTTTCTCTCTCTACTTCTCATTCTCTGTTTACCTCTGCTCTTACACTCCATCTGCACTGCATCTATCCTTACTATTCATCTATCTGTTCTTGTCTCCTTTCTCTTCTTCTACCTTCTCTTCTGTCTGTCTGTCTCTGTCCTCTCTGCCTCTTCTTCTGTCTCTCTCCTGTCTCTCTTCTCTTCTCTCTCCTTCTTAGCCTCTGTCTCTGTCTGTCTTCTCCCTCTCTGCCTCTTCTCTGTCTCTCTCCCTCTCTGCCTCTGTCTCTGTCTCTCTCCCTCTCTGCCTCTGTCTCTGTCTCTCTCCCTCTCTGCCTCTGTCCTCTGTCTCCTCTCCCTCTCTGCGCTCTGTCTCTGTCTCTCTCCCTCTCTCTTCTGTCTCTCTCTCCTCTCTGTCTCTCTCCCTCTCTGCTCTGTCTCTCCTCTCGCCTCTTCTGTCCTTTGCTCTCTCCCTCTCTTTCTCTCTCCATCTCTGCCTCTGTCTTTGTCTCTCTCCCTCTCTTTTCTCTCTCCATCTCTGCCTCTGTCTCTGTCTGTCTGTCTCTCTCTCTCTCTCTACACACACACACACACACACACACACACACACACCACACACACACACACACACACACAATATATAATATATATATATATATATATAT
This sequence comes from Monoplex corrugatus, assembly GCA_030674185.1. Lineage (NCBI taxonomy): Eukaryota > Metazoa > Mollusca > Gastropoda > Littorinimorpha > Ranellidae > Monoplex > Monoplex corrugatus. The sequence continues at coordinate 80,220,419 of JAPXFY010000014.1, forward strand.
ATAATACATATACATATATATATACATGTTCATACCCACACATGCTCTTACACATACGCACGCACATGCACATAGATATATGTATAAATATCCATATCTATATCTGTATCTATATGTCTATACCTTTATCTATCTATCTACCTGTCTTTCTATCTGTCTGTCTGTCTGTCTGTCTATCTATCTATCTATCTATCTTCTGTCTGTCTGCTGTCTATCTATCTATCTATCTATCTATCTATCTGTCTGTCTGTCTGTCTATCTATCTATCTATCTGGAGCCAGAAAAACACGAAAATAGAATCAGAACACGTATCCAACACAACCAGACAAGACAGACGCAAACCCTCAGCCAGCTGGCCTTTGGGTGTTGAGATCAGAATAGTGAGCTGACTGAAAAGAAATGGTAAAAATTGTAATATGACTGAAGTGTATGTCCAGAAGACAAAGACAAAAATTAAGTAAACAAATCTTTTTTGGGAAACACATTTTTTTGGAAACGTATTAAGATTTTAGTTAGTTTATTCCTTTTCTCACACTGGACAGAGCAGCAGGGAAGTTTTAGTCTTTTTCTCCTAATTTTTGTATCTGGTGTTTGTTTGTGATCTTACGCTTGACAAAGGTCAGTTGGCCGAACGCCTGTCTTGTCTGGTTGTACTAAATACGCTTTCTTATTTTTTTTTTCGTGTTTTTTTTTTTCCTGGTTCCTGTTTGCTTGAACGCGGGCAGTCACACTTGTTTTGGATAACTTATTCTTTGATAATAAATCCTTCAAATTAAAAATTGATCCCCTGTAAAACTCAAAACAAGTGTGACTGCCTTCGTTCAAGCAAACAGGAGACAGAGACAGAGACAGACACAGAGAGAAACGGAGACAGAGATAAAGCGAGACGAGAAGTGTAGAGGGAGAATGTACATAAAATCATTGGATATTTGTGTAATTATGTATGTAAAAATCTAATGCAATGTTAACAATGTAATATGTTTATATGACATGTGTTTATGAATTACGTTGTTTAATTAATTGTGTTCAAAGATGATGAAGAGAAGTTGACCAAGAAAGACTTGGATAGTCAGTGTTGTGGAGACCTTGACGTCACACGCCATTTATCCTCTTCAAGCTTTCCAACCCACTGCCGATATCAAGTATTTTCCCGGTGACACCCATGATGATACATGCAGACAGGTAACAGAAGAAGGAAACATGCATACAACCTTTTATCCATCCATCCAACAATGTACGTATTTGCTTTAGAGGAAAGAAGACAAAGTGAAGCAGGTGAAAAAAAAGCTGACAGATAAGACAGAGAGAGAGAGAGACAAGAGAGAGAGAGAGAGAGAGAGAGAGAGAGAAAGAGAGAGAGAGAAAGAGACAGACAGACAGACAGAAACACAGACACGCAAAGAGACACACAGACACACACAGAGAAAGAAATACCGAGAGACAGATACAATAAGAGAGACAGACAGACACATACAC
>JAPXFY010000014.1:80226894-80244394 GCA_030674185.1 Monoplex corrugatus
TTGTTTTGTTATGATATCTCTTTTTGGAGGGAGAGTGCAGTTGGTTGGTTTGTTGTTTAAAGACACTTCGTCTTTTTTCCTCCTAGTTTTTAGTCTGCTAGTACCATCATGGTTATCACGGGAAAACAGAGTTCACGGTCAGCATCAAGCTAGTTTGGCTAAGTTAAAGAATAGAGGTTTGATATCAAAGTCTGTTCCACCTCAAAGACCATTGTTGGTCTGCATCGTTTTTAAACTCACCTACCTTGTTGTTGCATGCTATTTGAGTCAGCTGGTGGGGTTGCATTCTGGTTAGATGACCAAAACAGTTCCATTTCTGGTGATAAATGTGGTGGGGGACAAATGTTATTCCCATTATTTCTCTACTCTGGATGTTTCTGATTCAGCCACATCTGATCTTGTTAATAGCTCTTCTTTAAACAATGTATCACAGAGGTGCTAAAAGCTTATTCTATGGGCTTGCCCAGCATTTCAAGTTGGGTACGTGTATGCATGGAGATGTAAATGGAAATGCTGAAGTTATTTTGTGTTATTATGAATGTTGAGGTGTTTCAGGAGTGTGTGGCCGGTTGGTAGCTGACGTTGTGTGCTTTCTGGATCCTGGTTTCGATCTTTGTGCTGAGTCTTCTCTCTTCTGTGAAAATGCTGCTGAAGTATTTGAATTCACTGGTCTGAGTTTAGTGATATTGAGGCTGATGCTAAAATTGACCAATGTTTAGCTAGCCTCCATTGCCTTGCTTTCGATGATGTTTATTTTTATATCACAATGTTCAGAAACAGTGTTCATGTTGATTCGTGTAATCCCGTAACGTTTTCATCTTTCCATATGCTCGGCTTGCTTCAATCGTCTACAAACAGCGTTCAGAGAATAGTGGACTGGGTTTGCTTTTTTCGTGATGTCGCTCATGCACAAAATGAACAATAATGGGATAAAGTACAAGACCATCTCACCAAAAATGTGATATAAAACTGTCGTTCAGTCCTGCTTTTGTGCCATGCTGTTTTGATAATTATGATTTATGCCTTTTGTGTTGTTCAATAGCTGGGCGTTCACAGCTGTAGTACATTCCATTGCATGCCTCTAATCCATGAAATGTTTTTTCTTCGTCTACAAACACAAGGTTCTATTTATATTTGAGTGCACTGTCTTTCACAAAATCATTTAAAATAAAGATTGTTTATGAACACCCAGTCATAGTTGTGTTCGATTGTCTTTCACAAAATTGTTTAGAAAAAGACAGTTTATGATCACCTTGTTCTCTGTCCAGAACCCTCTGTGTCCATCATTCAAAATGTGTTCCACCATGTCCCTTGTGCTTTGTTTCACGATGTTTGCTCAAGAATGATATTCCTGTTTCTTTTCTTTTTTCCTTCTTCCAATGGATACCACTACAAAAAGGTAGGGCCTCCTGATGCTTAACACATTGTGCCTATTGTGAGAAATGTAAACAACATACTATAGTTACTGAGGTTGTGGTAAAAGTACGACAGGCCTAGCAAGGTAGTCGGGGTTGTATGATTGCTAAGAGAAAATAATATGGGGGGGGGGGGGGGGGAGAGGACAGAGAGAGAGAGAGAGAGAGAGACAGACACAGAGAGAGACAGAACAGAGAGAGAGAGACAGAGAGAGAGAGAGAGAGAAGAGAGAGAGAGAGAGAAGAGAAGAGAGAGAGAGAGAGGAAAACGAAGAAGAAGTCATCTTTATCGCGTCGTGTGATCTATATTGCCTTTTTAATTTATACTGAGTTGCCATGCCAAAACAACAAATATCCGGCTTCCCCTCCTTTCCCTGGTTTTCTTTTTGTATCTTTATTAATTAATCTGCTGTATTTTCTTTTCTTTTCATTTTCTGTCTTTTGCTTTCACTTTCTTTTTTCTTTCTGTATTTCGTTCTTTCGTAACATCCGTCTTCTTGGGTGTTTTCTCTTTCATTCATGTGTGTGTGTGTGTGTGTGTGTGTGTGTGTGTGTGTGTGTGTGTGTGTGTGTGTGTGTGTGTGTGTGTGTGTGTGTGTGTGAGTGTGGTGTGTGTGTGTGTGTGTGTGTGTGTGTGTGTGTGTTTTACCCCGTTTTCCTCTCCATCTTCTCAGTCCAGGAATTTCACAAAAACGAAGAGGAATGTCCATACATGCTGAAAATTCAAAACATAAGGAAACTTCCATTTACTACATCAGATTAAATCTGAGTAATGACACCATCTATGTTTCTTCACTCACATCTCTAAAAGTGTTGCAGATGGCAATAAAACCCTTCCGTCCATCCTACAGATCAGCAGGCATATTGGTCCGTATGGTGTGGTGTGAATCTTCATGTGCTATACAAAGCCGATCCTAGAGGCATGTGTTCTACCACAGGAACTACACGGAAAGGAGTTTTCGGCCTTGGGTTGTGTTTCCATCAGAAATAGCCAGCAGAATCGGCTAAGCCAAAACAGCATTTAAGAAGATGAAAAGTGTTCTTACCAACAAATGCCTATCAGTTATCATCAGGAAGAGAATTCTTGAATGTTATATAGAACCGATACTGTTGTGCGATTGTGATGTGTGGGACAGTCAATACGCAAAGCCGGAACAAGATTGAGGTAGCCGAAATGTGGTTTCTAAGAAAAATGTTGAGAGTTCCATGACGCAATGAAAACAAATGAGACAGTCTTGATGGAGGCAGACACAAGAAGATCATTAATAAGGAAGATTAGGAAAAGACAGGCAACATTTATAGGCCATTTTATGAGGAAAGGTGAATTAGAGCACCTGGTCACAACGGGAAAGCTGGAGGGAAAGAGAGCACCAGGTAGACCCAGGGAGAAAGTATTGGACGGACTTGCAGTTTGGCTTAGGACAGAGAGGGTGGAAGATGTGCTTGCGACGACAAGGATAGATGCATAATTGAGGGCCATGATCGCCAACGCCATGCGGCAGGGCACATGATGATGATGGTGGTGGTGGTTGTGTTTTTGGTGAATAGCGAGTGTTCCGCGCAGTTTGAGTGTAACTGTGCCCTGCCTGCTCTCTTATCGCCCAGCTTACCTTGGTGTAGGCAGAGTCTTCGCCTTACGTGGTGATGATGTCACAGATAATGACGTTTGCCTTCTGATTATTGCTTTACTTGTCCGTCCTGGTTGTGGCGTCATTGTTTGATCTCTCCCTACAGGGCCATAGTTTGGATGCCATCTTCCTACAGGGCCGTATAATGGATGCCATCTTCCTACAGGGCCGTAGTTTGGATGCCATCTTCCTACAGGGCCGTATAATGGTTGCCATCTTCCTACAGGGCCGTATAATGGATGCCATCTTCCTACAGGGCCGTAGTTTGGATGCCATCTTCCTACAGGGCCGTAGTTTGGATGCCATCTTCCTACAGGGCCGTATAATGGATGCTATCTTCCTACAGGGCCGTATAATGGATGCCATCTTCCTACAGGGCCGTAGTTTGGATGCCATCTTCCTACAGGGCCGTAGTTTGGATGCCATCTTCCTACAGGGCCGTAGTTTGGATGCCATCTTCCTACAGGGCCGTATAATGGATGCCATCTTCCTACAGGGCCGTAATTTGGATGCCATCTTCCTACAGGGCCGTATAATGGATGCCATCTTCCAACAGGGCCGTATAATGGATGCCATCTTCCTACAGGGCCGTAGTTTGGATGCCATCTTCCTACAGGGCCGTAGTTTGGATGCCATCTTCCTACAGGGCCGTAGTTTGGATGCATCTTCCTACAGGGCCGTAGTTTGATGCCATCTTCCATACAGGGCCGTATAATGGATGCCATCTTCCTACAGGGCCGTAGTTTGGATGCCATCTTCCTACAGGCCGTATACTGGATGCCATCTTCCTACAGGCCGTATAATGGATGCCATCTTCCTACAGGGCCGTAGTTGGATGCCATTTCCTACAGGGCCGTAGTTTGGATGCCATCTTCCACAGGGCCGTAGTTTGGATGCCATCTTCCTACAGGGCCGTAGTTTGGATGCCATCTTCCTACAGGGCCGTAGTTTGGATGCCATCTTCCTACAGGGCCGTAGTTTGGATGCCATCTTCCTACAGGGCCGTATATGGATGCCATCTTCCTACAGGGCCGTAGTTTGGATGCCATCTTCCAACAGGGCCGTAGTTTGGATGCCATCTTCCTACAGGGCCGTATAATGGATGCCATCTTCCTACAGGGCCGTAGTTTGGATGCCATCTTCCTACAGGGCCGTAGTTTGGATGCCATCTTCCAACAGGAAAACGTGTAGTGTGCAGCAAAGCTGGCATTTCATGTATACACACTCTATACTTGGCAAGCCACACGTTTCCACAACATGGAGACTGGACAATCGATCTCGCTACGTGATGTTGCAGAATTTGGTGAAAGTGTCCTGCTGCCCAGTATGCTGTGGGTTGGTATTCAGTCCTCGCAACATCACAGCAGGACGCTCATGACTAATACATTGCAGACGAAACCATAAAAATACATGTACACACCAAATGAACTAGAAATGAACTGTACCTTAGTGTAATGTGCAAGTATTTAATCTGGTTTACACCCAAACAAATGGCAGAGGTGATAACCTTGATTACAATCATCATCCAACCCAGCTACTATGAAATCAAAATCGCAATCATTGACATTGAATTCAGAACGTTCTACTTCGTCAGGACAAACATCTCCATCGTCACCAGTGGCCATAACATTGTGTAGAAATTCTTTCAATATGTCCTCAAGTGTATACATTTGGTTTCGCTTTACCATTGCTGTCGAACAATATACCAAGCTTAAGAAATCTTTTTCCTAAGTTTCTCGGACAATACCTGCCATGAAAGAAGTAATTGGGGTTACCGTTTTCAGGAACGATTTTCTTCTTTCAAACAGTTCAATATTTTAACTTAGCAGTCGAACTAACTGTATTGCTGAGCGAAACATGAACACGACCACGTACTGAATACATCAACAACACCTTGGCAATCGTAAACGGATGGCATATATCACTTACAGTGAAAAGACGTTAAATCAAAGAACGAACGAACTCACAAGCACACACCACACACACACACACACACACACACACACACACACACACACACACACACACACACACACACACCGCGCGCGCACACACACACACAAACGAACAATACGTGCGCGCGCGCGCACACACACACACACACACACACACACACACACACACACACACACACACACACACTCACACACACGTTTATGGTTGGACAAATGATTGAGATATAGAAAGGTTATGATTATATCTTTTATTGCTATCTAATTTACTCAACCGATCTAGCATGGAACAATCGACCAGTCTTTATCTATAAATACTCAGCAATGCCATTTTGTATCCTACCAGCACGTTCAACCAAACACCAGAATATCAAAATTACTCTGTGTTGTTTTCATTTGTTAGTGCAGTTTTTATTCATATTTCTAGTGTTTCTATCAAACGCCATTTTCTACATATCCATCTCTTATACTGGTTTTGGTATTGTGGTGTGTGGTTAAGTTGAAATCAGTACATATCCATCTCTTATACTGGTTTTGGTATTGTGGTCTGTGGTTAAGTTGAAATCAGTACATATCCATCTCTTATACTGGTTTTGGTATTGTGGTCTGTGGTTAAGTTGAAATCAGTACATATCCATCTCTTGTACTGGTTTTGGTATTGTGGTCTGTGGTTAAGTTGAAATCAGTACATATCCATCTCTTATACTGGTTTTGGTATTGTGGTCTGTGGTTAAGTTGAAATCAGTACATATCCATCTCTTATACTGGTTTTGGTATTGTGGTCTGTGGTTAAGTTGAAATCAGTACATATCCATCTCTTGTACTGGTTTTGGAATTGTGGTCTGTGGTTAAGTTGAAATCGGTACATATCCATCTCTTGTACTGGTTTTGGTATTGTGGTCTGTGGTTAAGTTGAAATCAGTACATATCCATCTCTTGTACTGGTTTGGTATTGTGGTCTGTGGTTAAGTTGAAATCAGTACATATCCATCTCTTGTACTGGTTTGGTATTGTGGTCTGTGGTTAAGTTGAAATCAGTACATATCCATCTCTTATACTGGTTTTGGTATTGTGGTCTGTGGTTAAGTTGAAATCAGTACATATCCATCTTTATACTGGTTTTGGTATTGTGGTCTGTGGTTAAGTTGAAATCATACATATCCATCTCTTGTACTGGTTTTGGTATTGTGGTCTGTGGTTAAGTTGAAATCGGTACATATCCATCTCTTGTACTGGTTTTGGTATTGTGGTCTGTGGTTAAGTTGAAATCGGTACATATCCATCTCTTCTACTGGTTTTGGTATTGTGGTCTGTGGTTAAGTTGAAATCGGTACATATCCATCTCTTATACTGGTTTTGGTATTGTGGTCTGTGGTTAAGTTGAAATCAGTACATATCCATCTCTTATACTGGTTTTGGTATTGTGGTCTGTGGTTAAGTTGAAATCAGTACATATCCATCTCTTATACTGGTTTTGGTATTGTGGTCTGTGGTTAAGTTGAAATCAGTACATATCCATCTCTTGTACTGGTTTGGTATTGTGGTCTGTGGTTAAGTTGAAATCAATACATATCCATCTCTTATACTGGTTTTGGTATTGTGGTCTGTGGTTAAGTTGAAATCAGTACATATCCATCTCTTATACTGGTTTTGGTATTGTGGTCTGTGGTTAAGTTGAAATCAGTACATAAAGAATGACTATTGTTTTATCCTAGACTGGTCGAGTTGATGAAATAACAACGAAAGACACATAACCTATCCAGTGAAAGATGATAATTATAATTGGAGTGCAAGGGCTTACGTTTAAGTTTGATAATGTGTTTTACATACAGATAAACGTATTGGTTGGTTTCTGTATATGATGTCATACCCCATAGTTCAGAGGCGTACAAGAGAAGTGGTTTTACTTGAAAATGGAACAGCTGAACATGACAGTAATATATAATGTTCCTAGACACCACACTGTTATCACAATCTCAACGACCTGGCTTTTCGTTTTGTTCAAATTCACAGATAATCTCAGTGTCTTTTTGATGTCCTTGCTCAATAATTGATTTGGTCTCGTAATCCAGCAAGTGTGGATCAAAACAACGCAATGTCCTCAGGAAATGTACGTAAAAACAACCCTTTACCACAAGGTATAAATGAATATTACCTTTTAAAAGCAACCTCTTTGACGATTTCTTCAAGCAACAAAGAACAGATCAATGAGACATCAGGAATCCATGTTTTACGCCAATGAAACGATTAACTATTCTGAAACTTCTCCCCCCCCCCCTCCCGTCTAACACATGATTGGACTGATAAATACATTCCTTGTATCATACCAGTTGTTTTCAGTGATGTTGGATTTTTCTGAGGAGTGACCATAGATACAGGAACGCAGTAAAACAGGCCAGTACCATACCAACTACTGACTGTGATAGTGACCATCGGCCAGTTAAGGCCATTATTGAAATCAGACTAAAAAGCGTGGAAAAAAGTAAACCCCCTCCGAGGTTCCAGCTAGAGAAGCTCTGCATCTGATCAACTCAAAATATAATATAAAAGTAAGAATCAGACACGAAGATTTAGATGATTTAAGAGACAAGGAAGAAAACTGGGATAAAGTCATAAATTGCATCACTGAGCCTGTTGAGGAAGGTTATCTCAAAGCAAACTTGAAAAGCCAAGAGGAAACGGAGCACAGAAAAAATCCAAAAAAAAAAATCTCCTTTGAATCACCATGACGCGTATAAGAAATAAATCATCTCCACAGATAGGCAGAGAACAGTTTGGATTTGTGAAACGTAAAGGAACAGCCAATGCATTCTTCACGCTGAAGACGATAAAAGACAGATCAATGGAAAAAAACAACAACTTTATTTTATGTTTCATACATTATTCAAAAGCGTTCTATTTCGTACATCATGATGATTTTTTTCAGGATGCTGCATGCTATTGGTGTTGACAACAAAGATCTCTGAACAGTCTAAAATGTATATTACAAACAAACAACAGGTGTGAGAGTTGATGGAGAAGTCTCTGAATTTTTCTATATAGAGAGGGGAGTGAGGCAAGGATGCGTTATGTCACCAACTGTTTTTTAAATTTTACATAGAAAGTGTAGTTAGAACAATGGAGGATGATGGAGATATAAAGATCAATGGAGGAATGTAACAAACACACGATATGCTGAGGATGCAGTATTAATGTCAAACTCCCACTGGACCAAGAAAGAGAAACAGGGCCAAACGATTACATCTGAATGCGAAAAGGTCAGAATGCATGGTGGTATAAGCACATCACTAAACCTGATTAGTAATGGAGAAACCATCAAGCAAATAGATAAATTTTAATATAAATATCTTGGAAGCATGATCACCTCAAATGCCAGAGATATCACTACGATAGATATCGAGATAGCAAAAGCTATATCAATGTTCAGAATGTGCTAACGAACTCCAGATTATTCTTGCGCACCAAACTTTCTTTAGAAACACTTTGTCTACTTGATATTGTTGTATGGTTGTGAAAAGCTTGCAGTCAGCGGAACAATAGAGAGTGCTAGAAACCGAGGAAGACGAAGAACTACGTATGTCTCGAGTCTACGTGCAGCAACAAGCAGCGATTCCAGCAACGTCTTTGTCAGAAGAACGGAGGACAGAAGTAAATGGGTCACGCCACGCACAAGAAGAAGACCATAGATTGTTTCGATCATCTGTATCCAATACTTTTCATCTAATCCATGAATACAAGGTACAGTTCACCTGATACCGAGATCATTACATGTATTATCCCCACTATCCTGTAGTCGTTGTGTAAGCTTACATCGGTGTACTGCACGACCCACTTCAGTCAGTGTTTACATCACGACATTCACGGTCCAATCAGTTTATTACTGTCACTATGCCGTGCACGACCTTACATTTTCTGACGCGGCCATTCACCTGCTTCCAGCGAGATTCTCATGAATTTGGGTGTTATGTACTTCTGACAAGTGCATGTTTTATCTCGTCAGGCAACAAAAGTCATAATAGCTTTGAGCTGCATCCCATTAATTTCTTTGTCTACACTGTCTTTATTGTCATTAACATCGCATTGTACATTACATAAAATATTCAGTCCAATGGATATATGACGAAATTCAACAAGGTTTTTGCTACAGATAGGTTATCTATTCTGGGAGTCATCATCATCATTATCATCATCATCATCAGGTACCCTGCCGCATGGCGTTGGCGATCATGGACTTCCATCTGTCTCTTAAACTCTTGTTGCCTCAAGCATCTCTTCCACCCTCCTTGTCTTCAGCCACTCTGCAAGTCCGTCTAGTATTTTTGTCCCTGGGTCTACCTGATGCTCTCTTTCCCTCCAGCTTTCCCGTTGTGACCAGGTGCTCCAATTCCCATTTCCTTATAAAATGGCCTATAAATGTTACCTGTCTTTTCCTAATCTTCCTTATGAATGATCTACTTGTGTCTGCCTCCATCAAGACTGTCTCGTTTGTTTTCTTTGCTGTCCATGGAACTCTCAACATTCTTCTTAGAAACCACATCTCGGCTGCGTCAATCTTGTTTTGGCTTTGCTTGTTGATTGTCCACGCATCACAACCGTACAACGTTATTGGTTCTATACAGTATTCAAGAACTCTCTTCCTGATGTTAATTGATAGGCATTTGTTGGTAAGAATGATTGTCATCTTCTTGAATGCTGTTTTGGCTTGGCCGATTCTGCTGACTATTTCTGATGTGCATCTGCCGTCTGATGAAATGATCGTTCTCAGGTATTTAAATCTCTCCACTTGTCTCAAGGTCGTGCCGTTTGCTGTTATGCTGGGAGTAAACTCAACAAAACAAACAAAAAATTATGACACTTCCACGATCAGACAAACGTTAAATAAATTGGTCTCCCCTATCCCCACTAGTAGGACCACTCAGTGAAGTACGACAAAAATCTGTACACACAATCTGTTAGTCTTTTATCGTATGTATTGAAGTTTATATCATGAGATCTGAAGGAGAACGTGATTGTATCGTCATTATTGTGTCAGGGGGTCTCATTACTGGTATCATCAACTGCACCCATTCACCATCCAATACGAGCATTAAATTCACTAATTAATTACAAAATATAACTCCTCACCAGACTGAAACGCAGTCAAAATAAACCACTATGACATTCTAATATTACAGTCAAAGTCTTTCTTGTTTTAGTATGGTCTGTTTACAGGATGATTGTACAGCCAAATAAAGATCACGTCATTTTTGGTATTAGACAAAGGTTTTAGAGAAGAGTGCATGCAATATATTGTCCATATTTCTCTCTATTATGGGTGGAGAGGGCAAATTTATTTTTCGTATCAACACTTAAGTGTTATGGCTGCACTGCTTGTTTTATCAGGATGTCCAATGAAACGTTTGCTTTTGCCACTAGTAGTGTCTTTCTGATATGCCAATGTCCACATGGTCGTGATTCATGGTCTGGCTTGTCACACGGGCCCCAGTCTATCCACCAGTAAACAGCACTAAGTCGTTGTTAGGCACGAAGAACGTACAGCAGTGAGACAATGGAGATGGGCGCCATCGTCATAATGCTGGTGGTGATAGACACTGAGGTCTCTGACGTCTAGCTATCCAATGACTACTCTGAGTACGGAATATGTCGACCTGTTATTCTACATGCAAGCTCTCTCTCTCTCTCTCTCTCTCTCTCTCCTCTCTCTCTGTCTCTCTCTCTTCCTCTCTCTCTCTCTCTCTTTCTCTCTTCTCTTTCTCTCTCTCTCCTCTTTGTCTCTGTCTCTATCTCTGTGTCTCCGTCTGTCTGTGTCTGTCTGTCTGTCTGTCTCTGTCTCTATCTCTGTCTCTGTCTCTGTCTCTCTCTCTCTTTGTATTTTCACTCCCTCCCTCTCTTCTCTCTCTGTCCCTCCCTTTTTTTTTTTCACAACGCACAAAACACACACACACACACACACACACACACACACCTCCTCTCTCTCTCTCTCTCTCTCTCTCTCTCACCCCTCGTTTCTCAACCACCGCTATCATTTCATTAGACTGATCTCACGAGATGAATGTGGTGTAGTGTAATTTTGTCTGGCCAGTGATGTCACAGTGTGATGGATGACTGAAGTGTCATTTTCCATCAGTGTCCACATTAAGGCGTCGTCAACATCTTCCTGGCGTTCTGGGACGATGCCTGCGGCTCAGTGCTTAAGTGTTATAAGCTATGGCTAGTGTGCACACAGACATGGACATGTCTCATACAGACACACAGACACGTATGCACACGTGCATAATATGCATACGTATGTGTGTACGCATGTGTGTACGTATATGTGTATGCATATATGCTTGCATGCATACAATAAATGCAACATAACTAAAAACATTCCTACATCCACACATCTATCCATCATTCCCATCCATCCATCCATCTAGCCATACCCACATGTACAGATACACACAAGGATGCGCGTGCATACACACACACAACACACACACGTTTAGTTTGGTATTGATTGTCTTTGTAACAGACTTTCCATAAACTGTTAGATCGATCACTGCACAGACTGACCAGTTTTCAGCAAGCCTTTTAGTTGGGGTCAGGTGATTTCCACTTGATGTGAGTACGCCACAAAGATCTGTTGCTGGACACTGCAAACAGAACCACTGACACCACTGTCTGCAATCATTTTGCACTGACATCCTCATTCTTTTAGTTTTTGACAGAGCAGAAAGTACTTTTTCTATTTTTACTTTTACGTTATTATTATGTGTATGATTTTTAAACAGTGGCCAACAAATGCAACAAATTCATATCAGGACATATGTCTTCACACACTGATTTCATCATCATCATCAGGTGCCTTGCCGCATGGCGTTGACGATTATGGTACTTCCATCTGTCTCCCATCACTTGTTGCCTCAAGCATCCCTTCCACCCTCTTTGTCCCAGCCACTCTGCAAGTCCGTTAGTATCTTCTCCCTGGATCTACCCGGTGCTCTCTTTCCCTCCAGCTTTTCCGTTGTGACTAGGTGCTCCAATTCCCCTTTCCTCATAAAATGGTCCTGTAAGTGTTGCCTGTCTTTTCCTAATCTTCCTTATGAATAATCTACCTTCTCTCTCTCTCCTGTCTCTCTCACTCTCTCTCTCTTTCTCTCTCACTCTCTCCTCTCGCTTACTCTCTCTCTCTCACTCACACACACACACTCTCTTTCTCCCTGTCTCTCTCTCTCTCTTTCTCTCTCTCACTCTCTCTCCTCCCACTCTCTCTCTTTGTCTCTTCCCTCTCTCTCCCCTCTCTCTTTCTCTTTCTCTCCTCCGTTTCCTCCCCCACCACTCTCTACACTATCTGTATTTTAAGAACGTACACTGTCACACACACACACACACACACACACACACACACACACACCACACAACACACACATCGCATAACACCACACATACGCGCACCGACAGCCCGCACACACATACACACACACACACTCGGGGGCGTTGTGCTCATCTGCTGAGAATACGATCAGATGCAACAAGAAAACAACAGAAACAACAACAACGACAACACATTATCTGTATAAAACAACTAAATAATTTAAACAGGATTGTTGCAAACACGCATGCAATGCTATTTTATCTGTGTCTCTCTTGCTTTGTTGATTTCCTTTTCCTTTTCTTTCTTTAATGTTGCTCTTTTTTTTTTTAACCTTTACCGTAATGACGATGACAATTTTTTTTAATCAAATAAATGTTGCGTGATAATTATGACCCAAAACTTCTTATTACAAGTCTGTAATACAGGCTTATGTCTGTCTCTCTGTCTTTGTGTTTCTCTATCCATATTTTACTGTCTCTGCTTACCACTTTTGACGTAAAAAAAGAAAAAAAACACGAGAGTAAGAAAGACTTAAACATTTCACTCTGTGTGATTTGGTCTGTGCGTCTCTATCTGTCTCAATTTCTATGTCACTATCCCCCTTAGTCCTCCTGCTACACAATCCGCGCACACCTACCACCCCACACACAACTCACTTTCCCCATCTTGTTCCCACTCCCGTCACCGCCACACAGTCTCAGCCTTAGCCACTATTTAAACGTTTTTAGGAAACACTGGATGTCGATTTGAAAAAAAAAAAAGTAATTTTTTTAAAAACTACACATGCATCACACTAAAAACGTAGACGACACATAGTAGTGCCAAGTGTGATCAATCAATCGGTAAAGTTATTTATGTGAACACCACAGCCACAGGCGGACATTTTTCACAATTTTGCCTCACTCGTAAGATGGCTAATGTACTAGCAAAAGAGCATCACTCATTTTCTGAAGAGAGAGAGAGAGGGGGGGGGGGGAGGGAGAGAGAGAGAGAGAGACAGAGACAGAGGACAGAGACAGAGAGACAGAGAGACAGAGACAGAGACAGAGAGACAGAGACAGACAGACAGATAGATCGACAGACAGACAGAGAAAGAGAAAGACAGAGGATTGAGACAGACAGACAGACAGGCAGACAAACAGGCAGACAGACAGACAGAAGACAGAGAGCAAAGGCAAGTTTTATTTGATAAGAAATCAAAATGTAATCATTATATCGATAGTACATATAATAAAACATAGATATCTGATTGATTTTCCCTTAAAATCAGTTTTAAGGAAGCTCTTGATCACTTACTATATTGCTGAATAGAACAAGCCACATAAACTGATGGACTAAAAAACAGAAATTATGTTCACAGATACCCTAACTGAAAAACACAGTTTTGTTCGCTCAGTCAAAAAATAGGACGCAGAAAGATGTTTCCTGGTAAAATTCTCGAAGTTTATTTAAATCAAAAAAGATCAGGTGAATTTATTTTCGGCTATACTAATTGTAATAAAGTGTAAGCAATTACGTCTGATACAAAACGACAGACTCGCCCGAGAATAAAATCTATTTTGTTTGTGTTTTATTCATGTAATTGTATTTTTATTTCAAGAATCTGGAATGTCAGGGATGATTTACAATAATTACTCCACCTTCATGTTAATGTGTGCTGACGATTCCTTATCTTCTATTCCTTTCTCTTCTTCACATGTAGGTCTGTGATTTGTCTGTGATCGCTGCCGTTATTTCCCCCTTCCTCCCCCTTGTTTGTTTGTTGCATTTTTAACACACATAGTTTTATATCGAACATGTGTGGTCTTTATGTCTGTCTGTCAACAATCTGGTTAAACAAAGACTAAACTTGAGATATCGGTGAGATCATGAGCTGATAACTCTAACAACTAAGTGAACTAGTCTGCTTTGAGGTTCTTGCTGTTTGACAATGAAGTCTGCAGAATTCCCAAGATTCCAGTTAAATATTCCTTGAAAGAAACAAGCACATAAAACACGTGAAAGTGTCGTCCATCTAGATTTATATTTTGTTTGGGTAGTTTTTTGTTTTTGGTTTGTTTGTTTTTCTCATGAATTCCAGTTTCTTTGTTTGTGTTTGTTTTTTCTCTGAAGCGACATCATTTAGACCTTTGAGGTTGCAGAAAGGCAGCAAAGAGATAATCATTAGCGGTTTGGTCACAGAAATAGCAATATTCACTTAAAGCAAACCTTTATATGATACTACTACTACTACTACTACTACTACTACTACTACTATTGCTGCTGCTGCTGCTACTACTACTACTACTACTATTGCTGCTGCTGTTGCTACTACTACTACTACTACTACTGATGATGATGATGATGATGATGATGATGACGACGACGACGATGGTGATGGTGATGATGATGATGTGGAGGAGGAGGAGGAATGACGATGATGATGATGAATAGGATAATAACATATAAAAATCATAATAGTAGTAATGATGATAATAATATTGATGATGATGACAACGATGATGACAATGATGACAATGACTTATTACTACCACCACTGATGACGATAATGGTGATGATGATGATAATGTTAATGATGATGATGATAATGACGACGACGACGATGGTGATGCTGCTGCTGCTGCTGCTGGTTTCACTGTAGTGTGAAAACAAGTCCGGTGACAGAACACATACCTGTCTAACCCTTCTTATGATGTTTTGAATAGAGCTTATATCATATTCTGCTGTCATTGTCGCTGTTTGTTCCCAAATCAATATTACTTAATATTCTTAGAGCTGTTCCATCAATACCGAACTCTTGCTGTTGGTTTATTAATTATTCGTGTCTTATCCGCTCAAAAGCTTTGGTATAATCAATAAAACGTAAAGATAAATACTTATTTTAACCGAGAAGAATGCCCCAGGTTGGAGAAAAAAATGACGAATAATCATCGTCATGCAGTTGGTGCCGTTTTAATTGCAGAAATGAGAAAGACCTATAAAATCTTGTGAATATGATAGAAACAAAAGCAGAAACAAAGAGGCTGGAGCTAACTAGGAAAAAGACTGAAGTCATAGTGCATGTAATCAATAAAAAACAAGAAATCTATTTATATAAAGCAACAGCAAATGGCACAATATTGAGACAAGTACGCAACTTCTTCAGTGTTACATAGAACCAATATTGTTGTACGGATGCTAAGCGTTGACAGTCAAGACACAAAGTCAGAGCAAGATTGAGGCAGCTGAAAGGTGGTTTTAAGAGAATGTTAAGAGTTCCATGAACAGCAAAGAAAACAAACAAGACAAGTCTTGAAAGAGGCAAACACAAAAAGAGCATCAATGAAGATGATTTGGGAAAAGACAAGCAACATTTATTGAACACTTTATGAGGCAGGAGAAATTTGAACACCTGGCGACAACAGGAAAGCTGGAAGGAAAAAGAGCACCAGGTGGACCCCAGAAGATATGGACAGACTTACGGAGTGGATGAAGACAGGAAGTGTGGGAGATGTACTTGCAGCAACAAGAGATACACTTGTATTTTAGGGCCATGACATCAACGCCATGCAGCAAGACACTTGATGATGATGATGATGATGATGATGATGATGATGATGATGATGATGATGATGATGATGAGGGTGATGGGTGATGGTGATGGTGATGATGATGGTGATGGTGGTGGAGATGATGATGATGATGATGTGATGGTGATGGTGATGGTGATGATGATGGTGATGGTGGTGATGATGATGATGATGATGATGATGATGAGTTACAACAGGAAACCTAGGAAAGGGGGGGGGGGGGCACCAGATCGAACATGTAGAAAAAAATAGCTTGCAGAATGGATGGGAACGGAAAGGTTAGGATATATACTTGCAGCGACAAAAATAGATTCGTGTGGAGGGTCACTATCGCCAACGCCATGCGACAAGGCACATGATGATGATGATGATGATGTATAGATGATGATGATGATGTGATGATGATGATGATGATGATGATGGGTGGATGATGGTGATGATGGGATGATGATGATGATGATGGTGGGTGGTGTGGTGATGGTGGTGATGATGGTATGGTGATGATGATGATGATGATGATGATGATGATGATGATGATGAATGAATGATAGTTGTAAACACATGCCAGCAAGTATACGTTCATGCAAATACAAACACCCACTAACATATACACGTACGTACCACACGCACATATACACACACCCACACACGCGCACACACACACACACCACACACACACACACACACACACACACACACACACACACACACATCTACCTACCTACCTACCTATATGCATACGGACAAACATACATACAATACATACATACTAACATACATTATACATACATATACATACATACATACATACATGTACATACATAGATGTACATACATACATACATACATACATACATACATACATACATACATACATACATACATAACATACACACATGCACGTTTTCTTCGCTCGCAGTCCCATTTCACACACAAAACAGTTCCCACATTTTCAAACACTGATGGGGAGGTATCTATGATGATTGCCTTTCCTGAAGAAACCTTTCATGAACTTTCCACCAAAGAAGAAAGGATCCTTCAGAAATCCCCAGCTGAACAATGTGAATAAAGTGGTGTGCCCGGAAAAGCTTGTGCGGACACTGATCATAAAAGCGTGTAGGAAGTATTCACTTTGTTACAGGACAGATAAACAGTCTGGCTGCTGATTCTGCATCACAAGACACTGTGGCAGCTTATACATTAGAGGGCGTGATGTCACTTACAGCTCCTACTGCTGCTTCTGATTTTGCCTGATTGGAGTGCCTCACTGGAAGAAAGAAGGGAAAGAAAATCAACGAGAGACTTGGGAATCGATGGTTATGCCATGCGCTGGCAAAACAAAACCAAAAAATCGATATAACCAGTGGCGTCATATTATCAGCGGGACAGGACGTCTGTGCTGTTTGCAGTCCAAAGACACCGGCTCTTGTCTCCCATGACATTTTCCGTAAATCCCTTTCCCCTGAAGCTTTTAGCTTCTTAGCCCTGCCTTCTTCGTTTTCCCCATTTAAAGAAGGAATGTTGGTTAAGTTTCCAAACTGACGTATAGTGTTGTTTATATGCCAGTGGGTTTTATTCG
>JAPXFY010000014.1:80249394-80286894 GCA_030674185.1 Monoplex corrugatus
CATCTTAGGTACTGGCAGGGGAAAAGAATTGACAGTGAAATGCCGCCTGACGTTAAGGTCTTCTTCACATCATCCTGATAATGGTATCTTTCTTCTTTATGCTTGTTAAGCCAGCTTGCCAGCTTGAATTCTGATCAGAAGACCAAATCACTGTTGATGAATATGATGGTGGATTCATGTTCTTACCACTATTTGTCTAATCTTGGTGTTTCTGATTATGACAGCTCTTTTCGAACAACGCATCTCCCAAGTGATCATTTTGTGCGCTAGGGTCTTGATTAGGGTTAGGACAGAAATGAGACTTTTAAGATGAACAGAACTACAGTAACGTAATGTACTTGTGTTATCATGCTTATAGCTGTCTGACTTAAATTATGGAATAATCTCAAAACTCAGTCCTTTTCCTGCAACAGTCTCTACTCGTTACTCGTGGCTTAACACAATAATGTTCGTGTCTTTTTGTTTGAAATGAATACACAATCAAAACAAACCAAATGCCAAAGCGTGAAAACAAAATCACTGACCATTCTGCCATGTAATCCATCTCCCAAGTAGCCTATCAGTAAACTACAAGTGTTCAGCAACAGGCTGTGTCACGTAGGGCCTCACAGCACCCAGATCACCTCACGCCAGTCTATACCACACGTAATGACAGTCAACAATCACCACCAGCCTCCATTTTTATCACATTTGCCATATCCTTTCGCTCATCCACACACCCCATTGACTGAAGCAGACGTTTAGTCAAACACCCACCCAACTCGCGAACAGACAATCAAACACCAGCCCCACTCACACAATCTTGCCCATCAATAATTATGCAGGGGATCACCTGTCCCCCAACACCGACATGGCACTACCGAATACTTCAAAGTGATGTTACCATAGCCACGACATGAGTTGCACTGCCTGGTCAGCGCTCTCAAAAGTATTTGTCATAATCAACTGGCCTTCCCGTGCTTGGCAATAATTTCATTTCTTGTTGAAATAGAAACTAGGAAAGTAAGATCCACTTTTCAAATGTGTCACACGTGAATGAATATAGGTGACTGGCAGTGTCTTGCAGTTTATGCAGGTTTGCGAAGATCTAGTTGTTGATCATTCTTCTCAGAGACAGAACGCACCAGTCCAGTATTTGAAGAACGTAGAAAACACAACAGGAACTGGGTAAAACTTCAAACATCCGATGCACCACTCCTAGTTTGCAGAATTATTCTTCTTCAGCCCTCAAATCTACACACACAGCAACTCCACGAATCTACAGCAACTTCTCTGACAGCAGGCTTATACTTCAATTCTTTTATCGCTTCTCTCTCAAGCCACAGTCACTCTTTATTTATAACATCATGGAAAGTTCCTGAATATTCTGGGCTTTTCCCTAGATTTTCAGCCAATCGTAGCAGCATTCTCAAACCTTCCTTTTCTAGAATATTTGTAGTTCTATCCAATCACTGTACAGATTAAAATTTGTTTACGATTTCCGGAACATTCTCGAAAGATGTAAGGTATTCTACGTTTTTCTTGTCATTTCTAGATTGTTCCAAAGGATTCTACATATTTCCATACAAAGAAATCAAACCTAAATGTATTTTCATTATTAGCATAAACCAAAACAAATATTCTCTATTCATTATCGAGTGAATCACAAACTAATTTTCAAGAGCGAACAGCGGACAGTGGCTGATTCCACAGACACATTTTGACGTCACACTTCTCTTATTGGCATCGGCACTTTCACATTGAGTTTCTCTTTTTTGAAATGTAACAAAATGAGTTTCGTTTATTGTTTACTTAGTGTAGATTTTTACACTGCCTTTTATTTCAGTTTATTTCAAATTTCATTCCTGTCTTGTTTTCCACAGATATGTGACAGCAGTATTTGAAGAACGTAGAAAACATAACAGGAACTGGGTAAAACTTCATTCACTCAGGATTTATTCAGGCAAAGCTGAAGTCCATAATGTATGTGCCAACAACCAGAGAACACACTGCAAGATCACTTCCATGGAGTATGATTCAGCATACATGTAGTTTGAACAGTGTCTGCTTGTTGACACTAACAGCTGAACTGGAAACCAGCACTAGTGAGTATTCCTCTGGTACAAAGACTGCCACCACCTCCCTCCAGTAACAGCATCATTTACACTGATGTGACGTCACAGTGATGGAAATGGTAAGAACAACACAGGTCACCATGAGGACAGGCCGTGAAGGACGATAGAACCTGAGGCACTCAAACAAACATCTGTGAAGAGGACGATAGTCGTCTTTGTGGTTTCAGTCTTGCAAGCGGAACACACAGTACAGCCAACGGTTCCCCAGTGAAGTGACTGTCCAGTAAATATGTGTCAGTTGAATGATTGTGTCTGATTGTCCATTCGTCAGTTTGTCTGGTGACTAACCAGGTCCTAGGATGTGTGATGTAACTGACAGGATGACAATGACAACTGTTAGTTCACTGTCCTTGTAATGATGATGTAGACAACTGTTGGTTCACTGTCCTTGTAATGATGATGTAGACAGCTGTTGGTTCATGTCCTTGTAATGATGATGTAGACATCTGTGGTTCACTGTCCTTGTAATGATGATGTAGACAGCTGTTGGTTCACTGTCCTTGTAATGATGATGTAGACAGCTGTTAGGTTCATGTCCTTGTAATGATGATGTAGACAACTGTTGGTTCACTGTCCTTGTAGTGATGATGTAGACAGCTGTTGGTTCATGTCCTTGTAATGATGATGTAGACAACTGTGGTTCATGTCCTTGTAGTGTATGATGTAGACAACTGTTGGTTCACTGTCCTTGTAATGATGATGTAGACACTGTAGGTTCATGTCCTTGTAATGATGATGTAGACAACTGTTGGTTCACTGTCTTGTAATGATGATGTAGACAACTGTTGGTTCATGTCCTTGTAATGATGATGTAGACAGCTGTTGGTTCACTGTCCTTGTAAGTGTTGATGTAGACAACTGTTGGTTCACTGTCTTGTATGATGATGTAGACAGCTGTTGGTTCATGTCCTTGTAATGATGATGTAGACACTGTTGGTTCATGTCCTTGTAATGATGATGTAGACAGCTGTTGGTTCACTGTCCTTGTAATGATGATGTAGACAGCTGTTGGTTCACTGTCCTTGTAATGATGATGTAGACAGCTGTTGGTTCACTGTCCTTGTAATGATGATGTAGACAATGACAAGTTGGTTCAGTGTTCTTGTAGTGATGATGTAGACAGCTGTTGGTTCAGTGTCCTTGTAGTGATGAATGTAGACAGCTGTTGGTTCAGTGTCCTTGTAGTGATGATGTAGACAGACTGTTAGTTCAGTGTCCTTGTAGTGATGATGTAGACAGTGACAGCTGGGGTTCAGTGTCCTTGTAATGATGATGTAGACAGCTGTTGGTTCAGTGTCCTTGTAATGATGATGTAGACGACAGCTGGTTGGTTCAGTGTCCTTGTAGTGATGATGTAGACAGCTGTTGGTTCAGTGTCCTTGTAGTGATGATGTAGACAGCTGTTAGTTCAGTGTCCTTGTAGTGATGATGTAGAATGACAGCTGTTGTTCAGTGTCCTTGTAGTGATGATGTAGACAGACACTGTTGGTTCAGTGTCCTTGTAGTGATGATGTAGACATGACAGCTGTTAGGTTCAGTGTCCTTGTAGTGATGATGTAGAAGCTTTGTTCAGTGTCTGTAGATGTAGAGCTGTTGTTCAGTGTCCTTGTAGTGATGATGTAGACAGTGACACTGTTGTTCGTTTCCTTGTAATGATGATGTAGAGAGCTGTTGGTTCAGTGTCCTTGTAGTGATGATGTAAGACAGCTGTTGGTTCAGTGTCCTTGTAGTGATGATGTAGACATGACAGCTGTTGGTTCATGTGTCCTTGTATGATGATGTAGTACAGCTGTTGGTTCAGTGTCCTTGTAAGTGATGATGTAGACAATGACACTGTTGGTTCAGTGTCCTTGTAGTTTGATGTAGACAGTGACAGCTGTTAGTTCAGTGTCCTTGTAGTGATGATGTAGACAATGACAACTGTTGGTTCAGTGTCCTTGTAGTGATGATGTAGACAATGACACTGTTGGTTCAGTGTCCTTGTAGTGATGATGTAGACAATGACAACTGTTGGTTCAGTGTCCTTGTAGTGATGATGTAGACAATGACAACTGTTGGTTCAGTGTCCTTGTAGTGATGATGTAGACAATGACAACTGTTGGTTCAGTGTCCTTGTAGTGATGATGTAGACAATGACAATGTTAGTTCAGTGTCCTTGTATGTGATGATGTAGACAGTGAAGCTGTTAGTTCAGTGTCCTTGTAGTGATGATGTAGACAATGACAACTGTTAGTTCAGTGTCCTTGTAGTGATGATGTAGACAAGCTGTTGGTTCAGTGTCCTTGTAGTGATTATTAGACAGTGACAACTGTTAGTTCAGTGACCTTGTAGTGATGATGTAACGACAACTGTTAGTTTAGTTCCTTGTAGTGATGATGTAGACAATGACAGCTGTTGTTTCAGTGACCTTGTAGTGATGATGTAGATAAGCTGTTGGTTCAGTGTCCTTGTAGTGATGATGCAGACAGTGACACTGTTGGTTCAGTGTCCTTGTAGTGATGATGTAGATATGCATGTTGTTCAGTGACCTTGTAGTGATGATGTAGACATGACAACTGTTGGTTCAGTGACCTTGTATGATGATGATGATAGCTGTATGTATCAGTGCCTGTAGTGAGATGTAATTGTGTTCAGTGTCCTTGTAGTGAAATGTAGTCAGTGACACTGTTGGTTCAGTGACCTTGTAGTGATGATGTAAATAGCTGTTGTTCAATGACCTTGTAGTGATGATGTAGACATGACAGCTGTTGGTTCAGTGTCCTTGTAGTGATGATGTAGAGACAGCTGTTGGTTAGTGTCCTTGTAGTGATGATTAGACAGTGACAACTGTTAGTTCAGTGACCTTGTAGTGATGATGTAGACAGTGACAACTGTTAGTTCAGTGTACCTTGTAGTGATGATGTAGACAGTGACAACTGTTAGTTCAGTGTCCTTGTAGTGATGATGTAGCAGTACAACTGTTAGTTCAGTGTCCTTGTAGTGATGATGTAGACAGTGACAACTGTTAGTTCAGTGACCTTGTAGTGATGATGTAGACAGTGACAACTGTTAGTTCAGTGTCCTTGTAGTGATGATGTAGACAGTGACAACTGTTAGTTCAGTGCCTTGTAGTGATGATGTAGACAGTGACAGCTGTTAGTTCAGTGTCCTTGTAGTGATGATGTAGACAGTGACAGCTGTTAGGTTCAGTGTCCTTGTAGTGATGATGTACACAGTGACAACTGTTGGTTCAGTGTCCTTGTAGTGATGATGTAGACAGTGACAGCTGTTGTTCAGTGTCCTTGTAGTGATGATGTAGACAGTGACAGCTGTTAGTTCAGTGTCCTTGTAGTGATGATGTAGACAGTGACAGCTGTTTGTTCAGTGTCCTTGTAGTGATGATGTAGACAGTGACAACTGTTGGTTCAGTGTCCTTGTAGTGATGATGTAGACAGTGACAGCTGTTTGTTCAGTGTCCTTGTAGTGATGATGTAGACAGTGACAGCTGTTGGTTCAGTGTCCTTGTAGTGATGATGTAGACAGTGACAACTGTTAGTTCAGTGTCCTTGTAGTGATGATGTAGACAGTGACAACTGTTGTTCAGTGTCCTTGTAGTGATGATGTAGACAGTGACAGCTGTTAGTTCAGTGTCCTTGTATGATGATGTAACAATGACACTGTTAGTTCAGTGCCTTGTATGATGATGCAGCAATGCAACTGTTGGTCATGCCTTGTAGTGATGATGTAGCAATGACAGCTGTTGGTTCAGTGTCCTTGTAGTGATGATGTAGACAATGATAGCTGTTAGTTCAGTGTCCTTGTAGTGATGATATAGACAATGACAGCTGTTGGTTCAGTTTCCTTATATGATGATGTAGACAGATGTTGGTCATGTCCTTGTAGTTATGATAGACAATGCACATGTTGTTTAGTTCCTTGTAGTGATGTATGACAGACAGCTGTTTCATGTCCTTGTAGTGAGAGTGAATTGGCGCTGTAGTCAGTTGACTTGTATGAGATGAACAGCTGTTCATGACTGTATGATAAACACTGTATTCAGGTCCTTGTAGTAGATGAGACAGCTGTTTCGTGACCTTATGATGATGTACAGTGTTAGTTCAGTGCTTGTAGTGAGATGTGACGTTTTAGTCCTTGTATGATAGGACAGTGTGTTCATGACCTGTGATATGGACAGTTTATTCATGACCTTGTGTGTGATTAGACAGTGTTAGTTGTCTGTAGTATTGTAGACAGTGAATTTGTTCAGTGACTGTAATGATGATGTAGAAGCTGTTTTCAGTGCCTTGTAGTGATGATGTGACAGCTGTAGTTCAGTGTCCTTGTAGTGATGATGTAACAGCTGTTAGTTCAGTGCCTTGTAGTGATGAGTAGACAGTGACAGCTGTTGTTCAGTGTCCTTGTAGTGATGATGTAGACATGACAGTGTTGTTCAGTGCCTTGTAATGAGATGTAGACAATGACAACTGTTAGTTCAGTGTCCTTGTAGTGATGAGTAGACAATGACAACTGTTAGTCAGTGTCCTTGTAGTGATGATGTAGACAATGACAACTGTTAGTTAGGTCCTTGTAGTGATGATGTAAAATGACAACTTAGTTCGTGCTTTAGTGATGATGTAGACAGTGACACTGTTGGTTCAGTGTCTTGTAGTGAGATGTAGAACTGTTAGTTCAGTGTCCTTTAGTGATATGTAGACAGACACTGTTAGTTCAGTGTCCTTGTTGATGATGTAGACAATGACATGTTAGTCATGTCCTTGTAGTGATGATGTAGAATGACACTGTTGTTCAGTGTCCTTGTAGTGATGATGTAGACAATGACAACTTTGTTCAGTGTCCTTGTAGTGATGATGTAGACAATGACAGCTGTTGGTTCAGTGTCCTGTAGTGATGATTAGACAATGACAACTGTTGGTTCATCCTTGTAGTGATGATAAATGACAATGTTGTTCAGTGTCTTGTAGTGATGTAGACATGACACTGTTGGTTCAGTGACCTGTAGTGATGATGTAGACAACTGTTAGTTCAGTGTCCTTGAAGTGATGATGTGACACTGTTGTTCAGTGCCTTGTAGTGATGATGTAGATAGCTTTGTTTCAGTGTCCTTGAGTGATGTGAGGACAGCTGTTGGTTCATGCCTTGTATGATGATGTAGAAGCTGTTGGTTCAGTGACCTGAGTGATATGTAGACAGCTGTTGGTTCAGTGTCCTTGTAGTGATGATGTAGACAGCTGTTGGTTCAGTGACCTTGTAGTGATGATGTAGATATGACACTGTTAGTTCAGTGTCCTTGTAGTGATGATGTAGACAATGACAACTGTTAGTTCAGTGTCCTTGTAGTGATGATGTAGACAATGACAACTGTTAGTTCAGTGACCTTGTATGATGATGTAGACATGACACTGTTAGTTCAGTGTCCTTGTAGTGATGATGTAGACAAGACACTGTTAGTTCAGTGTCCTTGTAGTGATGATGTAACAATGACACTGTTAGTTCAGTGTCCTTGTAGTGATGATGTAGACAGCTGTTGTTCAGTGTCCTTGTAGTGATGATGTAACAACTTGTTAGTTCAGTGTCCTTTGTAGTGATGATGTACATGACAGCTGTTGGTTCAGTGACCTTGTAGTGATGATGTAGACAACTGTTAGTTCAGTGTCCTTGTAGTGATGATGTAACAGGACAGCTGTTGGTTCAGTGACCTTGTATGATGATGTAGACAGCTGTTGGTTCAGTGTCCTTGTAGTGATGATGTAGACATGACAGCTGTTGTTCAGTGTCCTTGTAGTGATGATGTAGACAATGACAACTGTTGGTTCAGTGACCTTGTAGTGATGATGTAGACAATGACACTGTTGTTCAGTGTCCTTGTAGTGATGATGTAGACAGACAATGTTGTTTCAGTGCCTTGTAGTGATGATGTAGACAACTGTTGGTTCAGTGTCCTTGTAGTGATATGTAGACATGACAGCTGTTGGTTCAGTGACCTTGTAGTGATGATGTAGAGAAGCTGTTGTTCAGTGACCTTGTAGTGATGATGTAGACATGACAGCTGTTGGTTCAGTGTCCTTGTAGTGATGAGTAGACATGACAACTGTTAGTTCAGTGACCTTGTAGTGATGATGTAGACATGACACTGTTAGTTCAGTGACCTTGTAGTGATGATGTAGACAATGACACTGTTAGTTCAGTGACCTTGTAGTGATGATGTAGACAGTGACAGCTGTTAGTTCAGTGTCCTTGTAGTGATGATGTAGACAATGACACTGTTAGTTCAGTGTCCTTGTAGTGATGATGTAGACAATGAAGCTGTTAGTTCAGTGACCTTGTAGTGATGATGTAGACAGCTGTTAGTTCAGTGTCCTTGTAGTGATGATGTAGACAATGACAGCTGTTAGTTCAGTGACCTTGTAGTGATGATGTAGACAATGACAACTGTTAGTTCACTGTCCTTGTAGTGATGATGTAGACTAATGATAGCTGTTAGTTCAGTGTCCTTGTAGTGATGATGTAGACAATGACAACTATTAGTTCAGTGCCCATTGTAGTGATGATGTAGACATGACAACTGTTGGTTCAGTGTCCTTGTAGTGATGATGTAGACAATGACAACTGTTAGTTCAGTGTCCTTGTAGTGATGATGTAGACAATGACAACTCTTAGTTCAGTGACCTTTAGTGATGATGTAGACAGTGACAACTGTTAGTTCAGTGTCCTTGTAGTGATGATGTAGACAATGACAACTGTTAGTTCAGTGTCCTTGTAATGATGATGTAGACAATGACAACTGTTAGTTCAGTGTCCTGTAGTGATGAGTAGACATGACAGCTGTTAGTTCAGTGACCTTGTAGTGATGATGCAGACAATGACAACTGTTGGTTCAGTGTCCTTGTAGTGATGATGTAGACAATGACAGCTGTTGGTTCAGTGTCCTTGTAGTGATGATGTAGACAATGATAGCTGTTAGTTCAGTGTCCTTGTAGTGATATAGACAATGACAGGGTTGTTCAGTTTCCTTATAGTAATGATGTAACAGATGTTGTTCAGTGTCCTTGTAGTTATGATTAGACAATGACAACTGTTAGTTCAGTGTCCTTGTAGTGATGATATAGACAGTGACAGCTGTTGGTTCAGTGTCCTTGTAGTGATGATGTTGACAATCTGTTGGTTCAGTGTCCTTGTAGTGATGATGAACAGCTGTTGGTTCAGTGTCCTTGTAGTGATGATGGAGACAGCTGTTGTTCAGTGACCTTGTAGTGATGATGTAGACAGCTGTTAGTTCAGTGTCCTTGTAGTGATGATGTAGACAGCTGTTGGTTCAGTGACCTTGTAGTGATGTGAAGCTGTAGTTCAGTGACCTTGTAGTGATGATGTAGACAGCTGTTAGTTTAGTGTCCATGTAGTGATGATGTAGACAGCTGTTGGTTCAGTGACCTTGTAGTGATGATGTAGACAGCTGTTAGTTCAGTGACCTTGTAGTGATGATGTAGACAGCTGTTGGTTTAGTGTCCTTGTAGTGATGATGTAGACAGTGACAGATATTGGTTCAGTGACCTTGTAATGATGATGTAGACAGCTGTTATTTCAGTGTCCTTGTAGTGATGATGTAGACAGCTGTTAGTTCAGTGTCCTTGTAGTGATGATGTAGACAGCTGTTAGTTCAGTGTCCTTGTAGTGATGATGTAGACAGTGACAGCTGTTGGTTCAGTGTCCTTGTAATGATGATGTAGACAGCTGTTGGTTCAGTGTCCTTGTAGTGATGATGTAGACAGCTGTTAGTTCTGTGTCCTTGTAGTGATGATGTAGACAGCTGTTAGTTCAGTGTCCTTGTAGTGATGATGTAGACAGCTGTTAGTTCAGTGTCCTTGTAGTGATGATGTAGACAGCTGTTGGTTCAGTGTCCTTGTAGTGATGATGTAGAGAGCTGTTGGTTCAGTGACCTTGTAGTGATGATGTGGACAGCTGTTGGTTCAGTGTCCTTGTAGTGATGATGTAGACAGCTGTTAGTTCAGTGTCCTTGTAGTGATGATGCAGACAGCTGTTGGTTCAGTGACCCTTGTAGTGATGATGTAGACAGCTGTTAGTTCAGTGTCCTTGTAGTGATGATGTAGACAGCTGTTGGTTCAGTGTCCATGTAGTGATGATGTTGACTTTTGTTAGTTCAGTGTCCTTGTAGTGATGATGTAGACAGCTGTTGGTTCAGTGTCCTTGTAGTGATGATGTTGACTTTTGTTAGTTCAGTGTCCTTGTAGTGATGATGTAGACAGCTGTTGATTCAGTGTCCATGTAGTGATGTTGACTTTTGTTAGTTCAGTGTCCTTGTAGTGATGATGTAGACAGCTGTTGATTCAGTGTCCCTGTAATGATGATGTTGACAGTGACAGCTGTTGCTTCAGTGTCCTTGTAGTGATGACGTAGACAGTGACTGAGCATTGCCGCATGTTGTTAACCTTAGCGTTCTGACATGATGGCTGTGTTTGTTTGCTGTCTTGTCACTACGCTTGACTTATGTCATTTAACCCACAATCTGCTCTTGCTTTGTGTCACTTCGTTGTGTTTGCTGTCTTGTCACTACGCTTGACTTATGTCATTTAACCCACAATCTGCTCTTGCTTTGTGTCACTTCGTTGTGTTTGCTGTCTTGTCACTACGCTTGACTTATGTCATTTAACCCACAATCTGCTCTTGCTTTGTGTCACTTCGTT
The DNA here is from genome assembly GCA_030674185.1 of Monoplex corrugatus. Lineage (NCBI taxonomy): Eukaryota > Metazoa > Mollusca > Gastropoda > Littorinimorpha > Ranellidae > Monoplex > Monoplex corrugatus. The sequence goes on from JAPXFY010000014.1 coordinate 80,260,208, forward strand.
GTGTTTGCTGTCTTGTCACTACGCTTGACTTATGTCATTTAACCCACAATCTGCTCTTGCTTTGTGTCACTTCGTTGTGTTTGCTGTCTTGTCACTACGCTTGACTTATGTCATTTAACCCACAATCTGCTCTTGCTTTGTGTCACTTCGTTGTGTTTGCTGGTATTCATCTATAAATACATAGCTGTCATTTATCGCTGTGAAAAAATATTATACCTCGAGCATGATAAAAGGTAATGGTATTGACTATGAGCAAAAGAAAACAATCATTCGGTGAGGATATTATTGCTCAAACAAAAGAAACTTTTCACACAAAATAGAAGGTTTGGTCAAAAACATCATGATCGTAAAATAACTGAAATCAATAAATAAAAAAGACATGATCAGCAAAATATCTGGCAATTTGAATACGTCAGCAAAAGAAATCAAGGATTCAAAACAATTCCCGAAAACCGTAGAAACTTTTTTTCCTTTTCTCCTTATCGTGGAAATGTAAGCCTTCCTGTATTCAAGTTACTGGACGGTTTAACCTGAGTATTTCGTTGTTTGAACTAAACACCCACTGTTGAGATCCACTGAAAGGCTGGGTTTTTAAGACAGGAAGAGCTAACAATGGGAGGAGGACGTGCAGCAGTTTTCAAGCGATTCTTTCATCAAGATGATAAAAAGTTTGAATGTGTGCTCTTTTATCGGCTGAAACTAGCGACAGTTGTGATTGTGAATAGTCAGTATAAACAAGAAGAAGCAGAATGGCACATGACTGGATTAAGGACACTGAGAGTTAATAAGAGCGACAACAGGTGATTTGTAAAATACATGTGAAAAAGAAATATACTGTACTCATATGACATAACAATAATCACAGGCAAGACACATACAGGTTTTGACAGTTACGTCTTCAGCAGGTATATAGACACAACACACTGCTTACATTCTTTGCAGTGTAATTCTTTACAATACACAATTATCTGTCTTTTTCATATGTAGAGATTACGTCTTCAGCAGGGTATATAGACACAACACACTGCTTACATTCTTTGCAGTGTAATTCTTTACAATACACAATTATCTGTCTTTTTCATATGTAGAGATTAAGTCTTCAGCAGGTATATAGACACAACACACAGCTTACATTCTTTGCAGTGTAATTCTTTACAATACACAATTATCTGTCTTTTTCATACGTAGAGATTAAGTCTTCAGCAGGTATATAGACACAACACACAGCTTACATTCTTTGCAGTGTAATTCTTTACGGTAAAGAACTATGTCTTCTTCATATCTAGAGAGACCGTCCAAGGCTCAATGTAAATCACAAGAAGTTACGATAATAATGGGAGATTTTAATGCTAAAGTGGAACAGGATAGGGTGGAGGATGTAGTTGGACCCTTATGGCCTTGATACACAAAACGAAAGGGAAGAGAAACTTGTGGAATTAGCACAGATGAATGAGTTCATAGTAGGGAACACCTAGTTTGAGCAGCCTAACAGAAGAAAATGGACATGGATGAGTCCAAAATATCAAATTAAATTGACTATATCCTGATCAATAAATGATTTAGAAATTCTTTGCTGATAGCAAAAGCACTGTCAGGCACAGATTGCAACAGTGACCACAATCCTGTAGTGGGAAGATTTAGGCTGAAACTAAGAAAAGAAAACAGACCAAAAGTAACATCAAACTAAATCTTGGACTCTTAAAGACAGATGAAGCGACACGTAAATGAACGTACATGTTCCAAACACATTCAGTGCTCTGGAAGACGTTGGTGACAGTAAGAAACTCGATAAATGAAGCTTGTGAAGAAATCTCTAGAGTAGATAGAAAAACAAAAAAGAACCTGATGACAAAAAGAAATTATGGGCTTGATGGAAGAATGGAGGAAGGCAAAGGGAAAATATGAAAGATAACAGGAAGATAAACAAGGAAATCAGGAATGGCTGCAATGAAGCAAAAGAAGCTTGGCTGAAAACAAAGTGCAAAGAGATAGAAGAACGACACAAAACACATCTTTAGCGTATGTACAGAAGAACTGAAGAAACTGTCCACAGAAAAAGACATGCACATCAACTGGTTGCTTAAAAACGAAAGATGATACGCTTATGATGGATACGGACAAAGTATTAGATAGATGGGTTACAACAGTAAAGCTGGATGGAGGGAAGGCACCAGGTAGACTCAGGGAGAAAATGTTGGATGGACTTGCGGGGTGGCTGAGGACAGAGGAGGTGGAAGATGTGCTTGCGGCAACAAGGGATAGATACATATGGAATATCATGATCGCCACCGCCATGCCGCAGGGCACATGGTGGATGATAAGAGAGACTTGATTGTTTTCCCCGCTACAGGCGTTTTAGAATACCTGTCCATTGTACACTGTATGAAACTGTGATACTGATTGTATGTCATCAGCCGTGACGACTACACGAAGAACAGGAGGTCCATGTGGAATCTGCTGCCCACATTACCTGAAAGAAAGCACCAGCAAGCAGTCTTTCAGCTATGGCTTTTCCATTTCTTTGTTGTTGTTGATTTTTTCCTTTACTTTTTTAGTTCCCTTTTCTGTAGCCGATTCATCCATACTGTAGGTAAAGCACAACGTGTCAGAAGATGGACTGCCTGGTGCATTTATTTTCTTTGTTTCTTTTCTTTTATTTTTCATTCTTTCTTTTTTTTTGTGAGCACATCTATCTCGTAGTGAGTGACAAACTTTTTGTTGCTATGTTTCGGAAAAATTGTTTTCCTTGCATGTCACGGGTAAATGCGCGGTTTACTTTATGAAATAGAACAGGTTGTCTGAAGGAAAAAAAACTGTAAATATTTAAAACCTCGGTGTTGTAGTTTATTTGTTTTACATATGCACACAGAGAAAGAGTGGCAGAATGGTTCAGACGTTCACCTGCAAATAACTAAACTCGAGTTTCCATGGTTCGCTCCCCGTGATGGCTCGACTTTTCTCGTCAGTTTGATCGGAAAATCGGAAGGGGACGAGAAAAGAATCAGACCCGTGTCCCGTCTGGATTACGGTTATGATTACGGTTATGATTACGGTTATTAATATTAATTGTTTGAACTTGTGCTGACCTATGACTTAGGCAGAAGCATAGGCTCCCCTTCGCTCCACCCCGCTCCCTCTCGCTCCCCTTCGCTCCCTCTCTCTCACTCTCGCTCCCCTGCTCTGCTCCACCCATTCCCGCTCACTCCCTCTCGCTCGCCTTCGCTCCCCCTCGCTCCCGCTCGCTCTGTTTCGCTCCACCCCACTTCCGCTCGTTCGCTCTCACTCCACTTCGCTCCCCTTCGCACCCCCTCTCTCCTGCTCGCTCTGTTTCGCTCCACCTCGCTCCCTCTCGCTCCCCTTTGCCCCTCGCTCCCTCTTTCTCCCTCTCTCTCCCCCTCGCTCACTCTCTCTCCCTTCGCTCCCCTTCGCTACCCTTGTATCAGCCTTCTGTCTCCCTCTCTCAACCTCTCTCTCTCTCCCCCTGTCGCTACCTCTCCCTCCCTCTCTCTCCCTCCCTCTCTCTCCCCCCTCGCGCCCCCTCTCTCCCCTCGCTCTCTCCCCCTCGCTCTCTCCCCCTCGATCTCTCTCTCTCCCCCTCGCTCCCCCTGCATCCCGCTCTGCATCCCACTCTCACTGCCACTCTCTCTCTCCCTCTCTCTCGCTGTCCCTCTCTCCCCCTGTATCCCCCTTCTGTCTCCATCTCTACCCTATCTCTCTGTCCCTCCCTCTCGCTCCCACTGTATCCTCCCTCTCTCACCGCTCTCTCACCCCCCCTCTCTCCTTCCCTCTGTCTCAGCCTCGTTCCCCCTGTCTCCCACTCTCTCTCTCTGTCTCTGTCTCTCTCTCGATCTGTCATTCCGGCTCTTGCTCTCTCTTTTCTTTCTCTCTCCGTTTCTCTCTTCCTTTCTCTTTCTATCTCTCTCCCTCTCTCTCTCGCTATTTCTTTCTCTATCGCTCACTCACTCTCTCGCTCTCTCATTCTCTCTTGCTCTGTCGATCTCTCAGTCTCTCGCTCTCTTGCTCTCTCTCTCTCTCGATTTTTTTCTCTGTCTGTTTCTCGCTCCCTCTCTCTCTATTTCTCTCTCCCTCTCTCTATTTCCCTTTCTTCCTCTCGCTCTTTCCCTCTCTCTCTCTTTACATCTTGCTCTCTCCCTTTCACTCTGTCTCTCTCTCTTTCTCTCGCTTTCTTTCCTTTTCCATCTAGCTCTCTCTTTCAGAGGAAGAGGCAGAGGCAGAAAAAGAGGCAGAGGCAGATGCCCCTCCTTCAACCCCTCCCTCCTCCCTCACCTCCGTACTCACTCCCTCACACCCTCTCTCTTTCTCTCTCTCAACCGTCTCAACCTCTCTCACCACCTCTCTCTCTCCCTCTCTCCCTCTCTCAACTGTCAGTCTCCCTCTCTCACCCCATTTCTCTCTCCCTCTCTCTCTCCCTCTCTCTCTCCCTCTCTCTCCCTCTCTCTCCCTCACTCCCTCTCTCACCCGCTCTCTCACCCTTTCTCTCATCCCCTCTCTATCCCCCTCTCTCTCCCTCTCTCTCTCCATGTCTGACCCCTCTCTCTCTCTCCTTCTCTCACCCCTCTCTCTCTCCCTCTCTCACCCTTTTCTCATCACTTCTCTCCCTCTCTCTCTTACTCTGTCTTCCCCTCTCTCACCCCCCTCTCATCCTCTCTCTCTCTCATTCTCTCTCTCTCTCCTTGTCTGATCCCCTTTCTCTTCCTCTCTCTCCCTCTCACCCCCTCTCTTTACCTCTCTCTATCCCTTTCTCTCTCTATCTCTCTATCCCTCTCACGCCCCTCTCTCTCCCTCTCTCACTCAATCTCTCACCCGCTCTCTCACCTCTCTCTCTTCTTCCTCTCTCACACTCTATCTCACTGCCTCTCTCTCTACCTGTCTCCCTCCCTCCCTAACCCCCTTGCCCTCTCCATCTCTGTCTCTCTCTCTCACACCCGTATCTCTCTCTCTCTCTTTCTCCCTCTCTCTCTCCTTCTCTCACCCGATTTCTCACTCCCTCGCTCACCTCTTCTCTCTTTTCCTCTCTCTACCCCCCTCACTCTCCCTCTCTTTCTCTCTCCCTCTCTCACCCCTTTCTCACCTCTTTTCTCCATCTCTCTCTTACTCTCTCTTCCCCCCTCTCTCTCCCTCTCTCGCTCCTCTCTCCCTCTCGCTCTCTCTCCCTCTCTCTCTCTCTCTCTCGCACCACCATCACCAATAATAGTAATAGTAATAATATGACCACTAGTACTACAAATACTGTTGCGACTACTTCTACTACTACTACTACTGATGATGATGATGATGATGATGGTGTTGATGATGATAATGTTAATGATGATGATGACGACGACGACGATGCTGCTGCTGCTGCTGCTGCTGCTTGTTTCACTGTAGTGTGAAAACAAGTCCGGTGACAGAACACATACCTGTCTAACCCTTCTTACGATGTTTTGATTAGAGCTTATATCATATTCTGCTGTCATTGTCGCTGTTTGTTCCCAAATCAATATTACAGAGCTGTTCCATCAAAATTGAACTTTTGCTGTTGGTTGATTGATTATTCGTGTCTTATCCGCTCAAAAGCTTTGGTACAATCAATAAAACGTAAAGAGAAATACGTATTTTAACCGAGAAGAATGCCCCAGGTTGGAGAAAAAATGATAAATAATCATCGTCATGCAGATGATGCCGTTTTAATTGCAGAAATGAAAAAAGACCTATAAAATCTTGTGAATATGATAGAAACAGAAAGCAGAAACAAAGGGGCTGGAGCTAACTAGGAAAAAGACTGAAGTCATAGTGCATGTAATCAATAAAAAACAAGAAATCCATTTATACAAAGCAACAGCAAATGGCACAATATTGAGACAAGTACGCAACTTCTTCAGTGTTACATGGAACCAATATTGTTGTACGGATGCTAAGCGTTGACAGTCAAGACACAAAGTCAGAGCAAGATTGAGGCAGCTGAAAGGTGGTTTTAAGAGAATGTTAAGAGTTCCATGAACAGCAAAGAAAACAAACAAGACAAGTCTTGAAAGAGGCAAACACAAAAAGAGCATCAATGAAGATGATTTAGGAAAAGACAAGCAACATTTATTGAACACTTTATGAGGCAGGAGAAATTTGAACACCTGGCGACAACAGGAAAGCTGGAAGGAAAAAGAGCACCAGGTAGACCCCAGAAGATATTGGACAGACTTACGGAGTGGATGAAGACAGGAAGTGTGGGAGATGTACTTGCAGCAACAAGAGATATACTTGTATTTTAGGGCCATGATCACCAACGCCATGCAGCAAGACACTTGATGATGATGATGATGATGATGATGATGATATACTTGTATTTAGGCCATGATCACCAACGCCATGCAGCAAGACACTTGATGATGATGATGATGATGATGATGATGATATACTTGTATTTTAGGGCCATGATCACCACGCCATGCAGCAAGACACTTGATGATGATGATGATGATGATGATGATGATGATGATGATGATGATGATGATGGTGATGATGATGATGAGATGATGATATGGTGATGGTGATGGTGATGGTGATGGTGATGATGATGGTGATGGTGATGGTGATGGTGATGGTGATGGTGATGGTGATGACGACGACGACGATGACGACAACGACGACGACGACGACGATGATGATGATGATGATGATGATGATGGTGACGACGACGACGACGATGATGATGATGATCGTGGTGGTGTGATGGTGATGATGGTGATGTGATAGTGATGATGATGGTGATGGTGATGGTGGTGATGATGACGATGATGATGCTGATGATGATGATGATGATGATGAGTTACAACAGGAAACCTAGGAAAGGGGGGGGGGGAGCACCAGATCGAACATGTAGAAAAAAAATAGCTTGCAGAATGGATGGGAACGGAAAGGTTAGGATATATACTTGCAGCGACAAAAATAGATTCGTGTGGAGGGTCACTATCGCCAACGCCATGCGACAAGGCACATGATGATGATGATGATGATGATGATGATGATGATGATGATGATGATGGTGGTGGTGGATGATGATGATAGTGGTGATGATGATGATGACGATGATGATGATGATGATGATGATGATGATGAATGATAGTTATAAACACATGCCAGCAAGTATACGTTCATGCAAATACAAACACCCACTAACATATACACGTACGTACACACACGCACATATACACACACCCACACACGCGCACACAACACACACACACACACACACAAATATCTACCTACCTACCTACCTACATGCATACAGACAAACATACATACATACATACATACATGCATATACATACATACATATATACATACATACATACATATACATACATACATACATATATACACATATATATACATACATGTATGCATACATACATATATACATGCTTAACATACATACATACATACATACATACATACATACATACATACATATACATACATACATACATACATACATACATACATACATACATACATACATACATACATACATACACACATGCACGTTTTCTTCGCTCGCAGTCCCATTTCACACACAAAACACAGTTTCCCACTGATGGGGAGGTTTCTATGATGATTGCCTTTCCTGAAGAAACCCTCCATGAACTTTCCACCAAAGGAGAACAGGATCCTTCAGAAATCCCCAGCTGAACAATGTGAATAAAGTGGTGTGTCCGGAAAGGCTTGTGCGGACACTGATCATAAAAGCGTGTAGGAAGTATTCACTTTGTTACAGGACAGATAAACAGTCTGGCTGCTGATTCCTGCATCACAAGACACTGTGGCAGCTTATACATTAGAGGGCGTGATGTCACTTACAGCTCCTACTGCTGCTTCTGATTTTGCCTGATTGGAGTGCCTCACTGGAAGAAAGAAGGGAAAGAAAATCAACGAGAGACTTGGGAATCGATGGTTATGCCATGCACTGGCAAAACAAAACCAAAAAAAACGATATAATCAGTGGCGTCATATTATCAGCGGGACAGGACGTCTGTGCTGTTTGCAGTCCAAAGACACCGGCTGCTTGTCTCCCCATGACATTTTCCGTAAATCCCTTTCCCCTGAAGCTTTTAGCTTCTTAGCCCTGCCTTCTTCGTTTTCCCCATTTAAAGAAGGAATGTTGGTTAAGTTTCCAAACTGACGTACAGTGTTGTTTATATGCCAGTGGGTTTTATTCGTTCACTTATCCATTTTTCTATGTTCTTTGGTGTCAACGTGCAATGTCAACAAACACACTAGTCAGTTACAATGGCCGCCTTCTGTCGGTGATAGATGTGTAGATGTATTGTAATATTTTATGATTGCTAGTTTGTTCTTACTCTCGATTGCGATCATTTTAGCTTGCTTTTAGAACGTTTTTACTTATTTTTGCGGAAAATAAAATTCATGATCCATATCAATGCTCACGCACGCGATAAACGTAGAAGGTAGACCAGGTATCGAGAAGGAAGACGTAGGTCTTACAGCGAACACAAAGCTGTCATCACAGTTATGATACACACTTTTATGTTAATGTTGTAAGCTAAGGTTGAACTAGATGTAAATGTCTCATCACAGATCTAATTGGCCAGTTAGCCCACTTTTCACTTATTATTCTGTAAGACCTTAAAGAATCTAATGAAATGTTCTGAAATCAAACATTTTTAAAAGCTCATCCATTGGAGTGTACATTTTGTCCTCTGTGTTTTATATATCCAATGTTTCTAGGGCGAACTTGTAAGTGGCACTAAGACATGTGGTCTGTACCCTTAGAAAAGAGAAACAAAGACTCTTTAGAAATTTTGCAACAAACCAACAAATGAACGAACAAACGAACGAAACAATGAACGAACACGAAACAGACCAACAGTAAACGCTTGTGACGAAGCTCGCACTTCCAAAATGCACTCCAGTGTCCCAGAGGCATCCTACTTCCCCTTTGCCTGTTACACACAAAAGAAATGTCCAAGCTTTTTGGTGCAAAAAACAGATGAGAAAGTCTGTTATGACTCCTTTTGCTAAAGGAGTCCGCAGTGAACTGTCCATCAGAGCGGTCCTTCAGAAATCCCCCGCTGAATAATGTGAATCAAACAGTGCGGCCAGAAAGCCTTGCATGAACACTGACGATAAAACACTGTTGACAGATTTCACTCAGGACCAGGACAGACAGTCAGTTGGATTGCCGCAGCTAAATGATCACAAGACTGCTGTAGCTTTATCACAAGAAGGCACCGATGCCCCTTCATGTTGCGGCTTCTCCTTGCTTCTTTAACACCCAGCATGCGTATTGCCGGGATGTCTTTTGTAAGAGAACAAAAATTGAAAGACAGAGTCGAGGATAGATGAATTTGCTTCATGCTTGTAATGATTCATCATCATCGTTGGCTTCATGTTATCAGTGGCAGAAGAAGTTTATGGTTTGTGTGGTTCAATGGCACACAGTTCGCTGGCTGCTTGTCTTCTATTGATATCTTCCTGATTGCTCTTCTCTTTAATCTTTTACTGTCCTGGCCCTTTCTGTCTGTAGACAGTCGTCTTTTCCCTGGTAAATAGTTCATTGTTTTAACTTCTTTATTGAAAAGTATATATACAGAGTGGTGTTAAGAGTTAGATCTCATGTTTTAGGTTATTTGTTCATTTATTTATTTATTTATTTATTTATTTATTTATTTATTTATTTATTTATTTATTTACTTTCTTCGTTGGCACGTAGTGTTCTTCACCAGACATCGGATTTTGTTTTCATTACCTTCTGTGTATCATCTATTCACTCAAATGCATTTTTTTTTCTGGCTGTGATGTCAGGGGGGGGGGGGGGAGGGTTGGTTGGGAATTTGCGGTGCCATCTCCAGTTTCATACCTGTTTTTTGTTAGTCTTTTGTTTTTACACTTTATGTCTACCACCTGTTAGTCATCTCCGTCTGTCAACACAACTCACGCCATCAAAGCCACTGTTATATCATGTATTAGCTGTATCATGTTTACACCCTTTATCCTTGTGTGTGTATGGGTGAGGGGTCGGGATGGTATCATTACAAAGATATGTGTTGGGTTAATATCAACCAATTTATTGTATCACTAGATACATGTTAGATTCATATATGTGTGATTAAGGTCCGCCAGTTGACACAGTAACAATGTGTGATTAAGGTCCGCCAGTTGACACAGTAACAATGTGTGATTAAGGTCCGCCAGTTGACACAGTAACAATGTGTGATTAAGGTCCGCCAGTTGACACAGTAACAATGTGTGATTAAGGTCTGCCAGTTGACACAGTAACAATGTGTGATTAAGGTCCGCCAGTTGACACAGTAACAATGTGTGATTAAGGTCTGCCAGTTGACACAGTAACAATGTGTGATTAAGGTCCGCCAGTTGACACAGTAACAATGTGTGATTAAGGTCTGCCAGTTGACACAGTAACAATGTGTGATTAAGGTCCGCCAGTTGACACAGTAACAATGTGTGATTAAGGTCCGCCAGTTGACACAGTAACAATGTGTGATTAAGGTCCGCCAGTTGACACAGTAACAATGTGTGATTAAGGTCCACCAGTTGACACAGAACAATGTGTGATTAAGGTCCGCCAGTTGACACAGTAACAATGTGTGATTAAGGTCCGCCAGTTGACACAGTAACAATGTGTGATTAAGGTCCGCCAGTTGACACAGTAACAATGTGTGATTAAGGTCCGCCAGTTGACACAGTAACAATGTGTGATTAAGGTCCACCAGTTGACAGTAACAATGTGTGATTAAGGTCCGCCAGTTGACACAGTAACAATGTGTGATTAAGGTCCACCAGTTGACACAGTAACAATGTGTGATTAAGGTCCACCAGTTGACACAGTAACAATGTGTGATTAAGGTCCGCCAGTTGACACAGTAACAATGTGCAACACGTATTTCGATACAAGGGAATGTAGTTTTCTGAACAACGAGGAAGTACCTCTGGTTTTGTTCTTTTTGTTATTATACTGTGTTACTATCACAGAAAAGTGGCAGGTCGATTTCAGCACTATACCCAGTTTGCTGAAAACACAGCCGTTTACACCAACAGCCAGCTTTTGAGTGAGTACACAGAGCAACGCCTTATAGTTGGCACTCATGGCTATATAGAAAAGGTCACGTTATAGCTATCTTTGAACAGATGACAGTACGACTCGTACTTGTGATACATGCTGTGTACTTGTGATACATGCTGTGTACTTGTCATACATGCTGTGTACTTGTGATACATGCTGTGTACTTGTCATACATGCTGTGTACTTGTGATACATGCTGTGTACTTGTCATACATGCTGTGTACTTGTGATACATGCTGTGTACTTGTCATACATGCTGCGTACTTGTCATACATGCTGTGTACTTGTGATACATGCTGTGTACTTGTCATACATGCTGTGTACTTGTGATACATGCTGTGTACTTGTGATACATGCTGTGTACTTGTGATACATGCTGTGTACTTGTGATACATGCTGTGTACTTGTGATACATGCTGTGTACTTGTCATACATGCTGTGTACTTGTCATACATGCTGTGTACTTGTCATACATGCTGTGTACTTGTGATACATGCTGTGTACTTGTGATACATGCTGTGTACTTGTCATACATGCTGTGTACTTGTGATACATGCTGTGTACTTGTGATACATGCTGTGTACTTGTCATACATGCTGTGTACTTGTCATACATGCTGTGTACTTGTGATACATGCTGTGTACTTGTCATACATGCTGTGTACTTGTGATACATGCTGTGTACTTGTCATACATGCTGTGTACCTGTGATACATGCTGTGTACCTGTGATACATGCTGTGTACTTGTGATACATGCTGTGTACTTGTCATACATGCTGTGTACCTGTGATACATGCTGTGTACTTGTCATACATGCTGTGTACTTGTCATACATGCTGTGTACCTGTGATACATGCTGTGTACTTGTCATACATGCTGTGTACTTGTGATACATGCTGTGTACTTGTCATACATGCTGTGTACTTGTCATACATGCTGTGTACTTGTGATACATGCTGTGTACTTGTCATACATGCTGTGAACCTGTGATACATGCTGTGTACTTGTGATACATGCTGTGTACTTGTCATACATGCTGTGTACTTGTCATACATGCTGTGTACTTGTCATACATGCTGTGTACTTGTCATACATGCTGTGTACTTGTCATACATGCTGTGTACTTGTCATACATGCTGTGTACTTGTGATACATGCTGTGTACTTGTCATACATGCTGTGTACTTGTGATACATGCTGTGTACTTGTCATACATGCTGTGTACTTGTCATACATGCTGCGTACTTGTCATACATGCTGTGTACTTGTGATACATGCTGTGTACTTGTGATACATGCTGTGTACTTGTGATACATGCTGTGTACTTGTCACACATGCTGTGTACTTGTCATACATGCTGTGTACTTGTCATACATGCTGTGTACCTGTGATACATGCTGTGTACTTGTCATACATGCTGTGTACTTGTGATACATGCTGTGTACTTGTCATACATGCTGTGTACTTGTGATACATGCTGTGTACTTGTCATACATGCTGTGTACTTGTCATACATGCTGTGTACTTGTGATACATGCTGTGTACTTGTGATACATGCTGTGTACTTGTCATACATGCTGTGTACTTGTCATACATGCTGTGTACTTGTGATACATGCTGTGTACTTGTGATACATGCTGTGTACTTGTGATACATGCTGTGTACTTGTCATACATGCTGTGTACTTGTGATACATGCTGTGTACTTGTCATACATGCTGTGTACTTGTGATACATGCTGTGTACTTGTCATACATGCTGTGTACTTACTTGTCATACATGCTGTGTACTTGTGCTACATGCTGTGTACTTGTCATACATGCTGTGTACTTGTGATACATGCTGTGTACTTACTTGTCATACATGCTGTGTACTTGTGCTACATGCTGTGTACTTGTCATACATGCTGTGTACTTGTCATACATGCTGTGTACTTGTCATACATGCTGTGTACTTGTGATACATGCTGTGTACTTACTTGTCATACATGCTGTGTACTTGTCATACATGGTGTTAAACCCCTCCAACAACTGGACACACAGATCATGTGATAACCAACTGTGGCTTTTGTACGAAGATCGACGTGCATATATAAAAGATCAGCGTTTAAAACCTGCATAGCCCTTTCCCCATTCTTTCCTCGTATCAATCAAGCCTTGGTGTCCACACACGCCCCTTCCTCCCCTTACAAGAGATTGACAAATATGCCATGTGATGGCCAGCTATGGTAGATAACTAGTGCTTGTGCTGCTTGAAAACATCTCCCCCTACCCTCGTTCGTTTTCCTCAAATACTCTCCGTCACTCTCAATTGTATAGGCCTGCATATACCACAACACAGCTGGTTGATTAGGCATGGCCCCCTCATTGGATTTGTTCAGGGAAGTGTATGATGGAGAAACTTTCAATCATTCAGTGTGCACTGCAGTCAGTGTCGTAGTGAATGCAGGGCTTCAGTGCGAGTTCCCTTGGGGAGCCCATCTCAGGACACAAGCCTCTGGTCCAAGCAGAAGTGAGTATGAATTTTGTTCTTAGCCAGCGTAGCACTTAGAATGTTTGAGTTTGGACACGTTAAGACGTGGACAAGTTAAAATATGCAGTTAAGGTGCGCGTGTATAATCTTGAAGTTTCATTCGATGTTAACTTTATTCTTCTTGTTTAAAGGTTCAATAACCATAGAAAGTATATCAAGTAAATTTCAATGGAAAGAACACAATAATATGATGTGTATCACTTACACCAACTTGTGGCCTGTTTCTAGACAGCCTTTGTGTAGTCACGTAAGTCATAACGCATTTCACTATTTCTATTCGTTTCACTTTCTCTCCTTTCTTCTCGTATACAAAGTGAAATATGACAGCCGTGTAATACATCCTCAGATTCTAAAAACCAAAAACAAAGTACTTCAACAACTCTTTTTCTTCGTGTCGTCTTATTACTATAGATTGATCATGTGTTCTCTGATGGACCAGTCCTCTGTACTTCCCTCATGGAAAAGTTTTCTACATGATTTCTGTAGCCCTTTGATAGGTATTGTCATATCTACTACTTGACCTAAACATCACGTCCTTTGACTCCTGCTAGGTCATTTACAACATGAGCTGGTGACATTTGAGGTGCCAAGTGATAAGAATTCCAGACGTTATGTGCGGCATACTGTTCAAACGCACGTTTTGGGTCTTTGACATATAATGCTTTTTACCTGACTTTTTTAAAATTTGAAAAAGATCTGATGACTAAATAGTTAGCTGCGATACATTGAAAAGAACATCTTTATGATTTGCGAAATTGTTTTCATATCTTGTTGAAAGGCTCAACCTCTAGGATGGTGCAATTCGTTTTTCATTGTTCATTTTTTTTCTGGGTCGAATTTATAACTGACGCATACCCATGATGGCTTTGCCATTAAAGAAGAATAATGAATGTACTGGATAGGCGCCACTGAAGAAACAGCACTATTTGTTCTAAGAGAAACACTGTCACGAAGCCTGTACCTTGCTGACACAAACCCTGCTATCTGAAACGTGTGTGCGTTCCCATGGACATCCACCAGCCCCTCCTCCCCTTGACACACAGAAAGCATTCTCCAAGCTGCTTGGAGCACAAACGAATGAGAACGTCTCCCTCGGTGAACTCTCCAACAAAGTAGTCCTTCAGAAACCTTCTGCTGAACAATCTAAACAAAATAGTGTTGTGAAAGTCGTGCATGGATACTAGTCCTAAAAAGTTTTCGTGGGGAATGTTTACTCTTGAATGATACAAACATTCAGTCTGTGGCTTCCAGATCACTACAAACATTGTCGCAGTTTATTCATCAGAATGTTTTGATGTCGCTTTATGCCTCTACTGCATCTTTGTCCTTTCTTTTAACATTCTGTGTTGGATGGCGTGTGCCTGTGTGGAGGATTGAAAAACGGGATATAAAAGAAAGCTCGGGAGATGGATATGCTTCGTGTGGGCAGAGATTCATTAATATCTTTAGGTTGAACCTGCGGCTAAGGTCAAAGTTCATGCCGCCTTGAACTGTGCCAACACGCCTCGTCATGGTTGTCATGACTGAAAAGAGAATCGATCAGTCTTTGAAGATTTTAATTAAATATCTTTAAAAAAAATGTTCCGGCAAAAACGCAACATATGAAAGATTCATCCAGCATGGTGGTAATGATTGTTCTGTCATATTGTATTCTTTTGCCAAGGCAAACTTATTACCGGGTGTAACCATGGTGATCTTTGCCTTTGGATAAAAGGCAGCAAAGACATCATGGAGGCCCCACTAAAAACAGCAACATTTTCCCTAAAGCAAACTTTGTCGATAAAACATGCACATCCATAATAACCTCTGCCAACAAATACACACGGACACCAACTCATCCCTCCCCCACTCTGACACACATAAAGCAATCTCCGAGCTTTCTGATCCAAAAACTGATGAGGAAGTCTCTACGATGGCTGCCTTTGCTGTAATAATCTTCTGTGAACTCTCCACCGATGGCTTCCTTCGGAAATGCTCAGCTGAACAATCTAAATAAAATGGCGTGGCTACGTATCACATGAAGGCCACATGAAGAAAGCTTTGCATGGACACTGGTCACAAACTCTGTTGAAAGTTTTCACCCAGAATGGGACAGAAGGACAGTCTGTCTGCCACTGCTAAATCATACAAAACCTCTCCGCACTTAAATCATAGGTAGGCGCTGGTGCCACTTGGTGCCGCTACTGCTATTGCTCCTTCGGCCTTTTCTTCAATATCAGAATGCTGCTTTCTTTTTATTTTTTTTAGAAACAGGAAAATATGAAGAAAAAAGTTCGAGGATGGATAGATGATATTTCGTGCTGCCAAAGATTCATCATCATCCTCGCTTCATGTTGTCAACAAGACAGGAAGTTCATGGTCTGTATCGTCCAGAGCGCTATGTCCACAGGCTGCCTGATTCCTCACAATGTCTGCCCCCAAACTGTCTTCTCTTCAAGCTCAACCTGTTGACTTCCTGCATCTCTAGCTATACGCTACATTTCCTTTTAGAGGCGCAGTTATCGATAGAGGGACAGCATCAATTGCTTTCTCGGTTGTTACTATTCGGTTTTACATAGAGGATTTAGATAGGCATGTGAAAACATTTAGCATAATCTCCGAGACTCTCTCTCTGTGTCTCTCTCTCTCTCCCCTCTCTCTCTCTCTCTCTCTCTCTCTCTTCCTCTCTCTCTCTCTCTCTCGCTCTCTCCGTCTCTCCTCTCTCCCTCTCTTCGTGTATATATATAATATATATGTGTATATGTGTGCGTGTGTGTGTGTGTGTGTGTGTATGTGTGTATGTGTGTGTGTGTGTGTGTGTATATGTGTGCGTGTGTGTGTCTGTGTGTGTGTGTATATGTGTGCGTGTGTGTGTGTGTGTGTGTGTGTGGTGTGTGTGTGTGTGTATGTGTGCGTGTGTGTGTGTGTGTGTGTTGTGTGGTGTGTTGTGTGTGTGTGTGTGTTGTGTGTGTGTGGTGTATATGTGTGCGTGTGTGTGTGTGTGTTGTATATGTGTGCGTGTGTGTTGTGTGTGTGTGTGTGTGTGTGTGTATGTGTGTGTGTGTGTGTGTGTGGTTATTCATGTATTCAGTGTCTTAGATTAATGAGGAATGTTGTTTATATGACATCACGTTATTTTGTTCACTGATGTTTCCCGTATTTTATTGGATCAACTTGCTATCGAGGTTTAAGCGAGGCGGGTTTGGGGCACATGTGCCCATGGCGTCATGAAAGAGCTGTCGACCTCTGGGAAGCAGAGGACCAATAGTATTGACAGAAGCTGCAGAAAAGTGTTCCGGCTGGATCTGGTCAAAAGGGGTACACAAGTGAATCTCACAAGGCTGAACATGGCCCTGTGTACAGATGGTGATCGATGGTACCTAAGTCATTAAGGTATCCATCACAAGAGTGACTTGAGCTTGAGGCACCCGACCACCTTGGGGACATGGGTTCAAACCCACATGAAGGAAAACAGATGAGTGACTACAGAATGGCATTCACGCGTCGTGACTTGTATATGACCTGACCCCCTTAGGGGGTCATAATTACAATAATTATAATAATTACAATATTTATATAGCGCAAAATCTTGATAAAATCAAATCTAAGCGCTGAGGGCTGAAATTTGCTTAGGGGGGGGGGGGGGGGGGGCTTCTTCTTTGATTGTCTACTGTCCAGCTCATCACTGTGTTTCTTGCTGCTCTTCGTGTGTCTCGTTCCTTTTCAGAACACTGACTTCACAATCCTTAGGAAGTCTCAATTCGCGAAAAAAAGGTAACATACAGGCCAGGTGTTGAGCTAACACCAGTACAAAGATGTGCACGTTCCTTTATCCAGTTGATGATACAGGCCAGGTGTTGAGCTAACACCAGTACAAGGATGTGCACGTTCCTTTATCCAGTTGATGATACAGGCCAGGTGTTGAACTAACACCAGTACAAGGATGTGCACGTTCCTTTATCCAGTTGATGATACAGGCCAGGTGTTGAGTCAACACCAGTACAAGGATGTGCACGTTCCTTTATCCAGTTGATGATAAAGGCCAGGTTTGAGTCAACACCAGTACAAGGATGTGCACGTTCCTTTATCCAGTTGATGATACAGGCCAGGTGTTGAGCTAACACCAGTACAAGGATGTGCACGTTCCTTTATCCAGTTGATGATAAAGGCCAGGTGTTGAGCTAACACCAGTACAAGGATGTGCACGTTCCTTTATCCAGTTGATGATACAGGCCAGGTGTTGAGCTAACACCAGTACAAGGATGTGCACGTTCCTTTATCCAGTTGATGATAAAGGCCAGGTTTTGAGTCAACACCAGTACAAGGATGTGCACGTTCCTTTATCCAGTTGATGATACAGGCCAGGTGTTGAACTAACACCAGTACAAGGATGTGCACGTTCCTTTATCCAGTTGATGATACAGGCCAGGTGTTGAGCTAACACCAGTACAAGGATGTGCACGTTCCTTTATCCAGTTGATGATACAGGCCAGGTGTTGAGCTAACACCAGTACAAGGATGTGCACGTTCCTTTATCCAGTTGATGATACAGGCCAGGTGTTGAGCTAACACCAGTACCAGGATGTGCACGTTCCTTTATCCAGTTGATGATACAGGCCAGGTGTTGAGCTAACACCAGTACCAGGATGTGCACGTTCCTTTATCCAGTTGATGATACAGGCCAGGTGTTGAACTAACACCAGTACCAGGATGTGCACGTTCCTTTATCCAGTTGATGATAAAGGCCAGGTTTTGAGTCAACACCAGTACAAGGATGTGCACGTTCCTTTATCCAGTTGATAATACAGGCCAGGTGTTGAACTAACACCAGTACCAGGATGTGCACGTTCCTTTATCCAGTTGATGATACAGGCCAGGTGTTGAACTAACACCAGTACCAGGATGTGCACGTTCCTTTATCCAGTTGATGATAAAGGCCAGGTTTGAACATCATCATCATGTGCCCTACCACATGGCGTTGGTGATCACGACCCTCCATACCAATCTATCCATTGTCGCTGCAAGTACATCTCCAACCCTCTCTGTCTTCATCCATGTGCAAGGCCGTTCAATATTGTCTCCATGGGTCTACCTGGTGCTCTTTTTTCCTACAGCTTTCCTGTTGTGACTAGGTACTCTAATTTCTCTTGCCTCATAAAATGTCCTATATATGTTGCTTGTCTTTTCCTAAACTTCTTCACTAATGTTTTTGTTTTGTTTGTTTTTGTCTGCCACCTTCAAGACTGTCTCGTTTTGTTTTCTTTGCTGTCTACGGAACTCTTTACATTCTTCTTAGAAACCACATTCCATCCGCCTCAATCTTGTTCTGACTATGTGTGTTGTCTGTCCAGGCTTCACAGCCATACAACAATATCGGTTGTATATAACACAGAAGAACTCTCTTCCTGATGTTAATTGAAGGGCATTTTTCAAAGAACGCTTTTTAATTTCATGAACGCTGTTTTAGCCTGGCCGATTCTGTGGCTATTTGTAGTATGCATCTGCCGCCTAGTGAGTTGACTGTTCCCGGATATTTAAACGTATCAGCTTGTCTCAATGTAGTGCCATTTGTCATGATACAAAACGTGATACAAAAGTGAAATGTTAAGTCCGTGGCCCACTTCCGAATTCTTGCCATTGAAACGGGGACTTTATAAGGAACCCAAATAGATCTTTCTCAAACAAACAAACAAAAACAAACAAACATACATACATACATACACACAAGCAAACAAACAAGCAAACACACAAACAAACAAAAACACAAACAAACAAACTCACAAACAAACACACAAACACACATACAAATACACCAAACAAACACACACAAACAAACACACAAACACACACGCACAGAAACAAACAAACAAATACACACACACACAAACACACACACACAAACGCATAAACACACACAAACACACAAATGCACACACAAACACTCAAACACACACAAACATACAAACCAAGCTTTGGAAGACTCACTGTGATGATTGATACAGTATGTTTCTGTTTCTCTTATTTCTAATTGCTGTAGGTTAATGTGATCACCCCGAATAGACGTCAAGCTTTTTGCCCTTGGAGAAGGGCACCCCTGACACTTTGCTCATATACAACCATTGAAGGTGGAGCTTGCCAACACCCCACACACACACACACACACACACACACACACACACACACACACACACACACACACACACACACACACACACACACACACACACACACACACACACACACACACACAAGCAAGTGTTCGAGCATCCCTCCCTTTTTTCTTTATCTCCGTTACACACAAAGTAAACACAGATGAGGTCTATGATGGCTACTTCTCCTGAACAAACCCTGTGCAAAGTTTTCACCAAAACGGTCCTTCATAAATCTTCAGCTGAACCATCCGTATACAGCAGAATGACCCGAGAGGCTGGCATAGATACTGGTCATAAAACTCCGTTGGAAATTGTCACTCTGGAACGGGGCAGGCAGACAGTCAGACTGCGATTTTAAATCATAGCAGGACACTGTAGCAGCTTCATCATAAGAAGGCAGTGATGCCACTTAATGCTGTTCCTTGCTTTTTTTTTTTCCTCACGTCCAGTTATCAGATTGCCGGTGCCTCTCCGATAAATGCGACAGAAAAAAAAAGAGAAGCAGAAAAAAAGAAGAAAAAAGAGACTCGGAGATTGCTGGATAAGCTTTGTGCTGTAGACAGACATCATCATCGTTGGCCTCATCTTATCGATGACAGAGGAAGTTTACAGTTTGTGCAACCCAATCACGTACAGTCCACAGGCTGCTTATCTTTTGTTGATGCCCCTCCCCCCCCCCCCCCCAATCTTCCTCTCCTTAACGTATTAACTTCCTGGCTCTTCCATCTATTTTTTTTCCTATGGGAACGAGGACTTGTAAATGTGCTTTTTAGTAGAAGGATATCATCTTGCTACATATACAACAAAATATTTTCCCTCTGATAAGTGAATCAGATAGGCGTAAACAACGGTTAGTCTAAATTCTGATACCATTCATTCATTTATTTGGTTATTCGTTTATCTATGTATCAGTTCATTTATTTCAAAAGTATAAATTCGTATGCAGGGTTGTTCATCCACCATGATTTATTCATTCAGTTATCTATTTACATTGTTTACCTATTATCATTCATTCATTCATTCGTTCATTCATTCTTTCTTTCATTCATTCGTTTATTCATTCATTCATTTATTCATTCATTTGCTCATTCAGTTATTTATTTATGTATTTAAACATTTGTCTATTTATCTCTTTGCTATTGATGCGTTTATTTGATACTCAGATTATTGTGTGTATTACATATTTTACATTATATTTCGTTTCTTTACTTATCGATTCATGAATTATTTCCCATTTGATGATACATGTTAAAAGTGCATGTTATGTGTGGACCTGTTGAAGTGACTAAGTATTTGTAGACTTGGTTTTATTCATTCATTCATTCATTCATTCATTCATTCATTCATTCATGCATTCATTTATTCATTCATTCATTTATTTGTTCGTTCGTTCGTTCGTTCGTTCATCTATCCATTTGCTTATTTATTCGTTTAATCATTTATTCATTTATTTGTGTCGTGCTTAAAAATCCAGATTGTCAAATACAGTCATTAATCCGAAATCCGATTAGAACTGATGCCTGGCCATTTGGGTATTTTAGCATTTTCTTTTAGATATTATTTTTGTTTCTGATCCAGCGCTTTGGCATAAACAAAGAAAAAAATTTAATTCCGTCTTACTGACTCTCTCTTTCTTACCCTCCTTCTCTGTGTCTGTCTCTGTCTCGCTTTTCGATCTTTTTCTCACACACTTTCTCTTCCACGTCATCACGGCTTAAAGCTGCTACTCGTTCTCGTAAGGTGTTATTTATTTTTTTCTTTTTCTTTTTGTGCACATGGTTCATTTCCGCCGTTTTTCATATGCGCAATTCTAAATCATGGCAAATTGTATGGGGGTTTCATAAACGCCAAGGGGAATCAATCGCAACAAGGGCCATAACCCTACGTTTGGCATGACAGCGGAGGCAATCTGGCCCAGCGCGCGAATATATCACCCGGTGTGTGTGTGTGTGTGTTGTGTGTGTGTGTGTGTGTGTGTGTGTGTGTGTGTGTGTGTGTGTGTATGTGTGTGTGTGTGTGTGTGTATGTGTTGTGTGTGTGTGTGTATGTATGTGTGTGGCAGTGTGTGTGTGCGTGTGCGTATGAGCGTGTGTGTGTGTGAGCGTGTGTGTGTGTGTGTGTGTGTGTGTGTGTGTGTGTGTGTGTGTGTGTGTGTGTGTGTGAGCGTGTGTGTTGTGCTAGGATTACTCAGCCCGGTGGCAGCGATTCCGAAATGGATTTTTCTCTGTCTTTCTCTTTTATCTCCTCTGTTTCTTGTCTTTTTTCTACCCTAAGAAAGGAGAAACGTTCAGACTAACCAAGTGCTTTCTGTCTGTCTGCTGGTCTGTCATTATTTGTCTGTCTGTCTGTCTGTCTGTCTGCCCCCTCTCTTTCTCTCTGTCTGTCTTTCTGTCTGTCTGTATGTCTCTTGTGTCAGTCTCTCTGTCTCTGTCTAATATTTACGATGTTAAGATGTTCATTTATCTGTTAATTTCTCATAACTCCGGGCGAGGGATGTTAAAAATCACACTGTGACTTATCTATTACCCTTGTAAATAACACATGTTGTTTTCTCTTCTCTTCTCTTTTCTCTTGTCTCCTCTCCGCCCCGACCCGCCTCTCTCTCTGTCTCTTTGTCTCTGTCTCTCTGTCTCTCTCTGTCTGTCTGCCTGTCTGTCTGTCTCGCTCTCTCTCTCTCTTCTCTCCCTCCCTTCCCTCCCTCCCCCTCTCTCTCTCTTTCTCTCTCTCTCTCTCTCCTATCTCTCTCTGTGTCTCTGTCTCTGTCTGTCTGTCTGTTGTCTGTCTATCTGTCTGTCTGTCTCTCTCCCCTCTCATGCATTCAAACAGAAATATTAACAACAGGAAAAGAAGAAAAAAGAAGGAAGCGACAAGCTTTCCTAAGGATGACGGCTTTGCAAGATTTAATAACTAAATCCTCTGTGACTGTAAGTCAATGAAAAGTGCATAGATAACGTGACTAAATCACTAAGTAAGTAAATACATAAATTATTAGTCTTCAGGTCTATAAACAACCGTCTCTTAGAGACTTCCAGCCTTATTGTTGGGCGTTTGTTGTATTTTCAGACAACAGATAGATGGGGTATCAATCGTTTGCCTTGTCATTACCGTGTCTTGTGTGTGTGTGTGTGTGTGTGTGTGTGTGTGTGTGTGTGTGTGGTGTGTGTGTGTGTGTGTGTGTGTGTGTGAGTGTGTGTGTTGTGTGTGTGTGTGTGCGTTTGTGTGTGCGCGTGTGTGCGTGTGTATGTTTATAAATACATTTATGTATGTAGTAATGCATGCATGTATGCAATACTTGTATGTATGTATGTATGTTATGTATGTAATGATGTATTGAATGTATGTATGAACATGCATGTATGTATTTTGTAATGTATGTATGTATGTATGTAGTATGTATGTATGGGTGTGTACATATGATGTTTGTATGTATTAGTATGTATGTATGCATGTATGTATGCATGCATGCAAGCATGTATGCATGTGTGTATGTATGTGTGTATGTATGTGTGTGTATGTACGTATGTGCGTATGCATGTCTGTATGCCTGTATGTATGCATGTATGCATGTATCTCTATTTATCTATCTATCTATCGATCTATTTGTCTATGTATCTATCTATGTATGTATCTATGGATCTTTGGATATATGTGTCTATGTATGTAAGTATGTATGTATGTATCTATCAATCTATCTATCAATCTACCTGTCTATCTATCTATTTATTTGTCTATGTATCTATGTATGTGTCTATGTATCTAGATCTATATATCTATGGATCTATGCGTCTATGTATCTATCTATTTATCTATCTGTCTGTCTTTCAGTCTGTCTGTCTTTCTGAATGTCTATCTATCTATCGACCTAACAATCAACCTGCATACCTATCTATCTGGATATCTACCTATCTACCTATCTATCTATCTATCTATCTATCTCTTATCTATCTATCTATTATCTATCTATCTATCTATCTATCTATCTATCAGTCTATGCGTCTATCTATACATCTATCTATCTATATGTCCATCTATCCATCCATCTATCTATCTATATGTCCATCTATCCATCCATCTATCTATCTATCTATCTATCTATCTATCTACCTATCTGTTTGCTCGCTGTGATACGGACAAGGATCAAACCGTTTTTACAGGCGTCTCGGCACACTGACCATACAAGTGTAATATGTCATTTGAAACAAAGTAAACTGTAGCCTTTCAGAGATGACATAGACAGTACGTCACAAAACAAGGTGTCAAAATACAGTAAGCTTAACATGTTTCTGAAAGATTTTCGACAAACATTTGGAACAGTTCTACGTTTGTGTCAGACTGCTGGTGGGTGGTGATACGATGAAATGTGTTACACGTTTACACAAAGTTGCTGGGTGATGAGTGGGATACAGTGAAATGTGTTACACGTTTACACAAAGTTGCTGGGTGATGATGCAAGTGAAATGTGTTACACGTTTACACAAAGTTGCTGGGTGGTGATGCAATGAAATGTGTTACACGTTTACACAAAGTTGCTGGGTGGTGATGCAATGAAATGTGTTACACGTTTACACAAAGTTGCTGGGTGATGATACAGTGAAATGTGTTACACGTTTACACAAAGTTGCTGGGTGATGATACAGTGAAATGTGTTACACGTTTACACAAAGTTGCTGGGTGATGATGCAGTGAAATGTGTTACACGTTTACACAAAGTTGCTGGTGTGTGATACAGTGAAATGTGTTACACGTTTACACAAAGTTGCTGGGTGATGATACAGTGAAATGTGTTACACGTTTACACAAAGTTGCTGGGTGATGATACAGTGAAATGTGTTACACGTTTACACAAAGTTGCTGGGTGATGATGCAGTGAAATGTGTTACACGTTTACACAAAGTTGCTGGGTGATGATGCAGTGAAATGTGTTACACTTTACACAAAGTTGCTGGGTGATGATGCAGTGAAATGTGTTACACTTTACACAAAGTTGCTGGGTGATGATACAGTGAAATGTGTTACACGTTTACACAAAGTTGCTGGGTGATGGTGCAATGAAATGTGTTACACGTTTACACAAAGTTGCTGGGATCAAGTTGCACTAACAAATGGGGAATCCAAAACTGGCAAAAAATGGAAAGCCACATACAGAGGGCGCTTCAAATGACAGTAATATGGCTGCTGTGTCCAGACCTTTGAAGGAAGATGCACGCATCAGCATACGACAAATAAGTGCAAGGCTTTCATTTTCACACTGAATTAGTTCACAACTTTACACACTGTCCTTCAGCTTCGACAGCTGGCCACAAAGAGGATGCTTTATATGCTGTCTGAGGAACACAAGAATCGGCGGATATATGTTGCATGTGATCTGCGTATTCGTTTTTAACTGAATAGACCCATGCGTGTGGAGGCCAATACTCACTGCAGATGACACATAGATTCCCTTCGACAGTATCGTCAGCAAACGTGTTAAGCGTGGCTGGGTCAAAATGATCACAGGTATCTAACTTGCAAGCACTGATTTGAAAGCAGACAAAGGCCGTTCGTTTACTGTATCATCAACCTCTAAGGTCCTGTTGCCGCATTCTGCCAGCTAACAGCACTGTCAATGGCACATATTATGCAGAGACCGTATATCCAAAATCACTCAAGAGGTCAGTTGTCAATGGTCAAACACCTGAACGTCCTTCAGCCCACAATAACGCCAGTCTTCATAAAACAAGGGCCATACTCAGTTTCCCAAAAGGCAAAGGTCCAGAGTTTTGCCTCACCACCCTAAATCCAACCTGTCATCATGTGTGACTGTTGATTGTTCCCACCCTTGAAAATATAGTTCGCTGCAAGAAAGCTTCGCCGTATCTGGATTACGCAATGCTGTGAAACAGAGTTCTTAATTCTTAATTTTAAGGAAGACAACGGAGAGACTTTTTCTTGGATTGGTGGTGGTGTGTCTAGCGTCGTTTTCGTGGATGTAGGATGAGATCGAATGATGCTGTAATTGGGTAGGTGCGTCAATACAATCTCCATGAACATACAATTTACATGTTTAAGATGTTACTCTATCTGTCATCTAAAAGATAGTAATGGTATAGGCAATGTGTGGGAATTAACACTTGCATTTTTTCCCTTACCTTATCCACACACGGAAACCCAGTTATCTCTGTCGAAATGAGTTCTGAGTCTTGTTGGGTCTAATATATCTCATTGTAGTGTTATTATTCTGATTAGCGCACCCGGCGAAGGTGGTGGTTGTAAGGGGTGGGTTAGTTTAAACCAAATACCACTGTTCATTGCTGTGACAAGTGCTTGTGGTCAATGAAACAACCAGCCAAATATCAGTTTTGTGGGTGTCTGTGTTGTTCTAGGTCACTGTGTGGATGGGATGTGTGGTTTGTTGTGTTGTGTGTGTGTTGTGTGATGTGTGTTGTGTGTTTGTGTGATGTGTGTTGTGTGTTGTGTGTGTTGTGTGATGTGTGTTGTGTGTTGTGTGATGTGTGTTGTGATGTGTTGTGTGTGTTGTGTGTTGTGTGATGTGTGTTGTGTGTTGTGTTGTGTGTTGTGTGTTGTGTTTGATGTGTGATGTGTGATGTGTGTTGTGTGTGTTGTGTGTGTGTGATGTGTGATGTGTGTGTGTGATGTGTGTTGTGTGTTGTTGTGTGTGTGTGTGTGTGTGTGTTGTGTGATGTGTGTTGTGTGTGTGTGTGTGATGTGTGTTGTGTGTTGTGTGTTGTGTGATGTGTGTTTGTGTGATGTGTGTTTGTTGTGTTTGTGTGATGTGTGTTGTGTGTTGTGTGATGTGTGTTGTGTGGTTGTGTGATGTGTGTGTTGTGTGTGTGGTGTGTGTTTGTGTGTTGTGTGTGTGTGTGTGAGTGTGTTGTGTGTGTTGTGTGTGTTGTGTTGTGTGATGTGTGTTGTGTGTGTGTTGTGTGTT
>JAPXFY010000014.1:80289394-80301894 GCA_030674185.1 Monoplex corrugatus
CTGGCTGTTTAACAGCAGATTTTTCATCATATCTGTGAGCGTGTGTTTCGTCAAGCAGACGTCAGATTCATGTTGCATGATGACCAGTCAGTGGACAAAGACACAACGTGCAAAGTGTGTTTCAAAAGACAGCAACAATTTCTTGGGCAACTATCAACATTTTTTTTAGCCACGTCTAAGCACTTATCCGATGTTCTGAATAGTCTTAGAAGTTGTATGTCCAAGTAAATGAAATAAAATAGGTAAAAGTTATCTTTTGATATAACTACTTATGATAATGTACTTAGAGCGACAAGGGATAGATTCCTATGAAGGGCCATGATCGTCAACTCAATGAAGCAGGGCACATGATGATTTATAATTCGAACTTATGTGAATCAGATTTCGTTCGAACAGGATACTACTGAAATGTGAATGGTGATCGGGAAACTATTTCTTAATAGTATCTTTGAGATAAGTTTGTTTCCAAAAACAAGTATCACACGGAACGCGTTTAACGGGCACAGAGAACAAGAATGTTAGCGTGACTTGATAATACTTGTAAGATCTCACAAAAGAACGAAGCAGTAGAATAAATGATGATCAGAGCACAAATTAAACACATAACAGAGTCGGCACTAAGTTGCCTAGTATGTCACAAGCCAGCCGGTATTTTTCAGACAGAATAAAAAATCAGATCAAGACAACGTGATGGCATTGTCCATTTTCAGAGGAAGTTTCAAATCAATTCTTGTCTGTTGGGTTTGTGTGCGTGTGTGTGTGTGTGTGTGTGTGTGTGTGTGTGTGTGTGTGTGTGTGTGTGTGTGTTGCAGCTAATCGCTCTCTACCTATCTGACATGCATTCCTAATTTTTCTTCTTTTTCTTCTTCTTCTCTCTCCCTCTCTGTCTCTTTCTGTCTTCCATGCGTCTCTCCGTCCATCTCTCGGGAACGACATCAATTATTTT
Source organism: Monoplex corrugatus (assembly GCA_030674185.1). NCBI lineage: Eukaryota > Metazoa > Mollusca > Gastropoda > Littorinimorpha > Ranellidae > Monoplex > Monoplex corrugatus. The sequence goes on from JAPXFY010000014.1 coordinate 80,290,341, forward strand.
TACTATTTGTTTTCCTGATGTATTATGCCTTTTTACTTATCTTATTATATATTTCTTCTTGTGTCTTTTTAGAACTAGACAGATTTGTACAATAGCAGCGACATGTTTGAATTACTTCTTATGTCTTTTTAGAACTACACAGATTTGTACAATAGCAGCGACATGTTTGAATTACGTCTTATGTCTTTTTAGAACTAGACAGTTTGTACAATAGCAGCGACATGTTTGAATTACGTCTTATGTCTTTTTAGAACTAGACAGTTTGTACAATAGCAGCGACATGTTTGAATTACTTCTTATGTCTTTTTAGAACTAGACGGATTTGTACAATAGCAGCGACATGTTTGAATTACGTCTTGTGTCTTTTTAGAACTAGACAGTTTGTACAATAGCAGCGACATGTTTGAATTACGTCTTATGTCTTTTTAGAACTAGACAGTTTGTACAATAGCAGCGACATGTTTGAATTACTTCTTATGTCTTTTTAGAACTAGACAGTTTGTACAATAGCAGCGACATGTTTGAATTACTTATTATGTCTTTTTAGAACTAGACAGATTTGTACAATAGCAGCGACATGTTTGAATTACTTATTATGTCTTTTTAGAACTAGACGGATTTGTACAATAGCAGCGACATGTTTGAATTACTTATTATGTCTTTTTAGAACTAGACGGATTTGTACAATAGCAGCGACAAGTTTGAATTACTTCTTATGTCTTTTTAGAACTACACAGATTTGTACAATAGCAGCGACAAGTTTGAATTACTTCTAGTTGGAAAATGCCACGTTCTTATTGTCACTGGCGTTCTCTCTCACTCCCTCACTCTCTCTCTCCTTCCGTCTCTCATTATTTATATATATATATATATATATATATATATATATATATATATATATATATATATCTCTTTCTCTCTATCTGACTCACTATTTAAGCAATTTTTACGCTCAAAAATAAAGATTTTAACTTTTTAATTATGTCACTCTGTATATATTTCATCCATATTCTACACTTCCTAGTACAACTTTGTTGGCGTGAACATTTGCTGGAGCATGCAGGTTTATTTCCCCAGCCGAGCTGATACTTATTTCTTTGGGTACATGGGCAGCAGTATGTGCATGTGTTTGCCTGTGTGTGTTATTTTGCGGGATATGATCTAACAGCGAAAAGAAAGCGAAGAGAACATGAGAAAACAGTTCGTGAATAAATGAATGGACAAGGAAAAGCTTTCTAAACATATCTGTAAACTGATCCCTTTCTCTGTCTCTTTCACTCTTTTGTTTTTCTGTCTCTGTCCCTGTTTCCCTCTTTCTCTTTCTATTTCTCTCAGGCACATGTATGCACAGACACATGCGCGCACAAATATACACAATTACATACAATAACTCACTCTGTCACTCGTTTTTTGTCATTCACTCACTCAAACACACTCATTCACTCACTCATTCACACACTCACTCACTCACCCACTCGCACACTCACCTATACACAATTCAATTAACATCAACAGGACACACACACGAGCACGCACAATTCTCTCTCTCTCTCTCTCTCTCTCTCTGGTCATCGCCACCGTGGCTCCTCTAATCAATGGCTACAAGCCATTTTGTCCACGTGCCATTGTGTCCACGTGCCATTGTGTCCACGCCCCTTTGTGTCCATGTGTCATTGTGCCCACGTGCCGCTGTGCCCACGTGCCATTGTGCCCACGTGCTATTGTATCCATGTGCCATTGTGTCCACGTGCCATTTTGCCCACGTGCTATTGTATCCATATGCCATTGTGTCCACGTGCCATTGTGTTCTAAGACCATATTGACCCTCAACGCTCATAATACACCAAACAGGGCATATTGGCCTACACTAGGCCACAGTACCCCGAGTACACTATGATGACCCAATGTGCGTTTTGGTCTCTGATATTGAAGTGTGATTATGTGCAATGACAGTAAAGCTTATTTCTGCCCCGAATTGAGCATGGTGGCTCAAATCATACATGGTGACTCAAAGTGGATTATGATGAACAATATCGAATCTGGTGACCAAAATAGATCGTGGCCATCGGGAATGGGGCCCAAAATACACACACACATACATACATACATACATACATACATACATACACACATACAGACAGACAGACAGACAGACAGACACGCAGACAAACAGACAGACATGCATGCATACGTGTATACCCCCGTTGGGATGCCGGGGTCTCTTTCATTATGAATAGTATCCCCACCTTCTGGAAATTCTGTGCCAGAAATTTTCTCTTTTCTGTCATTTCTTTGTTTCTTCCTTCCTCCTTTGCTTTCTGTCATTTCTTCCTATCATTTTCTGCCTTGCTGGTCCATTCACCTGTATGTGATCGAAAAAGTCATACGCACTTTCTCTTAGGATTGATAATTGGGTACATGCATCAAGTGCATTTTTGGCTCTAAGGAAATGAGATAATGATGTTCGGGTGTCTTTAGTTATGTTCAAATTTGTATTCAGGTATGTTTTTATATCCTTGTGCAATAAATTGGACGGAGTGGTCAACGCCATGGTCATCTCCTTAGATTATGTGCGCGAATACATTCATATGCGTACTTAATTTTCTTTTCCTTTTTATTCCTGTTGAAGTATTGTGGATGTTTTGAAATGCTTGTAGCCCTGATATGGCCACGGCGTGGCTGGGCTTTAACATAAGTACAGACAGAACACATGCTCAAATATGTGTCACAATCACATGTAACTGTCAGTTCCAGTTTGGGTTTTCATGGCACAGTAATTGACACAACAGGGATAGGCACATGACACAGTAACTGTTGACACAAACACAGGGGTATAATGCAATGGACCAGAACATTTGACAAAACACAGGGGATAAGGCACATGACACAGTAACAGTGACCAACACAGGGATATAATGGCACATGGACAAGTAAATGTTGACACAAAACAAGGGAATAATGCACATGGACACAGTAACATTTGACACAAACAGGGGTATAATGGCACATGGACACGTAACATGTTGACCACACAACACAGGGATATAGGCACATGACACAGTACATGTTGACCACAAACACAGGAATAATGGCACATGGACACATACATGTTGACACACACACAAGGGTAAGGCCATGGACACAGTACATGTGCCACAAACACAGGGATAATGCACATGGACACATACATGTTGACACAACAACACGGGGAATAATGGACATGGACACAGTAAATGTTGACACACACAAACCAGGTAAAATGGCACATGACACAGAACATGTTGACACAAACCGGGATATAATGCACATGACACATAACATGTTGACACAAACACAGGGATATAATGGCACTGGACACAGTAACATGTTGACACAAACAAGGGGTATATGGCACTGACACAGTACATTTGACACAACACAGGGATATAGGCACATGGACACGTAACATGTGACACAAACCAGGGGATATAATGGCACATGGACACAACATGTTGACACAACACGGGGATATAATGCACATGGACACAGTACATGTTGACACAAACACAGGGTATAATGCACAGGACCAACAGTTGACCAACAAGGGATAATGGCAATGGACAGAACTGTTGACACAACACAAACACAGGTATATGGCACATGGACACAGTACATGTTGACACAAACACGGGTATAATGGCAATGGAACAGAAATTTGACACAACCAGGGATATAATGGCACATGGACACAGTAATGTGACACAACACAGGTATAATGGCACTGACACAGTAAGTTGCACACACAAACAGGGAATGGCACATGAACAGTAACAGTTGACACAACACAGGGTAAATGGCACTGGACAGAAATGTTGACACAAACACGGGGATATAATGGACATGGAACATACTGTTGACACACACACGGTTAAATGCACATGGACACAGTACAGTTGACACAAACACGGGATAATGCCTGGACCAGAACATGTTGACAACAACAGGATTAATGCACATGGCACGTACGTTGCACAAACACAGGGGATTAATGGACATGGACACAGTACAGTTGACACAACACAGGAATAATGCACATGGACACAGAAATGTTGACACAAACAGGATATAATGGCACATGGACACAGTACATGTTGACACAACAGGGATATATGGCACTGGACACAGTAATGTTGACACAACACGGGATATAATGGCACATGGACAAGTAACAGTTGACACAACACAGGGTTAATGCAATGGACACATAAGTGACCAAACAGGGATATGACATGGACACGTAACATGTTGCACACCGGGATTAACAGAAGTACAGTACACAACACAGGATAAGACATGACACATAAATGTACACAACACAGGATATCAGACAAGTAAATTTGACAAAAGGATATAATGCACATGAACAGAAAAGTTACACAAACACAGGGGATATAATGGCACATGGACACAGTAACATGTTGACACAAACACAGGGATTAATGGCACATGGACACATAATGTTGAACAACACAGGTATAATGGACATGGAACAGTAACATGTGACACAAACACAGGGGATATAATGCACATGGCACAGAACATGTGACACAACACAGGGATAATGGCACATGGACACAGTAACATGTTGACACAAACACAGGGATATAATGGCACATGGACACAGAAATGTTGACACACAACCAGGGGGATATAATGGCACATGGCACATAACATGTGACACAAACACAGGATATAATGGACAGGACACAGAACAGTGACACAACACAGGGTATAATGGACATGACACAGACAGTTACACAACACAAACACAGGGTAATGGCCAGGACAAGTAACATGTTGACACAACAGGGATATAATGGCACATGCACAGTAACATGTTGACACAACACAGGGATAAATGGCACATGACACTACAGTGACACAACACGGTTAATGCACTGACCAGTACATGTTGACCACAAAAACGGGTAATGGCATGGACATACTTGACAAAACAAGGATATAATGGCATGACACGTAACATGTGACACAAAACAGGATATAATGCACATGGCACAGTAAAGTGACAACACAGGAATATGGCACATGGACACATAAATGTTGACCAACAAAGGGGTATAATGGCACATGGACACAAACATGTTGCACAACACAGGTTAATGGCACATGGACACAGTAAATGTTGACACAAACACAGGGGATATAATGACATGGCACAGACTGTTGACACAACCAGGGTATAATGGCCATGGCACAGAACAGTTGACACAAACACAGGGTTAATGGCACATGGACACGTAACATGTTGACACAAAACGGGGGATATAAGCTGACACAGTACATGTTGACACAAACACAGGGATTAATGCACATGACACTAAAGTTGACAAAACAGGGTATAGCACAGGACAAGAACATGTACACAAACAAGGGATATAATGCACTGGACACAACAGTTACCAAACACAGGGGATATAATGCACTGGACACAGTACTGTTGACACAACACGGGATTAAGCAATGGACACGAAATGTTGACACAAACACAGGGGGAATAATGCCTGGACACAGTAACATGTGACACAACACAGGGATATATGATGACACAGTAAGTTGAACAAACACAGGGAATAATGCACATGGACACGTAACATGTTGACACAAACACAGGGATACCTGACACAGTACATGTTGACAACACGCATGGACACAGTAACATTTGACACCAAACACAGGGGGATATAATGGCACATGGACACAGTAACATGTTGACACAAAACACAGGGGGATATAATGGCACATGGACACAGTAACATGTTGACACAAACACAGGGGATATAATGGCACATGGACACAGTACATGTTGACACAAACACAGTGGATATAATGGCACATGGACACAGTAACATGTTGACACAACACAAACACAGGGGGATATAATGGCACATGGACACAGTAACATGTTGACACAAACACAGGGGATAATAATGGCACATGGACACAGTAACATGTTGACACAACACAAACACAGGTGATATAATGGCACATGGACACAGTAACATGTTGACACAACACAAACACAGGGGGATATAATGGCACATGGACACATTAACATGTTGACACAAACACAGGGGGATATAATGGCACATGGACACAGTAAACATGTTGACACAACACAAACACAGGGGGATATAATGGCACATGGACACAGTAAACATGTTGACACAAAACAAACACAGGGGATATAATGGCACATGGACACAGTAACATGTTGACACAACACAAAGCAGGGGTATATAATGGCACATGGACACAGTAACATGTTGACACAAACACAGGGGGATATAATGGCACATGGACACAGTAACATGTTGACACAAACACAGGGGATATAATGGCACATGGACACAGTAACATGTTGACACAACACAAACACAGGGGATATAATGGCACATGGACACAGTACATGTTGACACAAACACAGGGGGATATAATGGCACATGGACACAGTAACATGTTGCACAACACAAACACAGGGTGATATAATGGCACATGGACACAGTACATGTTGACACAAACACCAGGGGATATAATGGCACATGGACAAGTAACATGTTGACCACAACACAAACACAGGGGATATAATGGCACATGGACACACAACATGTTGACACAAACACAGGGAGATATAAATGGCCACATGTGACACAAAACATTGATTGACACAACAACAAACACAGGGGTATATAATGGCACATGGACACAGTAACATGTTGACACAAACACAGGGGGATATAATGGCACATGGACACAGTAACATTTGACACAAACACAGGGGATATAATGGCACATGGACACAGTAACATGTTGACACAACACAAACACAGGGGATATAATGGCACATGGACACAGTAACATGTTGACACAACACAAACACAGGGGATATAATGGCACATGGACACAGTAAATGTTGACACAACACAAACCAAGGGGATATAATGGCACATGGACACAGTAACATGTTGCACAACACAGGTTAATGACATGGACACATACATGTGACACAAACACAGGGGATATAATGGCACATGGACACAGTAACATTTGACACAAACCAGGATATAATGCACATGGACACAGTAACATGTGACACAACACAAGGGGATATAATGGCACATGGACACAGTAACATGTTGACACAAACACAGGGGATTAATGGCACATGGACACAGTAACATGTTGACACAACACAAACACAGGGGGATATAATGGCACATGGACACAGTAACATGTTGACACAAACACAGGGGATATAATGGCACATGGACACAGTAACATGTGACACAACACAGGGTATAATGGCAATGGACACAGTAACTGTTGACACAAACACAGGGGATATAATGGCACATGGACAAGTAACATGTTGACACAAACACAGGGGATATAATGGCACATGGACACAGTAAATGTTGACACAACACAGGGTATAATGGCACATGGACAAGTAACATGTTGACACAAACACAGGGGATATAATGGCACATGGACACAGTAACATGTTGACACAACACAGGGGATTAATGACATGGACACAGTAACATGTTGACACAAAACAGGGGATATAATGGCACATGGACACAGTAACATGTTGAAAACAAACACAGGGGGATATAATGGCACATGGACACAGTAACATGTTGACACACAAAACAGGGGGATATAATGGCACATGGACACAGTAACATGTTGACACAAACACAGGGGATATATGGCACATGGACACAGTAACATGTTGACACAAACACAGGGGATATAATGGCACATGGACACAGTAACATGTTGACACAAACACAGGGGATTAATGCACATGGACACAGTACATGTTACACAAACACAGGGGATATAATGGCACATGGACACAGTAACATGTTGACACAAACACGGGGATATAATGGCACATGGACACAGTAACATGTTGACACAAACACAGGGGATATAATGGCACATGGACACATAACATGTGACACACACAAAAGGGGGATATAATGCACATGGACACAGTAACATGTTGACACAAACAACAGGGGATTAATGGCACATGGACACAGACATGTTGACACAAACACAGGGGGATATAATGGCACATGGACACAGTAACATTTGACACAACAACAGGGGATATCAATGGACACACTGGACACAAACCTATGATGACACGAACACACAAACACAGGGGATATAAGGCACATGGACACAGTAACATTTGACACAACACAAACCAGGGGGATATAATGGCACATGGACACATAACATGTTGACACAAACACAGGGGATATAATGGCACATGGACACAGTAACATGTTGACACAAACACAGGGGGATATAATGGCACATGGACACAGTACATGTTGACAACAAACACAGGGGGATATAATGGCCATGGACACAGTAACTGTTGACACAACACAGGGGGATATAATGGCACATGGACACGAATGTTGACACAAACACAGGGGGATATAATGCACATGGACACAGTAAATGTTGCACAACACAGGGGGATATAATGGCACATGGACACAGTACATGTTGACACAAACACAGGGGATATAATGCACATGGACACAGTAAATGTTGCACAAAACAGGGGTATATGGCACATGGACACATAACATGTTGACACAAACACAGGGGGATATAATGGCACATGACACAGTAACATGTTGACACAACAAACACAGGGGATATAATGGCACATGGTACAAACAACATGTTGACAACACAAACACAGGGGGATATAATGGCACATGGACACAGTAACATGTTGACACAACACAAACACAGGGGATATAATGGCACATGGACACAGTAACATGTTGACACAAACACAGGGGGATATAATGGCACATGGACACAGTAACATGTTGACACAAACACAGGGGGATATAATGGCACATGGACACAGTAACATGTTGACACAACACAAACACAGGGTATATAATGGCACATGGACACAGTAACATGTTGACACAACACAAACACAGGGGGATATAATGGCACATGGACACAGTAACATGTTGACACAACACAAACACAGGGTGATATAATGGCACATGGACACAGTAACATGTTGACACAACACAAACACAGGGGATATAATGGCACATGGACACAGTAACATTTTGAAACAACACAAACACAGGGGGATATAATGGCACATGGACACAGTAACATGTTGACACAAACACAGACCCAGGTGGATATAATGGCACATGGACACAGTAAGATGTTGACACAACACCAACCCAGGGGGATATAATGGCACATGGACACAGTAACATGTTGACACAAACACAGGGTGATATAATGGCACATGGACACAGTAACATGTTGACACAAACACAGGGTGATATAATGGCACATGGACACAGGAACATGTTGACACAACACAGGGGGATATAATGGCACATGGACACAGTAACATGTTGACACAACACAGGGGGATATAATGGCACATGGACACAGTAACATGTTGACACAAACACAGGGGGATATAATGGCACATGGACACAGTAACATGTTGACACAAACACAGGGGGATATAATGGCACATGGACACAGTAACATGTTGACACAAACACAGGGGGATATAATGGCACATGGACACAGTAACATGTTGACACAAACCAACACAGGGGGATATAATGGCACATGGACACAGTAACATGTTGACACAAACACAGGGATATATAATGGCACATGGACACAGTAAGATGATGACACAAACACAGGGGGATATAATGGCACATGGACACAGCAACATGTTGACACAACACAGGGGGATATAATGGCACATGGACACAGGAACATGTTGACACCAACACAGGGATATATAATGGCACATGGACACAGTAATATGTTGACACAAACACAGGGTGATATAATGGCACACGGACACAGTAACATGTTGACACAAACACAAGGGGATATAATGGCACATGGACACAGTAACATGTTGACACAAACACAGGGGGATATAATGGCACATGGACACAGTAACATGTTGACACAAACACAAGGGGATATAATGGCACATGGACACAGTAACATGTTGACACAAACACAGGGGGATATAATGGCACATGGACACAGTAACATGTTGACACAAACACAGGGGGATATAATGGCACATGGACACAGTGGACCCCTAATCAACAATGCACGGAGCCCACACGTATAGACATTGTTAATAACCTTCAAGTCATGAAGGATGTTTACACCAGTGTGTGGAGGTGTAGCGAAAAGTCCGTACCTACGTGAAACACACATAGTGGCTGTGAGAGTAAGTGGCAGGCTTACGAGGTCAGAACCAGAACTTTAAGAAGACAAATGGCGACATGACAAATCAGGAGGACCTGGAAGGAAGACTGATGACCTTATCCTCAATTGCCTGACCCGGAAGGAGAACAAGAGAAATGTTGAGTGAGGGGAGGCTCAAGGCCTTGTCATTATCAGGCTAGAGCCTGCCCAGGACATCAAAATCAACAGCTTGTATCACCTGAACATAATGTCGAACTTTTCTGTAATCACCGACTGTGTGTTTCATAAACAAAAGGAAGTAATATCACAAGTTAAAAACCAACTGAAGAGGACAAATATTTTCATTGGTGATTTTTGTTTGTTTGTTTTGTTTCTGGTCGTTTAACAGACTGAGGTAAGGAGGTTGACTTTCACCACTGAGTTAGACATATCTGTAGGACTGTCCACTACGTGTAGTTGTTCCACTGATACCCAGGAACCATAGACTGAAATGATAGAAAATGTATGTGATCTGGATTAGTTATGGATTTTTGTTGTTATTTTTCAGTGCTTTATGTGATAGAGGAGTTAATGTTGGAAAGTGGTCCGAGTCTGTCTTTTCCCACCGTAGAAGACAGGACAGGTCAATAACCCTTACAACTACAAGGGACCTGTGTGTGTAATACAAATTCACTGTGTGGGACTATTAATGATAAGAGACTGCAGTCTTAGGCCAGTGAGAATAGTTTAACAATAGTATCCACTGAAAATGGTATCGAACATGTCATGAACATATTAAGATTGTAGCGGTATTTTAATAAACTGGATAAATCACATATGTGGTTGGAAACAACATGTGTTCAACCCATCATGTTTGCTTTGTAGAAATGTTATAAGTATCACTACAAGTACACATTGATTTAGTTTATGGTATGACAAATATATATCCATAAAGCTTATTTTCTGCAATAAAATGTATAAACATTGGCTATACAGTGTACCCAAACGAAATCAAGTAGACTGCCTTTTAAAGCTCATGTAAATGGTGTTTGAATTGGAAAGTAAAAAACGTGCCACAATGAATGACGTCATCCGAGAATAGATCTGCTTGAACAGAGTTAAACCAGGATAGTGGAATGCAAAGGTTTTATGTGTCTATCGTGAAAAGCTGGTTGATTGTCAATGGAAAATATGGTATACTGTGTACCGGATAGTAACAGATTGGATTTTCAAAGATCGATTAACTAACTAC
>JAPXFY010000014.1:80306894-80344394 GCA_030674185.1 Monoplex corrugatus
AAACATACAGATATAATACAGATATAAACACAGAAAACATACAGATATAATACAGATATAATCACAGAAAACATACAGATATAATCACAGAAAACATACAGATATAATACAGATATAATCACAGAAAACACACAGATATAATCACAGAAAACATACAGATATAATCACAGAAAACACACAGATATAATCACAGAAAACATACAGATATAATCACAGAAAACACACAGATATAATCACAGAAAACATACAGATATAATCACAGAAAACATACAGATATAATCACAGAAAACACACAGATATAATCACAGAAAACATACAGATATAAACACAGAAAACATACAGATATAATCACAGAAAACATACAGATATAATCACAGAAAACACACAGATATAATCACAGAAAACATACAGATATAAACACAGAAAACACACAGATATAATCACAGAAAACATACAGATATAATCACAGAAAACACACAGATATAATCACAGAAAACATACAGATATAATCACAGAAAACACACAGATATAATCTCAGAAAACATACAGATATAATCACAGAAAACATACAGATATAATCACAGAAAACATACAGATATAATCACAGAAAACACACAGATATGATCACAGAAAACATACAGATATAATCACAGAAAACATACAGATATAATCACAGAAAACATACAGATATAATCACAGAAAACATACAGATATAATCACAGAAAACATACAGATATAAACACAGAAAACATACAGATATAATCACAGAAAACATACAGATATAATCACAGAAAACATACAGATATAATCACAGAAAACATACAGATATAAACACAGAAAACATACAGATATAATCACAGAAAACATGATCTGAGGGACAGGAATCAAGGGATACAGGGCACGTTGTCAGGTTGGAAGGTGGACTGAACATTTGAAGTGGACATAGTTATCAATCAACGTGGACATGGGTATCAATCAAAGTGGACATGGGTATCAATCAAAGTGGACATGGGTATCAATCAAAGTGGACATGGGTATCAATCAAAGTGGACATGGGTATCAATCAAAGTGGACATAGTTATCGATCAAAGTGGACATAGCTATCAATCAAAGTGGACATAGCTATCAATCAAAGTGGACATGTGTATCAATCAAAGTGGACATGGATATCAATCAAAGTGGACATGGATATCAATCAAAGTGGACATGGGTATCAATCAAAGTGGACATGGGTATCAATCAAAGTGGACAGGGTTATCAATCAAAGGGAACAGTTATAAAATCAAAGTGGACATGGTTATCAATGAAACTGACATGGTTATCAATCAAAGTGGGCATGGTTATCAATCAAAGTGGACATGGTTATAACTCAAAATGGTCATAATTATCAAAGTGGACATAGTTATCAATCAAAGTGGACAGGGTTATAACTCAAAGTGGACATAATTATCAGTGAAAGTGAACATAGTTATCAATCAAAGTGGACATAATTATCAATCAAAGTGGATATAGTTATCAATCAAAGTGGACATAGTTATCAATCAAAACAATATAAAACAAAAAAGGTTTACAATAGTGTTCAGACCTTGACTACGGTTCATGACGTCATTGACATCCACTGAACTGTATAGAGCGCCTGTCTTATCTGGAAGAGTATTAATATGTCTGGACCATCGTGTTTACCGGGCAGATTAGGGAAAAAGTCAAAATTTCAGAGCACAAATCAGAAGATTACGCTGCATGTCAACAAGGCTGCCAATATGTCGCAAAACTACCCGGTAATTACCGCAAGATAGTCAAGCCACTGTAACACTCTTCCTTTCGATACACAAATAAATACAGAAAATTTAGATAGGGTAGTTCTCAAGGTAATGTGACCCCGAAGAAGCTTCAGTAGGAACAAGTCTTGTCGTTCATCGAGGCCAGTGATATATTGTCAATACAGTGAAAACAGATGTTGAAGTACACGCAGAAGTTCATGAAATGTTCTGATGTTAAGCACGTTTCTGGTCTTTGTGACCTTGATAACATTTTAGTAACAAACAAACAAACAAAGAGACAGACAGACAGACAGACAGACAGACAGACACCTCTCTCCTCGGGATATGGAACAGTCTCCGTCCCCATCGCCTTCCTACATGTTTTTTTCATAAGAAAGGAAGATTGAAAAGGGAAAGCAGATCAGGAGAGCCATGATGACAGTTTCCATTTCCTGATGACGGTTTTCTGCCGTTTTCACCCTTCTCTTTATCCCTTCTATCTCCCTGCTCATATGCCTCCTCCTCCTCTCTCTCACTTCTTCTTTGCTCCTGTGTCTCTCTCTCGTTCTCTCTTCTTCTCTTCTTTGTCTGCCTGCTGTCTGTCTGTCGTCTGCCTGTCTGTCTGTCTGTCTGTCTGTCTGTCTGTCTGTCTGTCTGTCTGTCTGTCTGTCTCTCTGTTCTGTCTCTCTGTTTCTGTCTTCTGTTCTGTCTTCTGTCTGTCTGCTGTCTGTCTGCCTGTCTGTCTGTCTGTGTCTGTCTGTCTTCTGTCTGTCTGTCTCTCTATCTCTTTTCTGTCTCTCTGTCTCTGTCTCGTCTGTCTGTCTGTCTCTGTCTCTGTCTCTGTCTCTGTCTCTGTCTCTCTCTCTCTCTCTGTTTATCTCTTGCATGTGGAAACAAATATTTCGGATTTATCTTTCCTCTCATATATATCATTGATTAGCATGTAAGATGGTGTGCATTTCTATGTACGCGCACACACATGTCGCAAGTATACATGTGTGCACACATTAACTAAGGCAATTTACGGCGAAAAAACATGGAAAAGAGAGAAACCTGATCATGGACCACTGGAACAGATCAAAGAAATAGCTTTCCAAGGACGTCTGTAACTGAACCAATCGCTATCTGTCTGTCTGTGTCCCTCCATCTCTTATCTTTTATCTTTAGTACATCTACAAAAGGAGAAGACATTTATGGGCCATTTTATGAGGACAGTGGAATTAGAACACCTGGTCACATCAGGAAAGCTGGAGAGAAAGAAAACACCAGGTAGACCCAGGGAGAAAATATTGGACGGAATTTTTTGCACGGTGGCTGAAGACAGAGAGGTTGTGGAGGGCCATGATCGCCAACGCCAAGCGGCAGGGCATATGATGATTATGATGATGAATTCTGCATGATATAAGTGAACACGTTCGGGCGCGCGCGCGCGCGCGCGCGTATGTGTGTATATGTGTGTGTGTGTGAGTGTGTGTGTGTGTGCTCCCGCGCGCGCGTGTGTGTGTGTGTGTGTGCGTATGAATATATGCGTGTCTGTGTGTCTGTGCACGTGTATGTCTGTGTGTGTGTCTGTGTATGTATGTGTGGGTTTGTGTGTGTGTGCGTGCACGAATATTAAAAAAGAATGTTCCTGTTCAATCCCTGCTGAAACATTACTTTCGCGTTCAGAGTTCTGTTTTACTGTCACTGTCTCTGTCTCTATCTGTCTGTCTGTTCTGTCTGTCCTTTTCTGTCTCTCTTCCTCTGTCTCTGTCTCTCTCTCTCTCCTCTCTCTTCAAAACTTGTGTTTATTCATATTTTGACAGAAAACATAAACCAAACACCATTAGCAAAGCAAAATCATTTACGTAAAATATTTCAACAGATCTCTAAGGCCTTCACATCTCGTTCAAAAGATCTATATGAATGCATGAAATGTCATCAATGCTAAAGTCTAAAGTGTAGGAAAAAAACATTAACTGGTCAAACATTGATATACATTCGTATTACATGCATAAATGAATGATTACATTTAAATTTCATGTATAACAAGTGATAGATATGGCAACTATTTTTTTTCTATAAGCGTGCAAGTTCCAAGTGAATTTTGCATATATTGTTCTCTATGATATTTTGTTGTAGGTATCGTGTAAAAGAAACAATATTCGGCAACGTTTCATCGAGTTTGCTTTTATGTATATATTTACGTATATTTTTCCTAGAAGGATTCTTAAACCAAATGTTGATTCGATGCGTGTGTTTATATGAATACCAAATAAGAATGTCTTTTCAGTTAAGCTGATCTTTGCATGGTTAACACATTTTGACATCAACATTTCCCAAAATTTTTGAAATACCAACATTTCCAAAAAATATTATTAATACTGTCTTTTGTTTCCAAACAGAAGCCACAGAAGCAGTTACTTGCAAGTCCCATTTCTTTTAGAATTTCATTAGGTCCTAAATTTTTGTGTATAATACCCATTAGAAACCATTTTTGTTTTAATTTCTCATATTTTATGACTGTTCTTAAAATACGTCTTTCCATGGAACGTTAATTCCCAATTTATTTAACTATTTCCAACATGAATTTGGAAGTTTATCATCACTTGGTAAAATATAGTAGAGTCGTGTTCCATAGGTATAGAGTAAATGCCTTTCAGTGCCGTAAGAACTTCATTTGCATATCCATTTGAAATGAATATTCTTAACAGAGATTCTGCATCCACTATAAATAAACAAAAAATGACGTATATTATGCACTTTGTGTTAAATTCGTCAAGTCCTATAAATGATCCGTTAACATTTCCAATCAATATTTTTTTCGATAAAGAGAATCAGTTCTGAGAGTAAATATGTCGGAGTTCTAGTTTTACATTTCTACAGAAACTTTTATATGACATAAACTTTGAACCTTTTTCCAAAATAAGGTGCCAATATGTTTCTGTAGCATATAGTTAGAGACATACTTTTCTATTTTGTTTTTGAAATGGTACATTTCACAAGAAATATTTTCCATTTATGGTTGGTGGTTCTAAATTTTCTAAGCCAAGATAATTTTAAGGCCATGGCGTATTTCTTGATATGCTGTATGTTTAATCTTCCATTCTGTATGCTTTTTATGTTTGTCTTTTTACTGATTCTATCATTATTACCATTCCGAACAAAAGAAAAGCACATTTTCTGAAGATGACCCATGAACTCATCGGGTGGATCTGGGATGTAAACCTAGAGGTGAATTAGTCTGGATGAAATTAGAGATTTTAGTTCTGCAAATCTTCATAAAGAAATTATACATCTTTTCATCCAAATTGAAAACAAAATCCTCATCTCCGATAACTTTTCAGCATAATGTATTTCTACACACCTTTTTACATCAATGTGTAAACCATACACCCATAATCTTAAATGTCTGGGGATTCCAGTTTATATTTAGATGTTGCATATTTCTAAACTTTGCACCCTTTTTTTCATTTCCTAACCAGATGGCTCTTGTTTTCTGTGTTCATGAAGAGTTTTGAAGCACTTCCAAACTTTAAAACGAAGGAAACAGATTTTTCAACAAAACAAATGTTCGATTTCCATTATCCAAGAGTTGAGCATAATCGGCAAACTGAAATATTTTGTGTTTGGTAATTAATTACAATCCCTTCTTTGTCTTTATCTTCTCTTATCATAATTGCCAGTATTTGAACGCATAATACAAACAAAAAATAGGAGATAGAAGGTCACCTTGTCTACATACTTTTTCAAGGGAGATGCAATTCAAAATTTGTCCATTAACGAAGACAGATAACTTTATGTCTTTATCGAATGTTTCTATCCAGTTGTATATATTTTCTCCAAAACCATTTCAAAAACTGTAAAACAAAAATTGCCGTCTTCACAAAGTAAATTCGGAAGGATTGTTTTAATTCTGTTTACAATGCACGCAGCTCCAATTTTATCTTATGCATTCAACAGTGAAATGGGTCTCCAATTTGTGACGCAATCTCTTGATTTGTCAGGTTTTGCAATGCAAGTTAAAAGTCCTCCTCTTTAAGATGCTGAAAGTGTTTTCCCTCTATGTGACCGATTTAAAGCACGTACAACAAATGGACCGAGCTTTCTCCAAAACAGTTTGTAAAATTATGTCTCAAACCCATCTGTTCTGGCCTTTTCCCTTTTTTTCATGATTATTAATGCAAATCCTGCTTCTTCCAAATCTATTTCACTTTCTAAAGAGTTTCTTTCATCTTCTGCTGATTCTGGACATTTGTTTACTAATTCGTTTATTTCATACAATCATAAACCGATTTGCTTTAAAGGACAGGTTTTTCTTCACATACACCGTTTAATCTGCAGATGTTTGTTTTCTGTCCATACATCAGTTATACTCAGCATCTGGCATTGTATTTTCTACCATCATTTCTGCTCTTGGCTTGTTGATATTATTAGTGTTGTCATGATCTAAGTATTCTAGTCACCTACTGACACAGGGTTTTGACAATCATACCGAGTGCATTTTTTCTTTTAAGTTTTTTTGTACAGACAGAGCTATCTTTGTCCAGGCCATAAAATCAATATCCTTCCTCATAGTATTTAACAATATAATAATAAAGTTATCATTCTCACCCTTCTCTATTGCTTCAACTTTTAATTCAAAGCTGCTATTGAATAATACTGCCAGCAGTCCCTTTGCGTTGGACCTGTATGAGGAGAGAAAAAATATTCTGATGTGACATACTCTTCCAGTTTTGGTCTAAAATCAATGCCTTGGAAACAATATATACTTTTTCATTTATCTTAAAAAGATAAATGAAAAACATCCCAGCTCTTTTGTGGATCAACAAGTTCCTGACAATTCAGGGAAGAAATTGTTCCTAGTCATTTTTTAAGATCCTCCCCACCTCTCTCTCTCTCTATCTCTCTCTCTCTTTCTCTCTTTCTTTCCCTCTTTCCATCTTTTCTCTCTCTCTCTCTCTCTTTCTCTCTCTTTCTCTGTTTCTTTCCCTCTTTCCATCTCTCTCTCTCTCTTTCTCTTCCCCTTTACCCCTCTCACTCTTCCCATTTCCCCTCCACATGTCTCTCTCTTTCTCTCTTTATTCCCTGCCTCTCTAAATCGATGTAGATTAGCAATAGCAAGTTTCAAAATCGGCTTTTCGTCCATAAATTTTAACGTTGAAAATAAAGCACAATTCTCTCTCTCTCTCTCTCTCTCTCCTCTCTCTCTCTCTCTCTCTCCTCTCTCTCTCTCTCTCTCTCTCTCTTTTCTTTCTTCTTTCTTTTCTTTCTTCTTTCTTTTCTTTCTTTCTTCTTCACTCTCTCTCTCTATCTCTCCTCTCTCTCTCTCTCTCTCTCTCTCTATATATATATATATATATATGTATATATATATATATATATATATATATATATATATATATATATTATGTATAAATCAAAAACATTAAAATTACGTTGTTGAAGGAGTTAATTTTCATAAAATCAAATTATAGGCGTAACAATAGATACTAATTTTTTTTCTGTTCTAGTCATATAAGCAAGTCATGTAAATTGATTCCAAATGAAACTATTTTAGTTGTCTAAAATAAAAAAATCATTAATCTAAAATCAAGAAAACTATTTTCCACGGACATATTCAATCCTCAATAGACTATGCATCTATCCTTGTGAATCAGCAAGCAATACTGTGTTCAAACATTTTATGTCTCCATAAAAGAGCTTTAACGTTTATTCTCTTGAAAACAATAGTATAATAAACTCCTAGTACAAGGAATTAATTATTTTACCATTAAAACAAAGACTGCAGTATAACAAAGGACTATTTATGCACAAAATGATAAATGGACATGCTCCGGATAACATAACCAACACCTTCTTTATAAATCCTACATGCAACAAGAGAACAATGTCCCCCTCCGTAGAAGTAACCTGGTTAAAATCAACCTCAGCTACTCAGGAGCTACTTTCTGGAACACACTTCCAAAAAACATGCGAAAATGTCTGAATTTCATATTTTTAAACATTTATTTTGCAATCTAATAATAATAATAATAATAATATATTTTATTTATATAGCGCAAAATCTTGACAAAATCAAATCTAAGCGCTGAGCGTATACATGCATACATACCTACATACATATGAGCGCATACATGCATACATATCTACATACATATGAGCGTATACATGCATACATATCTACATACATATGAGCGTATACATGCATACATATCTACAACATATGAGCGTATACATGCATACATACATGCTACATACTACATACATAAATCTAAGCTGACGTATACATGCACACATACATACATACATAAATCTAACGTATACATACATACATACATACATACATACATACATACATACATACATACATACATACATACGTACGCACATCATACATAAAATTACAATATTTATAGCGCAAATCTCGACAAAACAAATCAAGCGCCGAAAAGACACACACACACACACGCACGCACGCACGCACGCACCACACACACACACACACACACACACACACACACACACACACATGCATGGCCACAAATGGGGAGAAAAGAATAAAAGCAATAAATGGGGAGAAAAGAATAAAAGCAATAAAAGCAATAGTGCTTAACTACTTGTAGGAAAGCTTCAGATCTATTTCTCTGACTAAGTGTTTATTGCTTGCCTTGTTGGAATGTCTGTTTTGTTTAATGGATTTCATAAATGATATAATGTGACCTTGTTTGGGTGTGCTTTGCTTGTTCTTGTTCTTGTTTTTGTTCTTGCTCTCTCTCTGTCTCTCTCTCTCTTTCTTTCTCTCTCTCTTTCTTTCTTTCTCTCTCTCTCTGTTTATGTCTGTCTCTCTGTCTCTCTGTCTCTGTTTTTGTCTCTCTGTCTCTCTCCCTCTCTCTCTTTTTTTGTTTTTTTTAATATAGTTTTTGACTGAAAGTGTAATGACTGCCTTGTTGAACTATCTAACTAAGGTATGGTTTATGTGTAATGTGATGTAGACACTCTTTGGACGAGGGCTGGACGTATAAAAGTACGTATTTTGCTTATGTCAAATTGTCGTAAATAAGACTTGTTCTTGTTCTCTCTCTCTCTCTCTCTCTCTCTCTCTCTCTCTCTCTCTCTCTCTCTCTCTCTCTCTCTCTCTCTCTCTCTCTCTCTCCTCTCTCTCTCTCTCTCTCTCTCTCTCTCTCTCTCTCCTCTCTCTCTCTCTCTCTCTCTGCCCCTATCTCTCTCGCTGGCTGGCTTTCCTTCTTTCTGTCTCAAATCTACATTCCTAAATATCTGTATGTATGTTTAGATGCTCCATACTTGAGTATATCCGTACGCATACACGCATGCGCTCGCACGCGTATGGTATTGCATATATGTCTCCACGCAAAAACAGGCGTTGCGATGTATGTGTAAACAGTGGCTAATAGTTGTCTCACAGTAAGTGGAGGAGAATGAAGAAGATTGAGAAACAAACCTTTCGTGAATAATTGACAAGACAAGGAACTAGTCGCCAGAGCCACGTGCAAACAAGTTGTCAGAAAAGACACACACGAGCTGGGAATATGACAAGCAATGAACAGAAGTAGGATTCTTGAAAGAAGTGCTGAAAGGTTTGAATCTGTTTAAAGGCCTCAAACAGTGCTGGGAATGTAGCATTAAGGGCACCAACAAATTAACAATTGCGGAAGTACATTAGGGCACCATAGAATTTTCAAATCTGTGGAAGTAGCTTAAGGCACCACAAATTTCAATCTGTGATGAGTAAGGGCCACACAATATTCAACTGTGGAATGTAGCGCTAAGGGCACCACACAAATTATACAATCTGCGGGAATGTAGCATTAAGGGCACCATAGAAATTATTCAATCTGTGGGAAGTAGCATTAAGGGCACCACACAAATTATTCAATCTGTGGGAATGTAGCATTAAGGGCACCACACAAATTATTCAATCTGTGGGAATGTAGCATTAAGGGCACCACACAAATTGTCAATCTGTGGGAATGTAGCGCTAAGGGCACCACACACATTGTGCAATCTGTGGTAATGTAGCGCTAAGGGCACCACACACATTGTGCAATCTGTGTAATGTGCGCTAAGGGCCCCATACTTGTGCAATCTGTGGTAATGTAGCATTAAGGGCACCACACACATTGTGCAATCTGTGGTAATGTAGCGCTAAGGGCACCACACACATTGTGCAATCTGTGGTAATGTAGCGCTAAGGGCACCACACACATTGTGCAATCTGTGGTAATGTAGCATTAAGGGCACCACACACATTGTGCAATCTGTGGTAATGTAGCGTTAAGGGCACCACACACATTGTGCAATCTGTGGTAATGTAGCGCTAAGGGCACCACACACATTGTGCAATCTGTGGTAATGTAGCGCTAAGGGCACCACACACATTGTGCAATCTGTGGTAATGTAGCATTAAGGGCACCACACACATTGTGCAATCTGTGGTAATGTAGCGCTAAGGGCACCATACACATTGTGCAATCTGTGGGACTGTAGCGCTAAGGGCACCACACACATTGTGCAATCTGTGGGACTGTAGCGCTAAGGGCACCACACACATTGTGCAATCTGTGGGAATGTAGCGCTAAGGGCACCACACACATTGTGCAATCTGTGGGACTGTAGCGCTAAGGGCACCACACACATTGTGCAATCTGTGGGACTGTAGCGCTAAGGGCACCACAGAAATCGTGCAATCTGTCACTGAAGAATAATAAGTCATTTGGCAATCTGTCAACTTCAGAAGAAATTGCAGAAAACACGTCAGAAGAAAGCTATCAAGGAACTGCATGCCCAGCTCATAGCTATTGCCTCTCTCTATGTCTGTTTCATTCCCTCTGACGTTGTGTGCCTGTCTGTCTGTCCGTCCGTCCGTCCGCCTATTTGTCTGTCTATCCGACAGTCCGTTTCACTTTCTCTCATTCTATATCCGTTGGCCTCTTTGTCTGCATGTGTTCATCTCTCCTTTCCTTAGGAATCTGTGATCATATCTCACATTTCTCCTTTACTCTCTTTCTCTGTCTGATTGCCTGTTTGTGTGTGTGTGTGTATACATATATATATATATATATCCCTCTCTCCCTCCCTCCCTCCCTCCCTCTCTCTCTCTCTCCCTGTGTCTGTCTGTCTGTCTGTCTCTCTTTCTTTCTTTTTACCTTATGTTCCTCCTAACCTCTCCTCATTTATCTTATGTTCTTGTTATTTTGTTACAACGTATGAATATGTTGTGTTTTTATTATGACCACTCTAATTATAGTATACATGTATGTAAATTATAAACTTTTTGGACAAGCACAGACAGTGTGTAAGAAAGGAGTGTACCAGTGCTGTAAAGCCTTGAGCTATAAACACGGTCTTTGGACTCTGTCTTTCGTTTCTTCCCTTCAATTGGACCTCCATTTCTTTCTAAAGTATCTTCATTCCCTTTCCCGTATCTGTCCGTCTATATGTTTGTCTGCCATTTTATCTGTCTCTGTCTCGCTATCTGTCAAGCATCTCAACACAATATACCTACGTGTCAATCTCATATCAGCAAATTAAAAATGATTCTAAAAAATGTACTAAAATATCAAGACTTAAACATTACACTTACCGTGATATTATTTTTTCTCATGCACACATTGTCTCACATTAATTACGCATCCACAATTTGGAATGCATGTGGTGAAGTCCACTTGAAATGTTTGAAATCACTCTATAAAACTATGTAACCATAAGATATCCAGCCCAAAAACATTACTCCTTATGAGAATTCATTAAACCTTTGAAGAAAGTATCTTTAACAAATGTTCACTTAAATACACAGCTGCACATTCAAAATGTAATCTCATGTACACAACCACCGGACCAAGACAGAATAGAAGAGCCCTCTCTCGCCCTACTCTGGGCCTTCACGGACAGCTGGAGCAAGGCTACTATGCTTGAGAAGACCACTTAAAGCAACACAGGGATACTCTGAGGGCCAACCTCATCAACAACACGAGACACTGTGAGCTGATGACAGGAACACACACAACAATTCAAACTGTGCAGAACAACTGCTGTTCAACAGAGGAGAGACAGCAGGAAGCAAGACCAACACTGCTAGATCCCTTCCCATGTGGTGCTTGTAAAAGAATCTGTGCCTCCAGGATGGAGCTTGTGTCCCATATGATGACCCAAACCATGTGATAGAGGACCATTATGCCTACTCATCCGTCTGTACAACGGGAGAGTCAGTTGTTATTCATAACTTATCTCATTGTTTTATTTAAACATTAAGCATGAAAGGTTGACAAAAACACTTTCGTATTTTCTTCCTTACCATCGGAAAATGAAAATCGATCAATCAATTAATCACACACACACACACACACACACACACACACACACACACACACACACACACACACACACACACACACACACACACACACACACAGAGGCACACACACACACACACAAACATACACACATATATACAAATGCACACTTAAAGACACAAACACACACACATATACACAAACACACACGCACACACACAAATACATATATAGACACACACACACACACACACACACACACACACACACACACACACACACACACACACACCACACACACACACACACACACGCACACACGTGCGCGCTTGCTTGCATTTATCACAGCATACATTTTTCAAACCTATATAAAGGGCAGAGAAAACCAAGAGACCATGTCATACCGCAAGGCCATTGTACACAGCCTGACTGAACAGTGGGTATATATGTAAAGCTCTGTTGTGTGTGTGTGTGTGTGTGTGTGTGTGTGTGTGTGTGTGTGGTGTGTGTGTGTGTGTGTTTGTGTGTTGTGTTGTGTTGGTGTTGTGTGTGTGGTGTGTGTGTGTGTGTGTGTGTGGTGTGTTGTGTGTGTGTGTGTGTGTTGTGTGTGTGTGTGTGTGTGTGTGTGTGTGTGTGTGTGTGTTGTGTGTTGTGTGTGTGTGTGTGTGTGTGTGTGTGTTGTGTGTGTGTGTGTGTGTGTGTGTGTGTGTGTGTGTGTGTGTGTGTGTGGGGTGTGGTGTGTGTGTGGTGTGTGTTGTGTGTGTGTGTGTGTGTGTGTTGTGTGTGTGTTGTGTGTTTGTGTTGTGTGTGCGTGTGTGTGTGTGTGTGTGTTGTGTGTTGTATGTGTGTGTGTGTTGTGTGTGTGTGTGTTGTGTGTGTGTGTGTGTGTGTTGTGCGTGTGTGTGTGTGTGTGTGTGTGTGTGCGCGTGTGTGCGTGTGTGTGTGTGTGAGTGTGTGTGTGTGTACGTGTGTGTGTGTGTTTGTGTGTGTATGTGTGCTATGTTTGAAGGAGACAGAAAACGTTGATGGTTGCAAGGATCGCCCCTCCCCTTCCCTCCCTGGATGAAAAGCGTGTGATTAAAAGGGACTGCCTGATAGGCGTGGTGGGCAGAGACGCTTGTCATGATTGATCAGAAACCTGACTCCCTGAGATGGAATTAGAGTTGTTGATTTATTGCACAGGGACACTTCCACATGCTCTGTCCTCCAGTCTGCTTCTGGAGACATACTGGTGCTCGGGCATGGACCGAGGCTTGGCATAAAATACTTATTCCAAAATGATTGGTACATTCAATGCACATACACGGATGCGCTCGCGTGCGTATGTTCCTGCACATATGTGTCCGTGCAAAAACAGGCGTGTGTGTGAACACTGAACAGTGACTGTCCTACACTAAAGAAGAAGGGAGAAGAGTGAGAAACAAGCCATCATGAATACATGAATAGATAAAGAACTAGTCTCCATAGCCACATGCAAAACCAAATCGGGAACTTGTCACAAAAGACATGCAAGGACTGGGAATCCATCACAAGGGAATTAACGGGAAGCATGGGTTTCTTGAAAGGGAATTGCTGGAAGGACTGAACTTGTCAAAGGGGTTTCAAACGATGTGGGAATCTATATTTAAGGGAATCACAGAAATTCTGCAAATCTGACATCGAGGAATAACAGGTAATTTGGGAATATGTCAACTTAAGAAGTGATTGCAGAAAAACAAGTCAGAGTGGAATTATTAAAGAAATGCATGTCCAGCTCAAAGCCATTGCCTGCCTGTCTGTGTGTATGTATGTCTCATTCTCTGTGGTGCTGTATGTCTGTCCTCCGATCTGCCTGTCTGTCTGTCTGCTGGACTGTGTATCTGTCTTTTTCTGACTCCTTGTCCGTTGGTCTCTTCTGTGTGTGTGTGTGTGTGTGTGTGTGTGTGTGTGTGTGTGTGTGTGTGTGTGTGTGTGTGTGTGTGTGTGTGTGTGTGTGTGTGTGTGTGTGTGTGTGTGTGTGTGTGTGTGTGTGTTCCTTTTCTCTTTTCCTCGTAAATATGTGAATTTATCTAATATTTTTCCTTTACTCTTTCTCCTCCGTCTGTCTGTCTGTCTGTCTGTCTGTCTCTCTCTCTCTCCCTCCCTCTCTCTCTCTTTGTATCCTTCCTGACCTCTTCTCACTTATTTCTGCTTATTTTGTTACAACATATGAATAAGCATGCCTTTCTCAACTACTGTATTCTAACAAAGTAGTTATGTATGGAAATTAGAAAAGCAAAGAGCAAAGACAGTGTGCAAGAAAGGAGTGTGCCAGTGCTGTAAATCCCAGCAATAAACACGGTTCCTGGAATTTTTTTTTTTTTTTTGTCTCTTCACCTTTCTCTAGGAAGACTGAAGTCATGGTGATCAGTAAAAAACATGAAATCCCCTCCTGCAAAATAACAGCAAATGGCACAACCTTGACACAGGTTAATAAGTTCAAATACCTGGGAACGGTCATTTCATCAGACGGCAGATGCACATCAGAAATAGCTGGCAGAATCGGCCAAGCCAAAACAGCATTCAAGAAGATGACAAGCATTCTTACCAACAAATGCCTATCAATTAACATCAGAAAGAGAGTCCTTGAATGTTATATAGAACCAATACTGCTGTACGGATGCGAGGCGTGGACAGTCAGCAAGCAAAGCCAGAGCAGGATTGAGGCAGCAGAGATGTGGTTTCTCAGAAGAATGTTGAGAGTACCATGGACAGCAAAGAAAACAAACGAGACAGTCTTGATGGAGGCAGACACAAGTCGATCACTGATAAGGAAGATTAGGAAAAGACAAGCAACATTTATAGGCCATTTTATGAGGAAGGGGGATTTGGAGCACCTGGTCACAACGGGAAAGCTGGAGGGAAAGAGAGCACCGGGTAGACCCAGGGAGAGAATGCTGGACGGACTTGCAAGGTGGCTGAGGATGAAGAGGGTGGGGGAGATGCTGGGGGCAACGAGAGATAGAGATGGTTGGAAGTCCATGGTCGCCAACGCCATGCGGCAAGGCACCTGATGATGATGATGATGACCTTTCTCTAACCTCCTTTTTCTTCTAAACTACTTTCTTCCCAACCTTCTGTCTGCTCATCTATCTGTTGGTATGCTGTTTGTCTTTTATGGATACATACTGTTTCAGAGTTGCAATCATTCAAATAATATTTAATCTACTACCGCTGAATAACAATCCCTATAATTATAGTGAGAGTATTCACAAACAGGCACGCCCACTTTGCAAGGCACATACTGATAACGAGTATCATATTATATACGAATGTCCCATTTAGACATATATTAGAACAAAATCCCTCAATCGTCTAAAAACACACATGTGAATAGACGTTAAAAGAAATATTGAACGAAATCCCCTCAAATATTCGGCTACACTACCATTTAACTTAGTACTCCAAGCAGCAAAATCTCATCATAGATACAATGTGTCCAGATTGGTTTTCCATGCCATCAACAGGCGCAAAAAAAAAAAAAATCATGAATTAAGAAACTAACGAACATACAAGTCGGGAAATGCCATTGATTTGATTGATTAACTGACTGATTGATCAATTCATTGACTGATGGAGAGATGAATTGATGGGATTGATGGAGAGATGGATTGATCGATCCATTGATCCACTGATTAGTTGCTGATTCAGTATTTGATCGGGAGAGTGGTTCACAAGAAAGTGATCAGATTGTTCGGTGATTTGGTTGAGCAGTTAAAGATGAGCCATTTCATTGGTTGACTAATTGGTGGTGAAACGGTTAATTATTTAACTGATGTGGTTTGTATCGTTCATTGAATGATTGAATGATAGATGATTGTTCGATTGATGATCATTTTCCACAGTACAGTGAATATACTAAGTATTCGTTTGATTCGATTGATAAAGTGAAGTGATTGTTTCGCAAGTCTGTTGATTAACTGATCAATTGTTGATCGATTGATGACTGTGTTAATTAACTAGTACCGAGATACTAAATACCAGCAGATCGAGGCATGGAATGATTTTCTTTTGTATTAAATGGTTGAGGCTTTAATGCACTGATTAAGCTGGTTGATAGTCAAGTACTGATTACTATGCTTCTACATGATTTAAATGTTAGATCAGGTCAGCAAACGAAGGATCCGTTGACTGATGGACTGATAGTTACACCAATGAAGTATAAACTGAGGAAAGCATTAACACTTAACAATTTTCGGTGAAGTAATTACATGTATATGCATTGTGCAATTTACCCAAAGCTCTACTTCCCTCCCCACCCCATTCGCTTTTATATCACGCCCTAAGGCCGATGTACATTAAAAGTTCCGAGTTCTGAGTTCTCTTTCTGTGTGTGTGTGGTGTGTGTGTGTGTGTGTGTGTGTGTGTGTGTGTGTGTGTGTGTGTGTGTGTGTGTTTGTGTGTGTGTGTGTGTGCGCGCGCGCGTGCGTGAGTGCGTGCGTGTGTGTGTGTGAGAGCGTTTGTGCGTGTGTGTGTCTGTCTCTGTGTGTGTGTGCGTGCGTGTGTGCGCGCGCGTGTGTGTGTGTGTGTGTGAGTGTGCGCGCGCGAGCGCGTGTGTGTGTGTATGTGCGCGAACTCGCCTTTATAAGTGTATGCGTTACGTTTGAAAGAGGGAGAGAAATAGCTATGCTTGAAAGGATTGTAACACACACACACACACACACACACACACAATACACACACACGCACGTACGCACGCACACACATACACACACACACACGCGCGCGCGCACACACACACACACACACACACATACCCCTAACCCGATGAAGGGCGTGTGGATGAAGGGGATGGCGGACGTGGTGAGAAGAGAGGGTTTCTGATGTTTAATTAGAAACCTGACTCCATGAGTGGGAATTGGATTTGCTGAATTATTGCACAGTCACAGCTCCATATGCTCTTTCTTTATTTTGCTTGTGGAAAAATCCTCATGCCTATGCACAATCATATGCGTGGTTGGACACTTGATATAGGCCTACAAAACTAATCTCATTCCAAAACATTTGCTACATTCAGATGATCCGGCTCTTTGTAAGAGTACCGCCTGGGAGGATAAAAAAGGACAAATAAAACCCCATACTTCAGATCTATCGGAGGATCAAAAAACAAACCCTACATTTCAGATCTATCCCACTGAATGCCAAATGGCTGAAGCGACAGGTTCCAGACCTGCTGGTACCATGCTATGTATCATACATGTCTACTCGTCCATCTAGGTTCACACGAGAAAGGCACTCGATAACTGGAATTTCTTCAGGATAGGTCAGCGCCAGGCTCTACGCATCAACAGAATCAGTTGGAGCGACAGGAAACACGACCGACTACACCCCTCTGGCTCTGGAACTCTGAAGCAGCTGGCAAAACCAACAACAAATGGCCTTATTCATGGCCAGTGTCACCTGACCTTGTAGATGGCGAATCCAAGTTACTGAATGAATAATGAATTTGATGTGTTCATGTTCAATGGGTAGGATGGAGCTTGAGACAGCACGAAATGTTCCCACAAACATGCTCTTCTATCTCTCTGCCTCTGTTTGTCTGCCTACCTATCTGCCTGTCTACCTGTCTGTCGGTCAGTCAGTCTATCTGTCCGTCTGTCTCTCTGTCTGTCTGTTTGTTTCTCTCTCTCTCTCTCTCTCCTCTCTCTCTCTCTCTCTCTCTCTGTCTGTCTGTCTGTCTGTCTCTGTCTCTGTCTCTGTCTCTCTCTCTGTCTGTCTCTCTCTCTCTCTCTCTCTCTCTCTCTCTCTCTCTCTCTTTGTTCTTTTTCTTTATTTTAGGAAAGTGCGTTCTTTTATTATTTTTTAGAAGAAATGGAAATAAAAAGGAATCAGTGTATGATGAAACAATTAATTTTATTACACAATTTATGTGATTGTTGCAACATAGAATGTTAGCGCAATGTTCAAAAGGGACAAATTGAAAATACAAGATAGAAATGGAAAGATCTGAATATGACTATTTTAGGAATGAAGAGGTGAATGGAAGGAAGCAGACATGATAACTCTGGGCAAGCATGCAATTATATATTCTGAAGGAAGACACATGAAAGAAGGGTTGATAACATAATGGACAATGACAAGTGGAAGTATATCAAAGATTAATGGGCTATATCAGACCCCGTTGTACTGGTCAAATTGGTGGGCAAGCCATTTGATATCAACATTGTCCAGATTTATGTACCAACATCCACAAGTACTGAGGAAGAAACTGACAAATTGTATGTAGAAGTAGAAACATCCAAGACTCAATGTAAATCACTGTACGTTACAGTCATAATGACAAATATTAATACTGAAGTGAGACAGGAAAAAAGTAGATGACACGGCTGGACTTCATGGCTTGTCGTGCGAAATGAAAGGGGAGAGAACATAAATAATATTTTAGTACTCGGAGAGATGAGATGGAAAGGAGCAGGCATGATAACATTGGGCAAACATTCAATTATATATTCTGGTGGGGATACGCATTGAAAAGGGGTAGGCATCATAACAGACAGTGACAAGTCAAAGTGTATCAAAGGGTGCTGGGTTATATCAGACTGACGTTTTACTAGTTAGACCCAAGGGCCAGCCAGTTGATCCAACATCACCCACCTACATGCATCAACATCAACAAGTATTGAACACGAAATTGACAACTTCTATGAAGAACCAGAGACAATCAAAGCTCAATGTCAATCACAGGACATTACAGTAATAATGAGATATTTTAATGCTGAAGTGGGACAGGAAAAAGTAGATGACATAACGGGACCTCACGGCATTGGCATGCGAAATGAAAAGGGAGAAAAATTTGTTTAGTGGGCATAAGTAAATGAAATTCATAATAGGAAACGCTTGGTTAGAGCAGTCTAACAGAAGAAAATGGACATGGTTGAATCCAGGAGACAGAAAAAGAAGTAAAATTGTTTACATCTTGATCAATAAGAGATTCTAAAGTTTTTTGTTACTGATAGAAAACCATTGCCAGGCGTAGATTGAAACAGTGACCATAAAATCGTGTGATGAGAAAATTTAGTCTGAAACTTGTGGATATGGGCTTCCTCCATTCTACTTTTGTATGGTACAGTGAGCTCGATCAGAATTATTTGTGTGTATGAATGGGAGTGGAGAACTATGTCCGGTCTCATGCCCATTTTGCTGATGATTTCTGGGGTGTTTTTTTCCATAATGGGAGATTTG
This sequence comes from Monoplex corrugatus, assembly GCA_030674185.1. Taxonomy (NCBI): domain Eukaryota; kingdom Metazoa; phylum Mollusca; class Gastropoda; order Littorinimorpha; family Ranellidae; genus Monoplex; species Monoplex corrugatus. The sequence goes on from JAPXFY010000014.1 coordinate 80,326,147, forward strand.
CTGTCCGCATCATCCAGTAGACCCCGCTTCAATGCTCTGGATGTCTCATCTTTACAGGCCACATTTTCCTGCCTCCTGCCGTGTAAAACGTTGTTGGAACGTCTGGTGGCAATGTTTTTTCCCTCTGGCAGAGCTGGTCGCAGTGCTGACCGCTTGTGCGATCTGTCAGAACACTTGACTGTGTCTCCACGTGTACCTTCCTTGGATTAGCTCTACCTTGCATGAACTCAGGACATGTTCCAGTATGTCTGGCAGACCAGAAATATTACCATAGAAATGACTGAGACTCAAGAATTTGGTATTGAAAAAATAACAGTCCCCTTAAACGAAATTCATGACACCGGAAAAATCCTAAAATATACGTCAGTCAATTTTCAATTCACTTCGAGAGAAAGATGGGACTATAGAATGTGAACTCTATCATACAGTCAGCTTGATGAGTCGTGTGAAAAAGGTCTATTAAGAATGATCATGATGAAGATAACAAATAGAATTCAAACCAGAAATAACAGAAGGACAGCATGGCTTTGTTGAAGGGAAAGGAGCTGTTAAAGTCATACATATCCTGAACACTCCCATAAGAAGACCAGTACAGTTGAATGAAGATTTATATTCACATTTTCTTGATTATACCAAGGACTTTGCTAGGGTAAAACACACGAACTGATCAGCTAACTGGAAAACCTCAATATTGATGAAAACGATCTAAGAGTAATAAGGAATACGTATTGGGAACGAACAACAGCAATGTGAGTAGAAAATGATATACACTCTTTTCAGAACATTAAAGGAGAAATTAGACAGGCGTGTGTTCTGTCACCAGATTTTGTTTTCACTTTTCAGCGAAACCATCATGAGAAACCTAGACGAATGCACTAGGATAAAACTCGAAGGAAAAAATGATGAATGATCTTTGTTTATGCAGATGACACTGCTTTAATTGCAGAAAATGTAAGCGTAATCAGTAAAAAAAAAAAAAAAGAGAGAAAAAAAGAAAACACACACACATACACGCACACAGACACACACACATACACGCACACAGACACACACACATACACGCACACAGACACACACACATACACGCACACAGACACACACACAAAAACCCAACAAAACACAAAAACAAAACAAAACAAACAAACAGAAGTCTTGTGTAAAATAACGGCAAATGACACAAACTCATAAGTGTGATTATCTGGGAACAGTCACCTCCCAGACTGCAGATGCACATTGGAAATATCCATCAAAACTGGCCAAGTTAAAACAACAGTCAAAAATTGAAAAGCGTTCTTACCAACAAACGCCTGTCAACTGACACCAGTTTTTCAGTGTTATATAGCACCAGTAATGTTGTACGGATACGAAACCTGGGCAATCAACAGGCAAAGTCAGAACAAGACTGAGGCAGCTGAAATGTAGTTTCTAAGAAGAATGTTAATAGTTCCATGGACAGAAAGAAAACAAATGAGACAACCTTGAAAGAAGCAAACTCAAAAAGAACTTAATGAAGAAAATAAGGAAAAGTCAACCAACGTTTATAGGACATTATATGAGATAAGCGAATTTGAGCATCTAGTCACAACAGGAAAGCCGGAGGGAAAAAACATCAGGCACACACAACGAAAAAAATATTAGTTTTGTATAGTGTGTTGGAACAAAAGGGGTGGGCGATGTACTTGCAGCCAGAGAAGATTCGTATGGAGGGCCATGGATGCCAACGTCATGCAGCAGGGAACATGGTGATGATGATAGTTTTGGTTTGGTTGTTTGTTTGTTTGTTTAATTGTTTGTTTGCAGGGGGTTAGTACACTTTTTTGAAAATTTCAACCTTTTCTATATACCGCATCAAACCCTATGTAGTTACAACGGAATAGACGTTTGGGTAATTTTAAGAGTAGAATCATGTTTCCGTTTGCTAATCAGTTTTGCGTGTATGTCTGTTCTGTCTCACTGTGACCTTTACATTAACCAGGTTTGTTTTTCATTGTGATTTATTTCAGTCTCTTTAAGGAAGGGTATACAATCCCACTTGGGAGAAGTTTTATCACACACACACACACACACACACACACACACACACACACACACACACACACACACACACACACACACACACACACACACACAAAGAAAAAAGTGTAAAAGATAAAGAAAGAGAAAAAGTGGTCAAGCCATTCTAACAGTCTGCATTCTTACACAAACAGTATTACAAAAATCCACGTTTTGCACGTCTCAAGGTCACTGTGATCATGAAGAATATTTAGATATCGTCAGAAGTTCCGGGGGAAAGCTGTTTGACGCTTGTCAGATCACTTCTATAACCCAGATTGAAGAGGTGTGACACAAGGACAAATCATCTTACTAATTAAAAGAATTGTAGTGCGATTGAAAGAATTCCAGTTTTGGCAAGTGTGACATCTTGTGTCACAACGTACAAGTATTGTAAGTTAACCATTACATGTACTTAGTTCTGTGTTGTGCGTTATGTCGATACTTGTCCATAGATTAGTTTGTCAGGTTAAAATAGACGTTACAGACTGAAAACGCGCGTCTTGGAAGCATTTGGAGGAGTAGTAACCACGTGTCCCTATTGCCCACTCCTGGACATCAGAACAATGGAGATGGCAGTGGTGATCTTATTGCTGAGTATTGTCGCTTCAGGTCACAACGCTCTGTACTGGAGGCAAGAAAGGAGGCTCAATACCTTTCACATGCACAATTTGAAGTGGATTCATGGCATCAAACGGTAGGACCACACAACGAACAACGAGGTCCTCGGGCGTTCTGTCACACCCAGCATCTACACTCTGCTTTGTCAACGTCGCTTTCGATGTCTAGGACATGTTGGCGGGATGCAGGACGGCAGGATTCTCAAGGATCTGCTGTGCATAGAGGTCACAAGAGGCTAGAGATCTAAATGTCGTCCCCAAATCTGATTTAAAGATATCTGCAGAAAGACATGAAGACCCTCAATACGGACATTGACGGATGGGAAGACCTTCCCCAGGATCACCCCCGCTGGAGACAAGAACTGAATCGCAATTTGCATAGAGGGGAAAAGAAGCTACAGTTTGCTGCAGATGGACAAAGAGCTAGACACAAGAACAGCCAACAAGCTCTACCCACACACACTGCCTTCAAGTACGGCCACTGCGGCAGGGACTGCCATTCGACCTTCACAGCCACAACAGGCTCTGCTCCAGTACAGTGCCATTTGATGGTGACTGTCCAAGCTCAGATCCATGGCCACTCGTCAACGGATGTCCACAACAGGAGGGAAAATAACATTTCTTTTTATTTGATATTTGGAGTGATGAACATGAACTCTCTCTTTCTCTCTCTCTCTCTCTCTCTCTCTCTCTCTCACACACACACACACACACACACACACACACACACACACACACACACACATATACATATACATACGCTCATACAGACAAACATTCAGGCGCTCTCTTTCTCTCTCTCTTTCTGTCTTTGTCTCTCTGTCTATCTCTCTCTCTCTCTCTTACAAACACACACACACACACACACACACACACACACACACACACACACACACACACACACACTCACACACACTCACACACACACACACACACACACACAACACACAAAAAACACACACACACGTACACACACACACACATGCACACACACACACACGCATGCACACACACACACACCACACACACACACACACACACACACACACACACACACACACACACACACACACATTAGTTGACGGTTATGTATTCCATCTTTTTGTTGTGCCATTCAATGTTTAGGTTTGGAGAGGGATGGGACTTGCGGGTGTGTGTTGTGGTGAAAAACAGTATTCAGATACCATAGATGGTTGGCCAGGCTTAAATCGCTGTAAAGTCTTAAAGCAAGCTGCACACAAATTAAGACGTGTTTTGGTATTTTATTGTTGTTAGTTATATTTTAGTGATCTGAAGTGACTTTTTCAAACAAAGATAATCTCAAAGAAATAAGAGGGAAGCAGGGAGAATTTTTATAATATAATCAAAGGACAGAACTCTTGAGAATTATCTCCCATGTTGTATAGAACTTCTCAAATCTAACACAGTTTGCGCTACCCATTCAGCTAGCATAGAAGCAGATACAAAGTACAAAAACAGTAACCTCAGAACACTCCTAAGTTCTATACAAAATGGGAGATAATTCTCAAGAGTTATGTCCTTTGATTAAAAGATAGTCTCGCTTGTGAAGGGTTAAGTTTTGAAATCAGGAAGGTGAATGTACCAATAGGCAGAAAACATGTATGGCACAAAAGACGAAAACAATAAGCATACATATTGGAAAGAATACTAGCTGACATCCTTATCATCATGGAGATGTAAGAAAGGGTCAGGAAGTGGGGGGGGGGGGGAGAGGAACAACGTGGGAACAAGGACAGTGGAGAGACGAGAAGAGATGGGCAACAGACAATTATCGTATACAATTAACAAAACTTGGCATTTTGACAAAAGCTGACTGTTTTCGAACGTTTAAATTAAACAGAAAAACGAGACAGTAACAAGCTTGGGGAGGGGAGGTGGCGGAGACAGATAGGACAGAAGGAATTACTGTTTAAGTGGCTCTTTGTGGTTTGTAAATCAGTGTCCGAACTGATGATAGGTGGCTCTTTGTGGGTTTCGATATGATAGTGCTCTTGTGTTTGTAACAGAACTGATGATAGGTGGCTCTTTGTGTGTTTTCGTAAAGGTGTTTTGTGGTTTGAAATCAGTCCGAACTGATGATAGGTGGCTCTTTGTGGTTTTGTAAATCAGTGTCCGAACTGATGATAAGTGGCTCTTTGTGGTTTTGTAAATCATGTGTTCCTGAACTGTAATGATAGGTGGCTCTTTGTGGTTTTGTAAATCTGTCGAACTGTGAAGTGCTCTTGTGTTGTAAATCAGTGTCGACTGATATAGGTGGCTCTTTGTGGTTTTGTAAATCAGTGTCCGAACTGATGATAGGTGGCTCTTTGTGGTTTTGTAAATCATGTCCGAATGATGATAGTGGCTCTTTGTGGTTGTAAATCAGTGTCCGAACTGATGATAGGTGGCTCTTTGTGTTTTGTAAATCAGTGTCCGAACTGATGATAAGTGGCTCTTTGTGGTTTTGTAATTCTGTTCGAACTGATGATAGGTGGCTCTTTGTGGTTTTGTAAATCATGTCAGAACTGATGATAGGTGGCTCTTTGTGTTTCTGTAAAATCAGTGTTGTCGTTTGAACTGATGATAGGTGGCTCTTTGTGTTTGTAATCTGTTCTGAACTGATGATAGGTGGCTCTTTGTGTTTTGTAATTCTGTTCCAAACTGATGATAGGTGGCTCTTTTGTGGTTTTTGTATAATCTGTTCCAAACTGATGATAGGTGGCTCTTTGTGTTTTGTAAATCAGTGTCCGAACTGATGATAGGTGGCTCTTTGTGGTTTTGTAAATCAGTGTTCGAACTGATGATAGGTGGCTCTTTGTGTTTTGTAATTCTGTCTCCACGCCTGATCCTGACGTCCAAAGGAGTCATCTTTGCCCGCCCAGAAAGCTTAAACTCTAATCAGCATAAATCACAAACATGCCACCATTGTCTGAGGCAAATATTCTCTTCAAACTATGACTACATATCCCAGCCAGGAGGACACAAGAGGAAAACAGATCGATGCACTGAGCTGTATCCATTCCAAAAGCCTTCCCAATGCGTGACAGGTCCAGACTTGGCAAGATGTGGGATCGACTTTACGGCACGACTGTTTTTATTTCAGGCTTGATAGCAGAGCCTCTGGCCGTGCGCCATTCTGTCTCCATAAAACACGGGCCACTTGTCAGACGCCTGCTGATGGACGGGGTCCCAAAGTGTGAGTGACGACGGTCGATGGCATGATGAAGCTTCTTCCCGTCAGATTGTCGGACATCGTGCGAGTCTGCGCAAGTCAGATGGAAAGAATATCAGTAATGTAAACATTGAACAGTGGAGACAGTTGAAATCTTCTTCGAGTCACTGCCTTGATTGACGTTCCTTGTTTTTCAATAGTCCTGTAACTACAGAGACAGGAACAAAGTACAGAAAGAGAAGGTTGAGCTGTAACAGCAGTATTCTTGTGGCTGTACTTAGATAACGTGGGTAAAGGTTTACATCTTTGTATTATGTATTCTGTCTCCACGCCTGATCCTGACGTCCAAAGGAGTCATCTTTGCCCGCCCAGAAAGCTTAAACTCTAATCAGCATAAATCACAAACATACCACCACTGTCTGAGACAAATATTCTCTTCAAACAGCCCTGACACTCACACGACATGCCAAGTTTATGGTGGGTGCGCCTGCGTGGGTGCTCGTGAATGTGCGCACACACACACACATACACACACGTGTACACACACACACACACACACACACACACACACATACACACATACACGCACACACACCGCACACACACGCACACACATGCATGTACACACAGACACATACAGCGCACACACATGTGTCTTATATGTTTGTGTATATATATGTATATATACATATATTACACATATATATAATATATATATATATATATATATATATTATATATATATATATATATATATATATCGCACAGTCAGGTTGATGAGCCATGTAACAAAACTCCTATTAAGAATAATCATGATGACAAGTAATAGAATCAAAAGAGAAATAGCAGAAGAAAGAACAACAGTGTAGTTTTGTCGAAGGGAAAGGAACTGTTAATGCCGCATACATCCTAAGAACCATCATAGAGAGGTCAATCGAGCTGAATAAGGATTTATGTTCATGCTTTGTTGATTATACCAAGGCTTTCGATTGAGTAAGAAACGAAGTATTGATCAACCAACTGGAAAGACTCAAAATTGATGGAAAAGATCTACGAATAATCAGTAATATGTATTGGGAATAAACAGCTGCAAAGAGAATAGAAAACGATATGAGCTCTTTCCAAAATATCAAAAGAGGAGTCAAGCAAGGTTGTGTTCTCTCACCAGATCTGGTTTCGCTATATAGCAAAAACATCTTAAGAAACCTAGAAGAATGCCCTGGATTAAAGGTTGGAGGAAAAATGATAAACAACATTTGTTACGCAGATGACACCGTGCTAATTGCAGAAAATGAAAGGGACCTACAAAACCTTGTGAATACAACAGAAATAGAAAGCAAAAATAAAGGGTTGGAGCTAAATAGCAAGGAGACTGACGTCATGGTAATCAGCAAAAAAATGAAATCCCCTCATGCAAAATAACAGCAAACGGCACAACCTTGAGACAGGTTGATAAGTTCAAATATCTGGGAACGATCATTTCACTGGACGGCAGATGCACATCAGAAATAGCCAGCAGAATCAGCCAAGCCAAAACAGCATTCAAGAAGATGAAAAAGCATTCTTACCAACAAATGCCTATCAATCAACATCAGGAAGGGAGTTTTTGAATGTTATATAGAACCAATACTGTTATACGGTTGTGAGGGCATGGACAGTCAACACGCAAAGCCATAACAAGATTGAGGCAGCCGACATGCTGTTTCTAAGAAGAATGTTGAGAGTTCCATGGACAGCAAATAAAACAAACGAGACAGTCTTGATGGAGGCAGACACAAGTAGATCATTATACAGAAGATTAGGAAAAGACAGGCAACTTTTATAGGCCATTTTATGAGGAAAGGAGAAGTAGAGCACCTGGTCACAACGGGAAAGCAGGAGGGAAAGAGAGCACCAGGTAGACCCAGTGCGAAAATATTGGACGGATTTGCAGGACAGAGAGGGTGGAAGATGTGCTTGCAGCAACAAGGGATAGATACATATGGAGGGTCATGATCACAAACGCCGTGTGGCAGGGCACATGATGATGATGATGAGAGTGCAAGGAAAAAATGAAGAAAGGGAAAAGACAACTGGAGAAAGGGTAAGTTTGTCAAACCGTCTGTGTGTGTGTTTGTGGGCTGTTTGTTGATTGTTGTCTATATGTCTGTAAGTTTGTTATGATATTTTGTCTACCTTTTGTTTTGATTTATCGTCTGCGGCACTGATGTTAATTGGTGTACATGTTGGTACTACTATATGTATGTGTTTCCTTCTTGCTGTTGTTGTTGTTGTGGTTGTTGTTGTTGTTCTTCTTTTTTTTTGGCCATCATGCTGTGTGGATATGAGTGTGTGTGTGTATGAATGTATATATATATATATATATATATATATGTGTGTTGTTGTGTGTGTGTGTGTGTGTTGTGTGTGTGTTTGTATGCGTGCGTGCGAGTGTGTGTACATATGAGTGTATTTACTGTTATTTGTTAATTTTCATTTCTGACTTGTATGTGTGTGTGTCTATGTGCGGGCGCCGTGTATATGTGTATCTTTACGTTATTTTTCATTTCTCATTTCCTACCTATTATTTATCTATTATCTTTTATTTATTTACTTACTTACTCACTCACTTACTTTATTTATTTGCTTACTTACTTACTTCTTACTTACTTACTTACTTACTTACTTACTTACTTACTTACTTACTTGCTTACTTACTTACATACTTACTTACTTACTTACTTACTTACTTACTTACTTACTTACTTACTTACTTACGTACTTACTTACTTATCAATTTCCTCTTTTCTTTCCTCGGAAGTGGACGACAGACAGGCAGGGCTATGATTAACGAAACATTGTCTTCACCTTGTTGATAGGCAGCTGATGCTTTGTGCATTGACTGGGGGGGGGGGGGGGGGGGGGGCTTTTGTGATGTAAGACGAGTATATACTGAGTGACAGTTGTATTGTGATTCACACCTTTAAGCAATTATTTATTTACTTTATGTATCTGTTCTTTCCTGTGAAGATAAGATTCGTAGATATACTTGTCATTTCCATGTAACCAAGTTGAAGCCAGTGATAGACTGTTGGTGTACATGGAATTCATTCCGAGCGCGAAGACGTCATCTTGAGACACTGAAACTGAAACTGGCCTGGGGACCTTTCAGTGTCAGGTGAAAACGTATTTTTGTTCACATTGGCTCAATCTTCCCTTGAAGCTTGATCAACAGGTGACTGGTAGTATGACTGAACGTCTTTTATTTTCATCACGTACTTATTCATTTATTCATTTATCAAACTGTCGTTTGTGGTTGGACTTGTTTTATCATGCATCTTTATTCAAATGGAAATCATCGCAAAAACGCACGATTCAGACTGTTCGTTTAAAAAACGGAAAAAAAGATAAGTGTGCTCTGATAGCGTCTGAAGATGAAATGATAAGCTTTATGAAGGTAGCAGCTGGAGGGAGTTGAACACAAAACCTAACAATCAAAACAAACAAATACACAATCAGCTGCATGATAGACGACAATAATATCCAGAAACCGAAAAAACAACAACAACAATTAAGAAAACAAGAGAAAGATAAGGGGAATCGATGGAGGAATAAAAGAAGATTAGACAGACCGAAAACAATATCACTTCTGTAATACATGAACAAAAGAACTGACTGGCATTTGGAAAACAGGCAATTGGAAGCAAAAAGAAGACATCAAAGTGCACAATAGTTCCTTTGAAGATGGACACTATGCACTTCACTTTATGAAGTTTATAAGCCCATTGGGCTCAGCTTAAATTTAATAAAACCTTACTTTGAAAAACAACAACAGCAATTAAAACAGCAGCCAAGGAAACATAACTAAAAACTACATCAACAATTTTAGACAAACAACAAGAACAAGAAAACGAATGAGAATCAAAGAAAGATACAGACGATAGGAAGAAAGGGCAAAACGAGTGAGAATCAAGAAAGATACAGACGATAGGAAGAAAGGGCAAAACGAAAAGAAGACAAAAAACAAAACAAAACCACCCAGCAAACAATAACAACTATAACAACAAAACAGACTTAAGCATTGCAAATGATCTGGTATGATCATGGTAACCAAACTATGGAAGGCTCATTCAGTCTTTGTGATTTGTGACTATCAAGGAAGGTGTTTCTATGACCCAGGGTGTTGAATACGAACAGCCCACAACAAGACAGCAAGTCTTTCCAAGATACATAGAAAAACAACACAGGTACATAGGCATGCACGTATGCACGTGTACGTACACATACGCGTGTGCAAACACGCGCACACACACACACACACACACACACACACACACACACACAACACGCACAAACACACAGCACACACACACACACACACACACACACACACACACACACACACACACACACACACACACACACACACACACACACACTAAAACACCTTCACATTGTATCACTGTTTGTTTTACTGCAGAAAGCTTCGTTCCTTTTTACCAAAGACGTTTACACAAGGAAACTATCTTGAAACGCATTTTAAAGAAGTAGTATCGGATCAAGTTTTGTTAGTTAAAATTTCAGAATCATTGGTTCACAGTCCTGTTAATGCGTTACTTTAAGATTATTATTATAATTATGATTATTTTTGTTTTGTTTTGTTTTTATGACGATTTTTCTTTTACATTATTGATGTTAGCGTTGTTCTAGTTTCATTTCTCTGTTCATCCATATCCTTTTTCTTAGACCTTGCCGCTTCCTTTTAATTTTTTTACGTCCCTTACTCTGTTCCCCCCCAATTTCATCCTCCATGCCATTTTTCCCCGTCTAATATCACTTATAGTGAAAAGACGTTAAATCAAGCAACGAACGAACATACACAAAGAGAGAGAGAGAGAGAGAGAGACGCAATACAATGCACAAGTACAGAGACTGATGAAACACACACCTAATAACATTTTCTGACCCAACCAACCAGATGTCTGTTCCCAAAATCCGAGCCAAAGACAACGATCTGGTATCGGGGGAGGCGCAGGTTTTGATGATGGATTGCTGAGTGATGTTCTGTGTGTCTAGCTAGGTTCTTGGCATTAACTTTTGGACGCCCATATGCACACACACACACACACATACACACACAAACACACACACACAACCACACACACGCACACACGTACACACACATTTGAGTGCGTACGCGTTCAAACGTGCATGCATACACTCACGCACGCGCACGGACATGCAGATCGATACCCACGCGTGCACATGCAGACACACAGTCTGTCTGTCTATCTGTCTATCTGTCTGTCTATCTGTCTGATTGCCTGTCTGTCTGTCTGCCTGCATGTCTGCCTGCCTGCCTACCTGCCTGCATGCCTGCTTCCCTGTCTGTCTGCCTGCCTGTCTGTCTGCCTGCCTGTCTGTCTGACTACCTATCTGTCTGTCTGCCTGTCTGTCTGTCTGTCTCTCTCTCTCTGTCTCTCTCTCTCTCTGTCTCTCTCTGTGTCTGTCTGTCTGTCTGTCTGTCTGTCTGTCTCTCTCTCTCTCTCTCTCCTCTCTCTCTCTCTCTCTCTCTCTCTCTCTCTCTTCTCCATCTCTTAATCTTTCAGTTTACTGTTGTTCTCAAAATGGGCCGGTTGGCTCAAACCAGAACAATATAACTTTGCACTGGTGATATGACATTTCGAGTCCAATCCCAAACCTCAGCATAAAAACTGATGTTCCTCCTACAGGCAACAGTTCTGATGACGTCAGTTTAGTTGACGTCAGAATAATGACAGTTGACAAACTCCCCCAGTTTTATGTCAGTACAGTGTTTTGCCAGGCTTGGTGAACTTTGCCTTGGGGATGCTGGCAGTGTAGGGCTGGTCCTCAGTGGAACTTGCCTTGGGGATGCTGGCAGTGTAGGGCTGGTCCTAAGTGGAACTTGCCTTGGGGATGCTGGCAGTGTAGGGCTGGTCTCAGTGGAACTTGCCTTGGGGATGCTGGCAGTGTAGGGCTGGTCCTCAGTGGAACTTGCCTTGGGGATGCTGGCAGTGTAGGGCTGGTTCTCAGTGGAACTTGCCTTGGGGATGCTGGCAGTGTAGGGCTGGTTCTCAGTGGAACTTGCCTTGGGGATGCTGGCAGTGTAGGGCTGGTCCTCAGTGGAACTTGCCTTGGGGATGCTGGCAGTGTAGGGCTGGTCCTCAGTGGAACTTGCCTTGGGACTGCTGGCAGTGTAGGGCTGGTCCTCAGTGGAACTTGCCATGGGGATGCTGGCAGTGTAGGGCTGGTCCTCAGTGGAACTTGCCATGGGGATGCTGGCAGTGTAGGGCTGGTCCTCAGTGGAACTTGCCTTGGGACTGCTGGCAGTGTAGGGCTGGTCCTCAGTGGAACTTGCCATGGGGATGCTGGCAGTGTAGGGCTGGTCCTCAGTGGAACTTGCCTTGGGGATGCTGGCAGTGTAGGGCTGGTCCTCAGTGGAACTTGCCTTGGGGATGCTGGCAGTGTAGGGCTGGTCCTCAGTGGAACTTGCCTTGGGGATACTGGCAGTGTAGGGCTGGTCCTCAGTGGAACTTGCCTTGGGGATGCTGGCAGTGTAGGGCTGGTCCTCAGTGGAACTTGCCTTGGGGATACTGGCAGTGTAGGGCTGGTCCTCAGTGGAACTTGCCTTGGGGATGCTGGCAGTGTAGGGCTGGTCCTCAGTGGAACTTGCCTTGGGGATACTGGCAGTGTAGGGCTGGTCCTCAGTGGAACTTGCCTTGGGGATACTGGCAGTGTAGGGCTGGTCCTCAGTGGAACTTGCCTTGGGGATGCTGGCAGTGTAGGGCTGGTCCTCAGTGGAACTTGCCTTGGGGATACTGGCAGTGTAGGGCTGGTCCTCAGTGGAACTTGCCTTGGGGATGCTGGCAGTGTAGGGCTGGTCCTCAGTGGAACTTGCCTTGGGGATGCTGGCAGTGTAGGGCTGGTCCTCAGTGGAACTTGCCTTGGGGATGCTGGCAGTGTAGGGCTGGTCCTCAGTGAACTTTGCCTTGGGGATGCTGGCAGTGTAGGGCTGGTCCTCAGTGGAACTTGCCTTGGGGATGCTGGCAGTGTAGGGCTGGTCCTCAGTGGAACTTGCCTTGGGGATGCTGGCAGTGTAGGGCTGGTCCTCAGTGAACTTTGCCTTGGGGATGCTGGCAGTGTAGGGCTGGTCCTCAGTGGAACTTTGCCTTGGGGATGCTGGCAGTGTAGGGCTGGTCCTCAGTGAACTTTGCCTTGGGGATGCTGGCAGTGTAGGGCTGGTCCTCAGTGAACTTGCCTTGGGGATGCTGGCAGTGTAGGGCTGGTCCTCAGTGGAACTTGCCATGGGACTGCTGGCAGTGTAGGGCTGGTCCTCAGTGGAACTTGCCATGGGGATGCTGGCAGTGTAGGGCTGGTCCTCAGTGGAACTTGCCATGGGGATGCTGGCAGTGTAGGGCTGGTCCTCAGTGGAACTTGCCTTGGGGATGCTGGCAGTGTAGGGCTGGTCCTCAGTGGAACTTGCCTTGGGGATGCTGGCAGTGTAGGGCTGGTCCTCAGTGGAACTTGCCATGGGGATGCTGGCAGTGTAGGGCTGGTCCTCAGTGGAACTTGCCATGGGGATGCTGGCAGTGTAGGGCTGGTCCTCAGTGGAACTTGCCTTGGGGATGCTGGCAGTGTAGGGCTGGTCCTCAGTGGAACTTGCCATGGGGATGCTGGCAGTGTAGGGCTGGTCCTCAGTGGAACTTGCCTTGGGGATGCTGGCAGTGTAGGGCTGGTCCTCAGTGGAACTTGCCTTGGGGATGCTGGCAGTGTAGGGCTGGTCCTCAGTGGAACTTGCCTTGGGGATGCTGGCAGTGTAGGGCTGGTCCTCAGTGGAACTTGCCATGGGGATACTGGCAGTGTAGGGCTGGTCCTCAGTGGAACTTGCCATGGGACTGCTGGCAGTGTAGGGCTGGTCCTCAGTGGAACTTGCCATGGGACTGCTGGCAGTGTAGGGCTGGTCCTCAGTGGAACTTGCCATGGGACTGCTGGCAGTGTAGGGCTGGTCCTCAGTGGAACTTGCCATGGGACTGCTGGCAATGTAGGGTGGTCCTCAGTGGAACTTGCCATGGGACTGCTGGCAATGTACGGCTGGTCCTCAGTGGAACTTGCCATGGGACTGCTGGCAATGTAGGGCTGGTCCTCAGTGGAACTTGCCATGGGATTGATGGCAGATTAGGCACAGTGGAACTTGCCATGGGACTGCTGGCAGATTAGGCACAGTGTAATAAATTCCTCGAGGAACCGAGCGTCCTCTGCTTGAAAGGTGTATAACTCAGGGAATAAAAAAAGTCAGAAAGAACGTTCTGGCAGATAACCTTTGAAGTGTTCTACTTTCAGGGCACAACTCCCTGGTGTGTATGTTTGGACTGCATGCACGTTCATTGCAAAGGCATGCAGTTTAATTTGATTTAATTTTAGAAAAAAAGAAGACAAAACCACCAACAACAACAAAAACAGCAGGGATAATTGCTTGCACAAATTCTTTTATCCCAGATATAATTGGTTTAAGCAACATGCCTGACACTTTTCAGAGAGAGAAAAAAAGTGTTGCGTTTTTTCACACTGTTGCGTTGGCATATCATAATTTTTTTGAGGGTCTTCTTCTGCCACATAGAAAAGAGTAGGCCTCGCCATTTTTTATACCTAATAGTGTCAACGTCAGGATCAGTGTTTTTTTCTGTCTGCATTTCTGTTTCTTTGTATCTGTGTCTGTTTTGCTGCGACTTTTTATATCTGTGTCTGTGTTTGTGTTTCTGTCTCAGTTGTACCCGTATTTGTTTGCCTTTGTGTACCTGCAAGTTTGTTTGTCTCTGTCTTTGAGTGCGTTTCTTTGTGTTTGCATTCTTTGAGAGTGATGTCTCTTTCTCGCTGCACTGAAGTGTCTCTTTCTGTGTGTCTGGGTATGTTCCTTACCCTGTTTCTCTGAGTGTGTCTCTTTCTGTGTGTCTGGGTATTTTCCTTACCCTGTTTATCTGAGTGTGTCTCTTTCTGTGTGTCTGGGTATGTTCCTTACCTGTTTATCTGAGTGTGTCTCTTTCTGTGTGTCTGGGTATGTTCCTTACCCTGTTTCTCTGAGTGTGTCTCTTTCTAATTTATCTGTATGTGTGCCTTCTCCTGTTTCTCTGTGTATTCTTTCCTTTTGTGTCTATGAGAGTGTTTGTGTATCTCTTTCTTTTTGTGTCTTGAGGTGTCTCGTTCTCTGCTGTGTCTGTTTTCCTCTGTCTCTGTGTGTCTCTCTTTCTCTGTGTGTTGTGTTTTCTTACTCCTGTGTCTCTGGTGTCTCTCTTCTCTCTAGTGTGATTGGTGTTCCTTACTCCTGTGTCTCTGTGTGTGTCTTTTATGTCTTTCTCTGGTCTTGTTCCTTACGTCTCTGTGTCTTTCTCTTATGTCTGTGAATTGTCCTTTCTCTCTGTGTCTATGTGGTGTCTCTTTCTTTTTGTCTGGTATGTGTCGTCTTAATGTCTCCAATGTTTTCTAATCTCTCTATTTGTCTCTTTCTTTGTGTCCGGTTTTCTCTTCTATCCTGTGTTTCTCTGTGTCTCTTTCTTTTTGTCTGTGTGTGGCTTTTTCCTCTTATGCTGATGTGCTTCTTTGCTGTTGCTTTCTTCAGCTTCGAGATGAGTTCAGTCTGACTGTCAAAATACTCGTCCCGGAAGTCAATTACTCACTGATAACCCGTACGACGAAGTGTGTGTCTACTCAGCAGTCGACCTGACACGATACTGCAGTTTTTTCATCCTGTGCTATATGCGGCGCTGTTTGTGCAGTGTTATGTTTCCATACCTGTTTTAAATAGTGCGCTGTTTGTCGTGTTCATTGTTTTTTCATCCTGTTTATATAAGTGTGTCTGTTTGTACAGTGTTCATTGTTTTATTGTTCTATAAGGCGCTGTTTTACAGTGTTTCATTTTTTAATCTGTATATAGGCGCTGTTTGTGTAGTGTCATTGTTTCCTCCTGTGTTATTAAGGCGCTGTTTGTACAGTGTTCATGTTTCTCCTGGTGTTATATTTAGCGCTGTTTGTGCAGTGTTCATTGTTTCTCCTGTGTTATATAGGTGCTGTTTGTGTAGTGTCATTGTTTTCATCCTGTGTTATATAGGCTTTTTTATGTGTCATTGTTTTCTACTCTCTGTGTTAATAGGCGCTGTTGTGTAGTGTTCATTGTTTTCTCCTATGTTAAATAAGGTGCTGTTTGTGTAGTGTTCATTATTTTCTCCTGTGTTATATGTGCGCTGTTTCTGTGATGTGTTCTGTGTTTTCATCCTGTCTTATAAGGCTGTTTGTGTAGTGTTCATTGTTTTCTCTGTGCTATAAGCCTGTTTGTGTACGTGTTCATTGTTTTCTCTCTATGTCTTATGAGGCTTTTTGTAGTGTCATGTTTTCATCCTTGTGTTTATAGCGTGTTTGTAGTGTTCTGTTTTCATCCGTGTTAATAGGCGCTGTTTGTCAATGTTCATGTTTCATCCTGTTCTATATTAGGCGCTGTTTGTACGTGTTCATTGTTTTTCCTGTGTTTAGAGGCTCTGTTTGTTTGTGTTCATTGTTTTCTTCTTGTTTAAATAAGGCGCTGTTGTGTAGTGGTTCATTGTTTTCATCTCTGTGTTATATGAGGCGCTTTTGTGGTGTTCATGTTCATCCTGTGCTATTGAGGCTTGTTTGTGTAGGTTCATTGTTTCATCTGTTTTAATAAGGCGCTGTTTGGTAGTGTTCATTGTTTCATCCCTGTTAATAAGGCGCTGTTTGTGTGTGTTCATTGTTTAATCTGCGTTATATAAGCGCTGTTTGTGTAGTGTTCATTGTTTTCATCCTGTGTTATATAAGGCGCTGTTTGTGTAGTGTTCATTGTTTTCATCCTGTGTTATATAAGGCGCTGTTTGTGTAGTGTTCATTGTTTTCATCCTGTGTTATATAAGGCGCTGTTTGTGTAGTGTTCATTGTTTTCATCCTGTGTACATGAGGCGCTGTTTGTGTAGTGTTCATTGTTTTCATCCTGTGTTATATAAGGCGCTGTTTGTGTAGTGTTCATTGTTTTCATCCTGTGTTATATAAGGCGCTGTTTGTGTAGTGTTCATTGTTTTCATCCTGTGTATATAAGGCGCTGTTTGTGCAGTGTTCATTGTTTTCATCCTGTGCTACATAGGCGCTGTTTGTGTAGTGTTCATTGTTTTCATCCTGTGTTATATAAGGCGCTGTTTGTATAGTGTTCATTGTTTTCATCCTGTGTTATATAAGGCGCTGTTTGTGTAGTGTTCATTGTTTTCATCCTGTGTTATATAGGCGCTGTTTGTGTAGTGTTCATTGTTTTCATCCTGTGCTATATGAGGCGCTGTTTGTGTAGTGTTCATTGTTTTCATCCTGTGTTATATAAGGCGCTGTTTGTGTAGTGTTCATTGTTTTCATCCTGTGTTAAATAAGGCGCTGTTTGTTACAGTGTTCATTGTTTTCATCCTGTGTTATATAAGGTGCTGTTTGTCAGTGTTCATTGTTTTCATCCTGTGTTATATAGGCGCTGTTTGTACAGTGTTCATTGTTTTCATCCTGTGTTATATAAGGCGCTGTTTGTGTAGTGTTCATTGTTTCCATCCTGTGTTATATAAGGCGCTGTTTGTCAGTGTTCATTGTTTTCATCCTGTGTTATATAAGGCGCTGTTTGTGCAGTGTTCATTGTTTTCATCCTGTGTTATATAAGGTGCTGTTTGTGTAGTGTTCATTGTTTTCATCCTGTGTTATATAAGGCGCTGTTTGTGTAGTGTTCATTGTTTTCATCCTGTGTTAATAAGGCGCTGTTTGTGTAGTGTTCATTGTTTTCATCCTGTGTTAAATAAGGGCTGTTTGTGTAGTGTTCATTATTTTCATCCTGTGTTATATGAGGCGCTGTTTGTGTAGTGTTCATTGTTTTCATCCTGTGCTATATAAGGCGCTGTTTGTGTAGTGTTCATTGTTTTCATCCTGTGCTATATAAGGCGCTGTTTGTGTAGTGTTCATTGTTTTCATCCTGTGTTATATGAAGGCGCTGTTTGTGTAGTGTTCATTGTTTTCATCTGTGTTATATGAAGGCGCTGTTTGTGTAGTGTTCATTGTTTTCATCCTGTGTTATATAAGGCGCTGTTTGTACAGTGTTCATTGTTTTCATCCTGTGTTATATAAGGCGCTGTTTGGTACAGTGTTCATTGTTTTCATCCTGTGTTATATGAGGCGCTGTTTGTGTAGTGTTCATTGTTTTCATCCTGTGTTATATAAGGCGCTGTTTGTGTAGTGTTCATTGTTTTCATCCTGTGTTATATGAGGCGCTGTTTGTGTAGTGTTCATTGTTTTCATCCTGTGCTATATAGGCGTTGTTTGTGTAGTGTTCATTGTTTTCATCCTGTGTTATATAAGGCGCTGTTTGTGTAGTGTTCATT
>JAPXFY010000014.1:80346894-80371894 GCA_030674185.1 Monoplex corrugatus
CTGATACAGTGTGCAGGAAACATTGAACAAAACCATGTACCTGAACGTGACATTCAAGTGCTCTTGCAGAAAATGTTCAACCAGCACCAAGACAGATTAGTGACTCTGATTTACGAAAAATTGGAAGAACTTGTATCAAAGAGCGATGTGTGGTCAGAAAAAATAGTATTTCCTGCACTATTCGAGCTCAGACGGAGTCGCTACAAGTGATGATGTCAAAACCGGATCATCACTTCTGATGAAATATTCAACAACAACAACAAAAGAGGTCTTATATAGCAGCAGCATCGTCATGTGTCCTGCCGCATGGTGTTGACGATGATGACCCTCCATACGAATCAATCGTTTGTCGCTGCAAATGCTTCTACCATCCTGTCTGTCTTCATCTACTCCCTAAGTCCGTCCAGTATCTTCTCCCTGTTGCCTGGTGCTCTTTTTCCGTCCAGCTTTCCTGTTGTAACTGTGATGAAAAGGGCACTGATGACGTCAAGCATCTGTCAGATGATGAATGTACATCCACTAATCAACATGGACATTGGGATAATGACCAGCGGCATGAGGTGGTGGTGAACAGGAAGTGAGCTAAGTGAGGCGTGTGCAGAAAGTGTGGCTGACATAAATGATGATAATTATAATGATAAGTTAGATAACCCGATCCTAACACACCAGAACATAATGTGTCAAGTGAAAACGCGTGGTCAGCGTGTCAGTCAAAACTGCCAACGTCAGAAACGTCTGATACTCCGGACATCACGGCTATCTCTGTGTCCAATACAGATAGTACAACTTCCCCTAGCCATACACACGATGTAAGGTCTGCCAGGCCACTTTGATGTGCCTTTGTTTCAACGAACCAAATAACAGGCGACAACTGACACCGACAGGAAGTACAATCAATCAAAATAATCAAAAGAAGAAAGAGGAATGAAACAAACAGCGACGTGGCCTTGCCTGTATCATCACAAAAAGTAATCCTGTACATCTCAAACCAGTGACTGATACCAAATGTTTGAATTTTGTATCCTATAATATGGAAAACTTATCGTACTGATCTGACATACAATTACGTTCTTATGTTATAATGTTTGATTTTTGTCCTTTGGTCAAAATTTTGTATATATTTCTGACCCCTTGTATTTCCTAATTACTATGTGTTCGTCTGTTCTGTTATGAGTTTATCTGATGGCGTCACTGCACGCGCGTATACTGATTTCTTTTTTTCTGTGAAAAAGGAAATCGCTGAAGGATACATTTAGAGTACCATAACATGAATGCACACCTTTCTTCAAAACTCCATTGTCTTAATTATTACAAAGAGACAAATGTTTATAACGGCTCTCTGCAATGTTACAATATGATATTCTGGATGTGACTGAAATAAATAATGATGCAATGTCACTTTGACACAGTCACTTTGACATCATCACTTTGACACCGTCACTTTGACACCGTCACTTTGACATCGTCACTTTGACACCGTCACTTTGACACAATCACATCGTTTAACGTATGTTATGCTAAATAGTAGAAATACAACGTATTTGTATAGTGATAGCCATCAACACTGACCTGACACCCTGTGATACCCTGACCGTTAGATGACGTTACTTTGGTGCTGTAACAGCACCTGCCCGTGTGTTGACATGTATAGCTTTGCATAGAATGCCATCAGCTTCGCTTCTCGAAATGCAATTATTATTTTCCACAGCTCTTGGTATACTCAGGCAGTACAAAACATTATGTATTTGATACTCCCGTTATACACAGAGCATCTGTGGAAGAACTGCATACAGTGAACATACACATGAAAAAGAAATTAAGAAAGGGACAAAGAAGAATATAAATTGTTAGCAATTGTTGCACTTGTTCAGCTGTCTGTCTTTCAGTTCTGTGAAGGAATCAGCCTGATGATCGCAGGGAAAGTTGCACTTGTTCAGCTGTCTGTCTCTCAGTTCTGTGAAGGAAATCAGGCCTGATGATCGCAGGGAAAGTTGCACTTGTTCAGCTGTCTGTCTCTCAGTTCTGTGAAGGAAATCAGGCCTGATGATCGCAGGGAAAGTTGCACTTGTTCACCTGTCTGTCTCTCAGTTCTGTGAAGGAAATCAGGCCTGATGATCGCAGGGAAAGTTGCACTTGTTCACCTGTCTGTCTGTCAGTTCTGTGAAGGAAATCAGGCCTGATGATCGCAGGGAAAGTTGCACTTGTTCACCTGTCTGTCTCTCAGTTCTGGAAGGAAGTCAGGCCTGATGATCGCAGGGAAAGTTGCACTTGTTCACCTGTCTGTCTCTCAGTTCTGTGAAGGAAGTCAGGCCTGATGATCGCAGGGAAAGTTGCACTTGTTCATCTGTCTGTCTGCCAGTTCTGTGAAGGAAGTCAGGCCTGATGATCGCAGGGAAAGTTGCACTTGTTCACCTGTCTGTCTGTCAGTTCTGTGAAGGAAGTCAGGCCTGATGATCGCAGGGAAAGTTGCACTTGTTCACCTGTCTGTCTGTCAGTTCTGTGAAGGAATCAGGCTGATGATCGCAGGGAAGTTGCACTTGTTCACTGTCTGTCTGTCAGTTCTGTGAAGGAAGTCAGGCCTGATGATCGCAGGGAAAGTTGCACTTGTTCACCTGTCTGTCTGTCAGTTCTGTGAAGGAAGTCAGGCCTGATGATCGCAGGGAAAGTTGCACTTGTTCACCTGTCTGTCTGTCAGTTCTGTGAAGGAAATCAGGCCTGATGATCGCAGGGAAAGTTGCACTTGTTCACCTGTCTGTCTGTCAGTTCTGTGAAGGAAGTCAGGCCTGATGATCGCAGGGAAAGTTGCACTTGTTCACCTGTCTGTCTGTCAGTTCTGTGAAGGAAATCAGGCCTGTGTTTGTTGTATGTTGGTGTGTGATGATGGCAGGGAAACGCCTGTTGTCTGCTCGGAAAAACAGAAAACTTGGGATCCCTTCCGAGGCATGTCAGACTTAGCTGTGTCTGGAACATCATACCTGCCCACATTCGTGGCCGTTCAGACAACCATTGTGGTTGAGATAAGGCAACGTTAGGAGCTTCCAACTGCAAACTGTCCAGACTATAGTAACGGGAAAAGAGCTGGCAGATAAACGAATTGATGGCAGGGCACGCTGCACGAAAGAGAGAAGAAGACCAGAGGGGGAGAGAGAGGGTTCTTCATTCTCTCTTGGTCCAGAGGCTGGGTTAGACCTGGTTGGTCGCATTATGTAGCTACGTTTCGGGATTTGTCATCTCCTCATCTTGCCATTCGGTTTGTAAACAAGGTAACTGATGACTGGGTCCGAATGGGTCATGCAAAGCATGAACAGCCCCCCATCTGCTTGATGAAATGACTATCGAGTGGCGTCGGGAGCTTGGGATGTGATTGTCCGGAGAGTGGCGAGGCATTGGTGTTCTTGGTCCCATCCACAATCCCGGTGATTCTTGTTAACTTGTTAACTAAGAACTGTTACCGGCTGCTGCAGTTGTTTTTCTTTTCCTCTGGTTTTATTGTTGTTGTTGATCTTTCTTTTCTTTGGTTTTATTGTTGCTGTTGATCTTTCTTTTCTCTGGTTTTATTGTTGTTGTTGATCTTTCTTTTCTCTGGTTTTATTGTTGCTGTTGATCTTTCTTTTCTTTGGTTTTATTGTTGTTGTTGATCTTTCTTTTCTCTGGTTTTATTGTTGTTGTTGATCTTTCTTTTCTTTGGTTTTATTGTTGCTGTTGATCTTTCTTTTCTCTGGTTTTATTGTTGTTGTTGATCTTTCTTTTCTCTGGTTTTATTGTTGTTGTTGATCTTTCTTTTCTCTGGTTTTATTGTTGTTGTTGATCTTTCTTTTCTCTCATTTCGTCACTCATTCCCATTTTAATTAGAAGTGAGTGTTGCCTCTGCTGACATTATCTTACAGTCATTCGACCTAAATTCTCCAATGCGACTTCTACATCTTGTTCTTTTCTTCTTGCCTTCCCAATATATCAACAATGGTATTGAAAACGCGCGTGTGCGTGCATGTGTGTGTGTGTGTGTGTGTATGTGTGTGTGTGTGTGTGTGTGTGTGTGTGTGTGTGTGTGTGTGTGTGTGAGTGTGAGTGTGTGTGTGTGTGTGTGTGTTCTGTGTGTGTGTGTGTGTCTGTGTGTGTGCGTGTGTGACAGAGAGCGAGAGAGAGAGAAAGAGTGAGAGAGACACACAGACAGACAGATAGACAGACAAACAGACAGAGGGACAGACAGACAGGCAGATATATATATATATATATATATAAGAGAGAGAGAGAGAGAGAGAGAGACGGGGGGGGGGGGTGGTAAATGGTCAGAGAAGATATTGTATAGGTATTCCGCATTCATTTTCAGTTTGTTGTGTTTTAAGTATGAAAATCGTTCAGTAAGTTATTTACATCTTTTGTTAACATTCCATTATGTGTCTAACCCAAAAGTGTTCTATTCTTGGGGAAAATGTATGCTAAGGTGTAGAAAAAAACAACAAAACAAAACGAAACAAAAACCCGCACCAAAAAAATCAACAATCAAAAAATGTTTGTTAGTATGGTGTGATCTCGTTCATTTTCTCGTAATATTCCCCCCTCTTTTCTTTCCACCTCATCATCGTTATATTATTTTTTGTATGCTTTTTATTATCGTCATTGTTTTCTTTGTTTCCTTTCTTGTCTGAGACAGGCAGAAACACAGTAACACACAGGGACTTAGAGTGACAGAGACAATCATTACAGACAGACAGAGGAGAGAGAGGACGGAGAGAGACAGAGAGAGACAGACAGACAGACAGAGAAGAGACAGACAGAGACAGACAGAGACAGAGAAAGAGACAGAGAAAGAGACAGAGAGAGGGAGAAAGAGAGAGACAGAGACAGAGAGATAGACAGATAGACAGACAGACAGACAGACAGACAGACAACAGAGACAGAGAAACAGAGAGAGACAGAGACAGATACACAGAGAGAGAGAGAGAAGAGAAGAAGAGAGAGAGAGAGAGAGAGAGAGAGAGAGAGAGAGAGAGAGAGAGAGAGAGAGAGAGAGAGGCGCCAAGAATATCTTCATCAATTACGACAAATCAGATGACAAGGATTTTATTTTTGACCGGCACCTTCCTGTCTGACACGTGAGGGCTGGCTTCATTGATTTGGGCACCTGAGGGCCTGTGGCCTGCTGACCTGCGCGTGCACGCTTCTTTGTTGCGCATTACCAGCGGAAAAAAATAACTAGGTAACAGAGTCTTTCAAACACACAAACGAAGCCTCCTTGTTTCATTTTTTTTACAAACAAGGGGAAGAGAGGCACTTTACGTTTCCAGTACGGCTGATTCATGAGCAGTACAAGAGGCTATAAATTCTCAGCGAAGATCTGATTTGGCTACTATAGGAAAATTAACATTTTACGAAAAGAAAACACATTTCTTTAGGAAAATTTGAAGTAGCTTGGGATAAATCAGTGCTTCTTGAAACCTGACTCTTCGTTAAGACGTACTTCTGTCTGTCTGTCTGTCTGTCTGTCTGGCTGGCTGGCTGGCTGGCTGGCTGTCTGTCTGTCTGTCTGTGTCTGTCTGTCTGCCTGTCTGTCTGTCTGTCTGTCTGTGTCTGTCTGTCTGGCTGGCTGTCTGTTCTGGCTGGCGGGTGTTCTCTCTGTCTCTCTGTCTCTCTGTCTATATGTCTGTCTGTCTTCTGCCTCTCTCTCTTTCTCTCTCTTACACACACACAGACACACACACACACGCGCGCGTGCGCGCGCTCGTTTTCTTGTTTTCATGGGTGGAACAAAATCAATATGTCATGTTGTTTTGAATCTGAATAAATCATGTATTGCACAATGACAACACATCAAACTCACTGAACGCAATTACCCTTCTCTTTTACATAGATACAGATTTAGATGACAATTCTGTGTTTCAATTTCCATAACTAAGTGAAAAACGTTGATTACGGTGTTTGTATAAAGCTGTATTTTCCATATTCAATGATAAATTCTTATTCGTTCCTATCCCACTGTTCATCTTGTATTCAAAAATGCCCGTGAAAAGGAAGGAATAGACGCAGAATTGAAATAGTCATTTATTGGTGATTGCATTCTCTTGGTTGTTTGTGTGCTTCTGCGTCTCTATGTGAGTACAATATGGACATATGAAATAAATCAGGAAATAAGCACACACTACCCTGTAAATCAAAAGGATTTTTTAAAAAAATGGTCTGCGTATCTCTTCATCACAAGAGAACAAACACAACCGTTTTTCTCCTACTTCAGACATACCGTGGTCAACTCGCTTTTTTCTGTTTTACGTATCTGTTTATTCATTTACTGTTGATATATTTTTGATTGAGTGTTTGGGCAAAATGAATAAATAAATAAATAAATCATCGAGTCTTTTCACAAGGATATGCATAGCACTGTGTGCTATAATGGTGCCTCATCAGAGCCTTTTAGAATCAGCAGCGGAGTGAAACAGGGATCTGTTTTGGCCCCAACTCTGTTCGGGATCTTCTTCTCGATGTTGCTGACCTATGCCTTCTGCAGATCTGAAGAAGGGGTATATCTTCATACAAGGACCGATGGAAAGCTCTTCAACATTGCCAGGCTTCGTTCCAAAACTAAGGTGGAAAAGAAGACCATCAGAAAAGCTCTCTGCGCAGATGATGCTGCGCTGGCTTCCCACAGTGAACAAGATCTCCAGAGGCTCGTTGATCGCTTCGACCACGCTTGCAGAGAGTTTGGTCTCACAATCAGCTTGAAGAAAACTGAGATCTTAGGCCAAGGCTGTGAAGAACCACCATCTCTACACATTGGAGACTACGACCTCAATACTGTCCACCAAGTCCAGTACTTGGGGTCCACCATAAGTGACAACCTCTCTCTGGATGCTGAAATCGGCGCCAGAATTGCAAAGGCCTCATCTGTTATGGCTAAACTGAACAAGCGGGTCTGGTCCAACAGCAGTCTCACTGCGAACACCAAAATGCTTCTCTACTCAAGTGAAGCCTGGACCACATACGCCAGCCAAGAAAAGAGGCTCAACATTTTCCATCTCCGCTGCTTGCGACGCATCCTCGGCATCCAGTGGTAAGACAAGGTGACCAACACAGAGGTCCTCCGTCGTGCGGGCCTACAGACCATCTTTGCCCTTCTAAGCCAACGCCGACTACGCTGGCTTGGCCATGTGCGTCGAATGGAGGATGGTCGCATACCAAAACACGTTCTCTACGGCGAACTGGCAAACCGGAAGCGAACTCCAGGACGCCCACAGCTACGCTTTGTAGACGCATGCAAAAGGGACCTTAGAAGCTCAGGGATTGACCCAGGCTCTTGGAAGACTCTGGCGGAAGACAGGGCAGCGTGGCGGACAGCCGTTCAGCAAGGCGTTGTGAATGCAGAGAGGAGGAGAGCAGAAAGCGCAGATGAGAAAAGGGCTCTTCGCAAGCAACGTTCCAGAAACCAGACAATAGCGACTCAATTTGTATGTGGCAGATATGACAGAGATTGCCACTCAAGAATCGGCCTGCACAGCCCAGCAGAAAGTGCACGTCATGACCACAACGCCTCCTGGTGCAGACTATCATCTCCTGAGATGTAAAGAGGCCGACGACGACGATTTTTGACAGTGTTTGGGCAAAATGAATAAATAAATAAATAAATTATGAAAAATTAGTCGTGAAATCTTTGTGTGTGTATGTATGTATGTATATATGCACGTGTGTATGTATGTATGTATGTATGTATGTATGTATGTATGTATGTGATGTATGTATGTATATATGTATCTATTATACATATGTATATACATATTTATACATATATATATATATATATATATATATACGTACATACATATATACATACATGTATATGTATTTACATGTATATATGTATATATTTACATATATGTTTGTACATATTTATTCATATATATATAAATGCATTGCTGTCAGAGCCTACATAAGCTCACAACCAATGGGACAAATGTTCATGATGGACTTTTACAATAATCGACAGTCCCAGGGAGTGGTGTATTAAATGGAATGCTTCACCTCCCCACCATGGCTTCTTTGAACAGGTTAGTAACAGCTAAGGTTTACAATGTTCAACTATGAAAGGCTTAGACCTGTTGGTGCCATGTTTTATTGCTTTCACACACTAACAGATAACAGATATTGAGTTAATAAGCGGTGAGGAATAATGGATGGTAATCTGATATTTGATCTGTGTTCTTTCCCGGTGTATATACACGTATGATTTATGTTTGTGGGTCTGATTATGGACAGTAGGCAGAGAGAGGGTGGAGAGAAAAAGAGACAGATAGAGAGGAAGATAAGGAAAGAAGGACAGAGAGGGAGAGAGACAGAGACAGAGAAAGACAGAGACAGAGCGAGCAAGACAGATAGACAGACAGAGGCAGAGATAGACAGACAGAGACAGAGGGATAGAGAGAGACAGAGACAGAGAGTGGGGAGAGAGAGAGAGACAGACAGACAGACAGATAGAGACAGAGACAGAGAGAGACAGAGACATAGAGAGAGAGAGGGAGAGAGACAGACAGACAGACAGACAGAGACAGAGAAACAGAGAGAGAGAGAGAGAGTTTGAGAGAGATATGTAGACAGAGAAAAAAAGTGATAGGGAGAGGGAAAAGAGAGGAAGAGAAAGAGGAAGAGAAGAAAGCAAAAGAAAGAGAGCAAGAGAGAGAGAGAGAGTTGGAGCGAGAAAGAAAGAGAGAGAGAGAAAGAAAGAGAGAGAGAGTGAAGAGAGAGAGAAAGAGGAAAGGGAAGAGGAGAGAGAGAGAGAGAGAGAGAGAGAGAGAGAGAGAGAGAGAGAGAGAGAGAGAGAGACCCGTAATACATATATGTGTAATATGATTATAAGAGGTGGCGGACTGAAATATAAATGGGAGTAGAAGGCCTTGCTCACTTTTGGTAATGGCACACGCTGAATGGTGATTGTTTTTTTTAATTTTCTTAATGTTCAGTCAAGTCTTAGTTGCAAGGGATCGGATTCAGTTGTCTTGTTTCCTTGTGTGGCGTTTATTGATGTCAGGCTGGTATTAACGATTTAGCTTGCCTCGTGAATTTCGGGAAAACATCTCTGACTCTGTCTTCGTCTTTGTCTGTCTGTCTGTCTGTCTGTCTGCCTAGCTGCCTGCCTGCCTGCCTGCCTTCCTGCCTGTCTGCTAGATTGTCTGTCTGCCTGCCTGCCTGTCTGCCTGTCTGCCTGTCTGTTTGCCTGCCTATCTGCCTGTCTGTCTGCTAGCCTGCCTGTCTGTCTCTCTGTCTCTGTCTCTGTCTCTGTCTCTCTCTCTCTCTCTCTCTCTCTCTCTCTCTCTCGCTCTCTCTCGCTCTTTCTCCCTCTCTTTATCTTCCTCTGTCTTGTTATATAAATCTGTGCACAGTAACAGCTTGACTTCGTGCTCCACTAAAAAAGGATTTAATTCAGTGCAGGTGCACTTACTCCAAATGGTTTGGAGAATAGCTCTATACAATAACAATTATAATGATAACAATGACAATAACAGTAATGATAATAATAATATGATAATAACAGTATGATGATAATAATAACAGTAATGATGTTGATGATAAGAATAATTATACGACTACTACTACTACTACTGCTACTACTAATAATAATATTTGTAATACTAACAATAATAATCATAACGATATTGTGGTGGTGGTGGTGGTGGTGGTGATGATGGTGATGATGATGATGATAATAGTAATAATTACAATGATAATGATAATGATATAATGATGAATGATGATGATGATAATAATAATAATATAATAATAATAATAATAATATAATTATGATAATAACAATGATATAATAATAATAATGATAACAATAAATAATAATAATAGTAATAATAAATATAACATATAATAATAATAATAATAATGATGATAATAATGATGATGATAATAATGATAACAATATAATAATATAATATAATATAATAATAATAATAATAATGATGATAATAATGATGATGATGATAATAATGATAACAATAATAATAATAGTAATCATAATAATTAATAATAATAATAATAATAATAATAATAATAATAATAATAACAATAATAATAATACTAGAAATAATAATAATGATGATGATAATAATGATGATGATGATAATGGATTCCATGTTATCTTATTGTCAGATTCGGTATATCTGTTGTTTTGATTTCGAAGGTGGTAGTGTGTGTTGTTCCTGTCATTACGTCTGTGATAGTTAACATGGAATGACACAACCTGTTTAACATTGTCTGTAGATGGTGTGTCTGTTGTTCCTGTCAGTATGTCTGTGATAGCTAACATGGAATGACACAACCTTTTTAACATTGTCTGTAGGTGGTGTGCCTGTTGTTCCTGTCAGTATGTCTGTGATAGCTAACATGGAATGACACAACCTGTTTAACATTGTCTGTAGGTGGTGTGCCTGTTGTTCCTGTCAGTATGTCTGTGATAGCTAACATGGAATGACACAACCTGTTTAACATTGTCTGTAGGTGGTGTGCTTGTTGTTCCTGTCATTATGTCTGTGATAGCTTACATGGAATGACACAACCTGTTTAACATTGTCTGTAGGTGGTGTGCCTGTTGTTCCTGTCAGTATGTCTGTGATAGCTAACATGGAATGACACAACCTGTTTAACATTGTCTGTAGGTGGTGTGCCTGTTGTTCCTGTCAGTATGTCTGTGATAGCTAACATGGAATGACACAACCCGTTTAACATTGTCTGTAGGTGGTAGTGTGTGTTGTTCCTGTCATTATGTCTGTGATAGTTAATATGGAATGACACAACCTGTTTAACATTGTCTGTAGGTGGTAGTGTGTGTTGTTCCTGTCATTATGTCTGTGATAGTTAATATGGAATAACACAACCTGTTTAACATTGTCTGTAGGTGTTAGTGTGTGTTGTTCCTGTCAGTATGTCTGTGATAGTTAACATGGAATGACACAACCTGTTTAACATTGTCTGTAGATGGTAGTGTGTGTTGTTCCTGTCATTATGTCTGTGATAGTTAATATGGAATGACACAACCCGTTTAACATTGTCTGTAGGTGTTAGTGTGTGTTGTTCCTGTCATTATGTCTGTGATAGTTAATATGGAATGACACAACCTGTTTAACATTGTCTGTAGATGGTAGTGTGTGTTGTTCCTGTCATTATGTCTGTGATAGTTAATATGGAATAACACAACCTGTTTAACATTGTCTGTAGGTGTTAGTGTGTGTTGTTCCTGTCATTATGTCTGTGATAGTTAACATGGAATGACACAACCTGTTTAGCATTGTCTGTAGATGGTAGTGTGTGTTGTTCCTGTCATTATGTCTGTGATAGTTAATATGGAATGAACACAACCGTTTAACATTGTCTGTAGGTGGTAGTGTGTGTTGTTCCTGTCATTATGTCTGTGATAGTTAAATGGAATGACACAACCTGTTTAGCATTGTCTGTAGGTGGTAGTGTGTGTTGTTCCTGTCATTATGTCTGTGATAGTTAATATGGAATAACACAACCTGTTTAACATTGTCTGTAGGTGTTAGTGTGTGTTGTTCCTGTCATTATGTCTGTGATAGTTAACATGGAATGACACAACCTGTTTAGCATTGTCTGTAGGTGGTAGTGTGTGTTGTTCCTGTCATTATGTCTGTGATAGTTAATATGGAATGACACAACCTGTTTAACATTGTCTGTAGGTGTAGTGTGTGTTGTTCCTTCATTATGTCTGTGATAGTTAACAGGGAATGACACAACCTGTTTAACATTGTCTGTAGGTGTTAGTGTGTGTTGTTCCTGTCAGTATGTCTGTGATAGTTAATATGGAATGACACAACCTGTTTAGCATTGTCTGTAGGTGTTAGTGTGTGTTGTTCCTGTCATTATGTCTGTGATAGTTAATATGGAATGACACAACCTGTTTAACATTGTCTGTAGGTGGTGTGCCTGTTGTTCCTGTCATTATGTCTGTGATAGTTAATATGGAATGACACAACCTTTAACATTGTCTGTAGGTGGTAGTGTGTGTTGTTCCTGTCATTATGTCTGTGATAGTTAATATGGAATGACACAACCTGTTTAACATTGTCTGTAGGTGGTGTGCCTGTTGTTCCTGTCATTATGTCTGTGATAGTTAATATGGAATGACACAACCTGTTTAGCATTGTCTGTAGGTGGTAGTGTGTGTTGTTCCTGTCATTATGTCTGTGATAGTTAATATGGAATGACACAACCTGTTTAGTATTGTCTGTAGGTGGTAGTGTGTGTTGTTCCTGTCATTATGTCTGTGATAGTTAATATGGAATGACACAACCTGTTTAGCATTGTCTGTAGGTGGTGTAAACGATTGTTATTGTCCTTTGACTATCTCTCCTTCCTTCCTTCCTTCCTTCCTTTCTTCGTTTTCCCTTTGTTCTCTTTCCAATTCTTTCCCTTTTTTTGCTATTTTATTCTTCTTGTTCTTGTCTTTGTCCTTTTTTCCCTTCCTTGCCGCTCTTTCTGTCTTTTCTACTTTGTGTCTGTCACTCTTCTTTTTGTCTCTTTATGTCTGTCACTCTTCTTTGTGTCTCTTTATGTCTGTCACTTTTCTTTGTGTCTCTTTATGTCTGTCACTTTTCTTTGTGTCTCTTTCTGTCTTTTCTACTTTTTATCTCTTTATGTCTGTCACTCTTCTTTGTGTCTCTTTATGTCTGTCACTCTTCTTTTTGTCTCTTTATGTCTGTCACTTTTCTTTGTGTCTCTTTATGTCTGTCACTCTTCTTTGTGTCTCTTTATGTCTGTCACTCTTCTTTGTGTCTCTTTATGTCTGTCACTTTTCTTTGTGTCTCTTTATGTCTGTCACTTTTCTTTGTGTCTCTTTATGTCTGTCACTCTTCTTTGTGTCTCTTTATGTCTGTCACTGTTCTTTTTATCTCTTTATGTCTGTCACTCTTCTTTTTGTCTCTTTCTGTCTGTCACTTTTCTTTTTGTCTCTTTCTGTCTTTTCTACTTTTTATCTCTTTATGTCTGTCACTCTTCTTCTTGTCTCTTTATGTCTGTCACTTTTCTTTGTGTCTCTTTCTGTCTGTCACTCTTCTTTTTGTCTCTTTCTGTCTGTCACTGCTCTTTTTGTCTCTTTATGTCTTTTCTACTTTTTATCTCTTTATGTCTGTCACTCTTTTTCTTGTCTCTTTATGTCTGTCACTTTTCTTTGTGTCTCTTTATGTCTTTTCTACTTTGTGTCTCTTTATGTCTTTTCTACTTTGTGTCTCTTTATGTCTGTCACTTTTCTTTTTGTCTCTTTATGTCTGTCACTTTTCTTTGTGTCTCTTTATGTCTTTTCTACTTTGTGTCTCTTTATGTCTGTCACTTTTCTTTGTGTCTCTTTATGTCTGTCACTTTTCTTTGTGTCTCTTTATGTCTGTTCTACTTTGTGTCTCTTTATGTCTTTTCTACTTTGTGTCTCTTTATGTCTGTCACTCTTCTTTTTGTCTCTTTATGTATGTCACTTTTCTTTGTGTCTCTTTCTGTCTTTTCTACTTTTTGTCTCTTTATGTCTGTCACTTTTCTTTTTGTCTCTTTATGTCTGTCACTCTTCTTTGTGTCTCTTTATGTCTGTCACTCTTCTTTGTGTCTCTTTATGTCTGTCACTTTTCTTTTTGTCTCTTTATGTCTGTCACTTTTCTTTTTGTCTCTTTATGTCTGTCACTCTTCTTTGTGTCTTTATGTCTGTCACTCTTCTTTGTGTCTCTTTATGTCTGTCACCTCTTCTTTGTGTCTCTTTATGTCTGTCACTTTTCTTTTTGTCTCTTTATGTCTGTCACTGTTCTTTTTGTCTCTTTATGTCTGTCACTCTTCTTTATGTCTCTTTATGTCTGTCACTCTTCTTTATGTCTGTCACTTTACTTTTTGTCTCTTTATGTCTGTCACTTTACTTTTTGTCTCTTTATGTCTGTCACTCTTCTTTGTGTCTCTTTATGTCTGTCACTCTACTTTTTGTCTCTTTATGTCTGTCACTTTACTTTTTGTCTCTTTATGTCTGTCACTCTTCTTTGTGTCTCTTTATGTCTGTCACTTTTCTTTGTGTCTCTTTATGTCTGTCACTCTTCTTTTTGTCTCTTTATGTCTGTCACTCTTCTTTATGTCTGTCACTTTTCTTCTTGTCTCTTTACGTCTGTCACTCTTCTTTGTGTCTCTTTATGTCTGTCACTTTTCTTTGTGTCTCTTTATGTCTGTCACTCTTCTTTGTGTCTCTTTATGTCTGTCACTTTTCTTTGTGTCTCTTTATGTCTGTCACTCTTCTTTGTGTCTCTTTATGTCTGTCACTTTTCTTTGTGTCTCTTTATGTCTGTCACTCTTCTTTTTGTCTCTTTATGTCTGTCACTCTTCTTTTTGTCTCTTTATGTCTGTCACTCTTCTTTGTGTCTCTTTATGTCTGTCACTCTTCTTTGTGTCTCTTTATGTCTGTCACTTTTCTTTGTGTCTCTTTATGTCTGTCACTCTTCTTTGTGTCTCTTTATGTCTGTCACTTTTCTTTGTGTCTCTTTATGTCTGTCACTCTTCTTTGTGTCTCTTTATGTCTGTCACTTTTCTTTGTGTCTCTTTATGTCTGTCACTCTTCTTTTTGTCTCTTTATGTCTGTCACTCTTCTTTTTGTCTCTTTATGTCTGTCACTCTTCTTTGTGTCTCTTTATGTCTGTCACTCTTCTTTGTGTCTCTTTATGTCTGTCATTCTTCTTTTTGTCTCTTTATGTCTGTCACTTTTCTTTGTGTCTCTTTATGTCTGTCACTTTTCTTTGTGTCTCTTTATGTATGTCACTCTTCTTTTTGTCTCTTTATGTCTGTCACTTTTCTTTGTGTCTCTTTATGTCTGTCACTCTACTTTGTGTCTCTTTATGTCTGTCACTCTACTGTGTGTCTCTTTATGTCTGTCACTCTACTTTGTGTCTCTTCATGTCTGTCACTCTTCTTTGTGTCTCTTTATGTCTGTCACTCTTCTTTGTGTCTCTTTATGTCTGTCACTCTTCTTTGTGTCTCTTTATGTTTGTCACTCTACTTTGTGTCTCTTTATGTCTGTCACTCTTCTTTGTGTCTCTTTATGTCTGTCACTCTTCTTTGTGTCTCTTTATGTCTGTCACTTCTCTTTTTGTCTCTTTATGTCTGTCACTCTTCTTTGTGTCTCTTTATGTCTGTCATTCTTCTTTTTGTCTCTTTATGTCTGTCACTCTTCTTTGTGTCTCTTTATGTCTGTCACTTTTCTTTGTGTCTCTTTATGTCTGTCACTCTTCTTTTTGTCTCTTTATGTCTGTCACTTTTCTTTGTGTCTCTTTATGTCTGTCACTCTTCTTTTTGTCTCTTTGTGTCTGTCATTTTTCTTTGTGTCTCTTTATGTCTGTCACTCTACTTTGTGTCTCTTTATGTCTGTCACTCTACTTTGTGTCTCTTTATGTCTGTCACTCTTCTTTTTGTCTCTTTATGTCTGTCACTCTACTTTTTGTCTCTTTATGTCTGTCACTCTTCTTTTTGTCTCTTTATGTCTGTCACTTTACTTTTTGTCTCTTTATGTCTGTCACTCTACTTTTTGTCTCTTTATGTCTGTCACTCTACTTTTTGTCTCTTTATGTCTGTCACTCTACTTTTTGTCTCTTTATGTCTGTCACTCTACTTTTTGTCTCTTTATGTCTGTCACTCTTCTTTTTGTCTCTTTATGTCTGTCACTCTACTTTTTGTCTCTTTATGTCTGTCACTCTACTTTTTGTCTCTTTATGTCTGTCACTCTTCTTTTTGTCTCTTTATGTCTGTCATTCTTCTTTGTGTCTCTTATGTCTGTCACTCTTCTTTGTGTCTCTTTATGTCTGTCACTTTTCTTTGTGTCTCTTTATGTCTGTCACTCTTCTTTTTGTCTCTTTATGTCTGTCATTTTTCTTTGTGTCTCTTTATGTCTGTCACTCTACTTTGTGTCTCTTTATGTCTGTCACTCTACATTTTGTCTCTTTATGTCTGTCACTCTACTTTGTGTCTCTTTATGTCTGTCATTTCTTTTGTGTCTTTATGTCTGTCACTCTTTTGTGTCTCTTTTTGTCTGTCACTCTACTTTGTGTCTCTTTATGTCTGTCAATCTACTTTTTGTCTCTTTATGTCTGTCACTCTTCTTCTTGTCTCTTTACGTCTGTCACTCTTTTTGTCTCTTTATGTCTGTCACTCTTCTTCTTGTCTCTTTACGTCTGTCACTCTTTTTGTCTCTTTATGTCTGTCACTCTACTTTGTGTCTCTTTACGTCTGTCACTCTTTTTGTCTCTTTATGTCTGTCATTCTTCTTTTTGTCTCTTTATGTCTGTCACTCTTCTTTGTGTCTCTTAATGTCTGTCACTCTCCTTTTTGTCTTCTGTACATCTTTCATTCTGCCTGTCTTTTTTGCCTTTTGTCATTTTTTTCACTCCTTCCTCATCCCGTGTTAACTATGCTGTCTGTCATGTTGTAATTGCCTCTTGTGGACAAATTAATAGTTGTCCCTGAAGTAATTAAGGATGAAGTTATAATGATTTGTGTCTGACCAGCTGTTTGAGGACTCTGTTGCTTCCTGCCCAAGCTGCTGTCTTCCCAAATGCTGACCAAGAACAGACATAAATATTGTGGGAGTCAATAGGACTGAAGTGAATTGAACGCAAAAATGTATGCATGGAATAGACAGAGTTATTTGGTATTATTAGAGTTGTGTATGTATGTATGTATGTATGTATGTATGTATGTATGTATGTATGTATGTATGTATGTATGTATGTATGTATGTATGATATAATGTATGTATGTATGCATGTATGTATGTATGTATATATGTATATATGTATGTGTGTATAATGTATGTATGTATATACCTATGTATGCATGCATTATGATGTATGTATTATGTATTATTATGTATCTATCTATCTAGATATATCTAACTATCTATCTATCTAATATATATATACATACACACACAACACACACACATATATATATATATATATATATATATATATATACATATGTTGGTGTGTGTGTGTACATGTATGTGTGTATGTGTTTGTGTGTGTGATAGCATTTAGTTTTTGATATGCTTTATGATTATAGCTGATATTGTAACAGTATTTATATTTAATTTCTATTTTATTGGTCATGAAGTGTTGTGGATTGATTTTGACTGGAACTTAAGTCAATGCACGGACGACAGAAGACGGACATGAATGAGAGAAACTGGCCAGCCATTAAGTTTGACAGTTTGTTTGACATTTCGTACAGCGTCAACAAGTAAGTGTACGGCTAACAAGAATGAGAAACGGAAGTTGATTCGGCATGAGCATATATATGTTTTTGTTCGTTTGTTTGTTTGTTCGTTTGTTTTTTTTTGTTTGCTCATTTGTTTGTTTGTTTGTTTGTATTTTGTTTGTTTGTCTCTTTGTTTATTTGCTTCTGCTTCCAGAAATGCCTTGAGATTACTTTTCTGTTTTTTCTTCACCTTTTTTTGTTCTTGAGATTACTTTTCAGTCTCTGTGAATTTATCATTAGAATTCATGTTTGAAAGTTGTGCACCGTGCACGTTTTCTCTGTGGACACATTTATGTGGATTTGATGTAAATGTTTATTGCTGTATTTGTTTGTTTTCCTATCTTGCCCTTTTCTCCTCCCTGTCTAATGGAAGTGGCCGTGTTGTATTGAATTCACAGTACGCTTTCCTTTTCCACCCCCATCCTGTCCTCCCCTGCCCCATTCCCCTGTGTTTGTGATAATGGAGGTCGAGGAGAACATTTCTGGTCTAATTTGATGTCAAAATTGATTTTGTTAAAGGAAAAGAAAAACTGCATCGCATCCGATGAGAAACTAAAAAGGAAGGAATCAATATAACGAAGAAACGGGCGAATGCATGGAGGAATGGAGGAAATGAATGAATGAATGAATGAAATGAATGAATGAATGAATGAATGAATGAATGAATGAATGAGTGGATACCAGGAGACGCTTGTCCAGTATGAACTTTCGTTTGAATGATTGCTTACATAGGCAGGGAGTCCAGCAGGGAGCAGTCTTCACATGTTGGATCTTAACAGACAACGGTGAACTTTACCACAGTAATCCATGGAGTGGAAACTGCCCCAGCTTACAGCCTATAGTGTCTTCACATCGCCAGATCTTATGAACTTCCTGGTATTAAAACCTTCACTGAATAAACTTGCATTTTGGTGTGCTCAAGAGTTTACACAAGCAATGTGCGAGCAGTGCCTCTTCAACGGTATAAAAACGGGCCAGAAAAGCCAGCAAAGGGAAAGCATGATCAAGCCATCCTACAGTGTCCCTTTTTATACAAAAATTATAGAAGGTTATCCATATTTTTTTACATTCTCAAGTCAAAGTCACTATGACTTTGAAGATTATTCGTTTGAAATAAAACTTGACATATATAATGGTGATGATAATTACAATATTTACATGGCGCCAAATCCTGATAAAGCAAACCAAAGCATACTCACGCACCAGACATACGCATGCGATCAACGCAGATTAATATAGAAAAAAATGACCTACATAAACTGATGTAAAGACGTAGTTGTAGGACTTACAGTCGGGAAAAGAGGTGAGTTTTAAAATTGGATTTAAATGCAGAAAGAGTAGGTGTTAGGCGAAGGGAAAATGAAAGCCTATTCCAGACACGTGGTCATGACACAGCACAACAAAGCTGGCCAACAGTTGACAGTTCAAATCTACATGTAGGAGCTTGAAGAGACAGAATATTGAAGCTGAGCGCAGGGTGTGGGTTGGCATATAAATATTGATGTTGTCACAAAGGTAAAATGGAGCAGACTGATACACAAGTTTGCAGCACAAGGTATCTGGCTTACATTTAAATTCTGTTTGAAGCAGACAACCATTGCGGGGAGCTTAGAAGACTGACATGATCAAACGTTTTCTTTCTGAGGACAAGACGAGCAGCTGTTTTGTATGTGTTGCCGACACAGGAGAGAAGAAGCTGGTAGTCCAGAAAGGACAGTGCTACAGTAATCAAGACGAGACAAAATGAGGTATGTCACAAACTTCCACGCAGTCTAGTTGAAATATATATTTCCGAATGTAACCAATGCGTATTACGTGTATCAAAGGCGATGGTACACTTTCACAACAATTATACGTATTTCAAACATCAATATTGTAAACAGTTCTGGACAAAATGCTATTCACACATCCGTATAGACAGGTGCTGATTTGAGACACTTTTTCTCCCTGTGACCTTGACCTTTGAGCTTTATCTCCCAAACATTCTTTCTGCTATTTCTTAAAAACCCACAGCTGTGGACACAGTTTGGTAAATATACACCCGTAAAAAGATGAAAACTTCGTCACATATTTTTGTAACAGACTCTCACACACGCGCGCTCACACACACCACACACACACACACACACACACACACACACACACACACACAACACAACACACACACGACACACACACACACACACACACACACACACACACACACAAGAGACGCATGCATGCATGCACACACATAAACGTGTCTCTTTTTTGTCGACATGAAACAATACCTATAAAACAAAACTAAAAAAAACAACAAAAAAACAAAAACAAAACAAAAACCGGTGAAAATTGGAGAAGAAAAGAAAGAAAGAAACAACGCACAGAGACAGTCTGAATGTCTGCAATAGAATACATTAAATTATTGGGTCACTCCGATCCCTACTCATCCGTTTGTGACAAGTCAGCAACAGCTAACCAATTTTGGTACAGATCCCTCAACGAACACAGATGAGAGCGTTTTGTAGAAACACCTTACTGACAGACATACAGACGTCCGCCCATGTCAGTATTACATATCCATTCCTTTTTTCAAGTAAAAGAAGACGGGAAGGGGCGAGTTTGAGAATATAAAAATACAAACTGCAGTATACATTTAAAAACGGAACATTTATCCCTCGACAGCCACGGTATTCTATGTTATTGTGGTCTGTGTCTCCACAGTGTTTTTGTGTGGTGTGAGGATTGCGACTGAATTGTATTGGGCTACATTGTGTTGTGCTGTTTTGCTGTGTGTTGTGTAGCCATGTGGTCAGATGTATTGTACTGCAGCACAGGGCTTGTTCATTGTTTGCAAAGTGTTGATTGTTTATATAAATGTATATATATATATAGATATATGTATATACGTGTGTATATATACATATGTCTATATTTATATATATATATACCTATATGTATATGTATATTATATATATATATATATATACATATATGTGTGTGTGCGAGTGCGTGTATTGTGTATGTGCGCGCGTGTGCATGTGTGTGTGTGTGTGTGTGTGCGTGTGTGTGTGTGTGTGTGTGTGTGTGTGTGTGTGTGGTGTGTGCGTGCGTGTGTGTATGTGTAACTCTATAGTGTGTTACTCTTTCTCTACCTCCTTCTCTTTGTCTCTGTATCTCTGCCACTATCCATGTTTGTGTGTTTGCGCGCCTCCGTGTGTGTGTGTGTGTGTGTGTGTGTGTGTGTGTGTGTGTGTGTGTGTGTGTGTGTGTGTGTGTGTGTATCTGTGTGTGCACGCGTGTGTGTGATGTGCATGTGTATGTGTGTGTTTTATGTGTGAATGTGTATGCATATGCGTGTGCGCGTACGTGCGCGCGCGCTTGTGTGTGTGTATGTATGTGTGTGTGTGTGTGTGTGTGTGTGTGTGTGTGTGTGCGTGTGAGCGTACCTGTGTGTGTCTATTTGTCTAGCGTGTGAATGATTAAGCTTGTTTCCAAGTTCAGTTCATATTGTTTTCCTTTTTTTTTCTTTCTTCGTTTCCTCTCTACGTTAATTATCATTCTTTTGTCCTTTTTCTCCTTCTCTTGCATTTCTGGAAATCGTCAATATTTTGTCTCATTCCGCTCTCGATTGCTTATTTGTTCGCTTTTTTGCTTAATTATTAATAATGATTTATTTGATTTGCTTGTTTGTTACCTCCCGTTTCCTGTCTGTTGTTTATTTTCTGATTGTTTTATGCATATGATATTTTAAATTGTGTAGTTTCATTGAGCCTATGATCTGCTTGTTTTGTCACTTCTGTTTTCTTTGTCTATTTGTAAGTGTGTGTGTGTGTGGGAGTGTGTGGTATGTAAGTGTAACTGTGCGCGCGCACGTGCACGCGCGCGTGTGTGTGTACGTATTTGTGTATGCGTGAGTGTGCGTGTGTATGTGTGCATGCGTGTATGTATGTTCGTGCGTGTGTGTATGTATGTGTGTGGTGTGTGTGTGCGTGTGTGTGTGTGTGTGTGTGTGTGTGTGTGTGTGTGTGTATGCATGTGTGGTCATTTGTTTAATGTCTATTCGCTAAAGTAATTTTAGACAATGTGTGTTCGTGTGTGCGTATGTGCGTGCGTGGTGTGTGTATGTGTGTGTGTGAGAGAGAGAGAGAAAAGGAGAGAAATAGAGTGAGACAGAGAGAAAGAGATAGACACAGACAGACAGACAGGCAGACAGACACAGAGACAGAAACTGAAACTGAAACTGAAAATGGTTTATTGCCATTGACATTTTTGTCCTTGTGGCAAGGAGCATAAAACAAAGTCATTAAATTTTGCGGCGACGTTTTCGCGAAACAAAGATTTATAAATATAGCCATGGCTGACATTACATCCATCTGAATATTTTTCATAATGATGAAGAAAAAATTGAAAGAAAAAAGTTGAACAAAAAGTTGAAGAAACAGTTGACCACCCGACGTAATTAGTCATATAAGTAAGAGGAAGACCCAAATCCGGCAAATAAACATAAGAACAGTATAAAGTAATATCTTCACTGGAGATAAACTTACATTAATTTAAAAAGTTGAACAAAAAGTTGAAGAAACAGTTGACCACCCGACGTAATTAGTCATATAAGTAAGAGGAAGACCTAAATCCGGCAAATAAACATAAGAACAGTATAAAGTTATATCTTCACTAGAGATAAATTTACATTAATTTATTGCTGTGTTGTTTTCTTTCTCCGACTTTCCCAAGCAAGGGCTATAAATTTCGCGAGGGATTTTTGATAGTTTTCATCTTCAGTCATGAGTATTCTGGTAATGACCCTTTGACTCGAAATGTCCTCATCAAAGATTATGTATTTTTGTCGTATACTTTCATACGACTTGCAAACAAACAAAAAATGCATTTCATCTTCTGCCTCTGCATCACACATGGGACAAATAGAGTGTGCCGATGAATTTGAGTAAAACCATCTTGTTGTTGCATTTAGCCCTAGGGCTCTTAGTCTAAAACGAGCAAGATTGCTTCTGTGCCATTTATTTGTTACGGCCTTTATATATTTTTCGGTTTGAAATATACTTTTAAAGGAAAGGAACCAATCATATTTCTCAGATTCTTCCATTTGAGCGTGCCAGTTTTGTTTGTACGAATCAACTAGTCTATCCCTAATTCTGAAATAAATCCTTGTTCATAACTAACTCCCTGGCACATCCACACAATACCAAATCCATGTGTGGTTAACATTTTCTTAACGAAATATGCCAAGTTTTGTTTACCCGAATCTAATTGATTCAGTAACATCTCATATGCCTGCTTGCACAATCTTGACATTGGGAGCTGGACAGAGAGAGAGAGAGAGAGAGAGAGAGAGAGAGAGAGAGAGAGAGAGGAGAGAGAGAGAGAGAGCGAAACGGAGACAGAGACAGTGAGACAGAGAAGCAAGAGAGAGAGAGAGAGAGAGAGAGAGAGAGAGAGAGAGAGAGATGTGGACACGATGTGCTTTGCTTTGCTCTTTATTGATTGTTGTTTTAGGGAATCCTGATTGATCATTGTGTGAATTGTTCAGGACACGGAATGTTGATCATTGTGTGAATTGTTCAGGACACGGAATGTTGATCATTGTGTGAATTGTTCATGACACAGAATGTTGATCATTGTGTGAATTGTTCATGACACAGAATGTTGATCATTGTGTGAATTGTTCAGGACACAGAATGTTGATCATTGTGTGAATTGTTCATGACACAGAATGTTGATCATTGTGTGAATTGTTCATGACACAGAATGTTGATCATTGTGTGAATTGTTCATGACACAGAATGTTGATCATTCTGTGAATTGTTCAGGACACGGAATGTTGATCATTGTGTGAATTGTTCATGACACAGAATGTTGATCATTGTTCATGACACAGAATGTTGATCATTGTGTGAACTGTTCAGGATACAGAATGTTGATCATTGTGTGAATTGTTCAGGACACGGAATGTTGATCATTGTGTGAATTGTTCATGACACAGAATG
Organism: Monoplex corrugatus; assembly: GCA_030674185.1. Classification (NCBI taxonomy): domain Eukaryota; kingdom Metazoa; phylum Mollusca; class Gastropoda; order Littorinimorpha; family Ranellidae; genus Monoplex; species Monoplex corrugatus. Next base: position 80,370,153 of record JAPXFY010000014.1, read on the forward strand.
TTGATCATTGTGTGAATTGTTCATGACACAGAATGTTGATCATTCTGTGAATTGTTCAGGACACGGAATGTTGATCATTGTGTGAATTGTTCATGACACAGAATGTTGATCATTGTTCATGACACAGAATGTTGATCATTGTGTGAATTGTTCATGACACAGAATGTTGATCATTGTGTGAATTGTTCATGACACAGAATGTTGATCATTGTGTGAATTGTTCAGGATACGGAATGTTGATCATTGTGTGAATTGTTCATGACACAGAATGTTGATCATTGTGTGAATTGTTCATGACACAGAATGTTGATCATTGTGTGAATTGTTCATGACACAGAATGTTGATCATTGTTCATGACACAGAATGTTGATCATAGTGTGAATTATTCTGGACACAGAATATTGATCATTGTGTGAATTGTTCAGGACACAGAATGTTGATCATAGTGTGAATTATTCTGGACACAGAATGTTGATCATTGTGTGAATTGTTCATGACACAGAATGTTGATCATTGTGTGAATTGTTCATGACACAGAATGTTGATCATTGTGTGAATTGTTCATGACACAGAATGTTGATCATTGTGTGAATTGTTCAGGACACAGAATGTTGATCACAGTGTGAATTATTCTGGACACAGAATATTGATCATTGTGTGAATTGTTCATGACACAGAATGTTGATCATTGTGTGAATTGTTCAGAATACGGACTGTTGATCATTGTGTGAATTGTTCATGACACAGAATGTTGATCATTGTTCATGACACAAAATGTTGATCATTGTGTGAATTGTTCAGGACACACAATGTTGATCATTGTTCATGACACAGAATGTTGATCATTGTGTGAATTGTTCATGACACAGAATGTTGATCATTGTTCATGACACAGAATGTTGATCATTGTGTGAATTGTTCAGGACACAGAATGTTGATCATTGTGTGAATTGTTCATGACACAAAATGTTGATCATTTGGTGAATTGTTCATGACACGGAATGTTGATCAATTGTTCATGACACAGAATGTTGATCATTGTGTGAATTGTTCATGACACAGAATGTTGATCATTGTATGAATTGTTCAGGACACAGAATGTTGATCATTGTATGAATTGTTCATGACACAGAATGTTGATCATTGTGTGAATTGTTCATGACACAGAATGTTGATCATTGTATGAATTGTTCATGACACAGAATGTTGATCATTGTATGAATTGTTCATGACACAGAATGTTGATCATTGTGTGAATTGTTCATGACACAGAATGTTGATCATTGTGTGAATTGTTCATGACACAGAATGTTGATCATTGTGTGAATTATTCAGGACACAGAATGTTGATCATTGTGTGAATTGTTCATGACACAGAATGTTGATCATTGTATGAATTGTTCATGACACAGAATGTTGATCATTGTGTGAATTGTTCATGACACAGAATGTTGATCATTGTGTGAATTGTTCAGGATACGGAATGTTGATCATTGTGTGAATTGTTCATGACACAGAATGTTGATCATTGTGTGAATTGTTCAGGACACAGAATGTTGATCATTGTGTGAATTGTTCATGACACAGAATGTTGATCATTGTGTGAATTGTTCAGAATACGGAATGTTGATCATTGTGTGAATTGTTCATGACACAGAATGTTGATCATTGTGTGAATTGCTCAGGTCATGGAATAACGCACATTTGAAAAGTAAGATAGCAAGGTGAAGGTCACAGAGAC
>JAPXFY010000014.1:80376894-80406894 GCA_030674185.1 Monoplex corrugatus
AGTATAACACCTGGTGTACAGGATTAGTGGTGAATTGACAAAGTTAGGTGACGTTAAGTGTAACACCTGGTGTACAGGATTAGTGGTGAATTGACAAAGTTAGGTGACGTTAAGTGTAACACCTGGTGTACACAATTAGTGGTGAATTGACAAAGTCAGGTGACGTTAAGTGTAACACCTGGTGTACACAATTAGTGGTGAATTGACAAAGTCAGGTGACGTTAAGTGTAACACCTGGTGTACAGGATTAGTGGTGAATTGACAAAGTCAGGTGACGTTAAGTGTAACACCTGGTGTACAGGATTAGTGGTGAATTGACAAAGTCAGGTGACGTTAAGTGTAACACCTGGTGTACACAATTAGTGGTGAATTGACAGTCAGGTGACGTTAAGTGTAACACCTGGTGTACAGGATTAATGGTGAATTGACAAAGTCAGGTGACGTTAAGTGTAACACCTGGTGTACAGGATTAGTGGTGAATTGACAAAGTCAGGTGACGTTAAGTGTAACACCTGGTGTACAGGATTAGTGGTGAATTGACAAAGTCAGGTGACGTTAAGTGTAACACCTGGTGTACAGGATTAGTGGTGAATTGACAAAGTCAGGTGACGTTGAGTATAACACCTGGTGTACAGGATTAGTGGTGAATTGACAAAGTCAGGTGACGTTATGTGTAACACCTGGTGTACAGGATTAGTGGTGAATTGACAAAGTCAGGTGATGTTATGTGTAACACCTGGTGTACAGGATTAGTGGTCAATTGACAAAGTCAGGAGGAGGGAGGATAAGGGGAGGAGGAGGAGCCAAAAAAGAAGAGATGGGGGATTGAAGGATGTTCGGGCCGATGGAAATCAATGAATGCACAATCATTGACAGCACTTAGTTCCTTGTTCCTCCCCCATTCACCCACCCATCTTCGCCGTCCCCAATACCATTCACTTCTCTCTGTCATAACTAACCTGAATGTTGTCTTGTTAACTCTCAATAATATCTGTTATGAGTTTATAGGTAGTTAAATATCCTGTTCTTACTGGGATAGGGGTGGTGATGGTGGGCGTGATGGATGTGCTGTGAGAGGGGGGATGACCATTGTGCCTGTGTGGTCTGGGGATGGTGGGAGTGTGTGTGTGTGTGTGTGTGTGTATGTGTGTGTGTGAGAGTGTGTGGATGTGTGTGTGTGTGTGTGTGTTGATGTGTGTGTGTGTGTGTGAGTGTGTGTGGATGTGTGTGTGTGTGTGTGTGTGTGTGTGTGTGTGGATGTGTGTGTGGTGTGTGTGTGTGTGTAGATGTGTGTGTGTATATGTGTGTCCGTGTAGATGTGTGTGTATGTGTTTAGATGTGTGGGTGTAGATGTGTATGTGTAGATGTGTGTGTGTGTGTCTGTGCGTGTGTGCGTGTGTGTATGTATATGTGTGTGTGCGCGCGTGCGCGTGTGTGTGTCTGTGTGCGCGCGCGTGCGCGTATGTGTGTATGTATGATGCGTGTGTATGATGTGTGTGTGTGTGAGTGTGTGTTTGTGTGTTGTGTGTGTGTGTGTGTGTGTGTGTTGTTGTGTGTGTGTGTGTGTGTGTGTGTGTGTGTGTGTGTGTGTGTGTGTGTGTGTGGTGTTGTGTGTGTGTGTGTGTATCTTGAGTCTCCTCTCTATTGCTGGATGAGTAAACAACCAGGTTGGGATGCATACCAGTCGTTGAAGGGATGGGAGGGTTCCAGCGACGTGGATCCTGTGTGCAGTGTTGACTAGCAGTTGTTGTGTGATGTGTCCTGTGTGCTGTGTTGACTAGCAGTTGTTGTGTGATGTTGTCCTGTGTGCTGTGTTGACTAGCAGTTGTTGTGTGATGTGTTGACTAGCAGTTGTTGTGTGATGTGTGCTGTGTGCTGTGTTGACTAGCAGTTGTTGTGTGATGTGTGCTGTGTTGACTAGCAGTTGTTGTGTGATGTGTGCTGTGTGCTGTGTTGACTAGCAGTTGTTGTGTGCTGTGTTGACTAGCAGTTGTTGTGTGATGTGTGCTGTGTGCTGTGTTGACTAGCAGTTGTATGTGTGATGTGTCCTGTGTTGACTAGCAGTTGTTGTGTGATGTGGGGCTGTGTTGACTAGCAGTTGTTGTGTGTGTGTGCTGTGTTGACTAGCAGTTGTTTGTGTGATGTCTGTGGCTGTGTTGACTAGCATTGTTGTGTGATGTGTCTGTGCTGTGTTGACTAGCAGTTGTTGTGTGATGTGTGCTGTGTTGACTAGCAGTTGTTTGTGATGATGTGTCTGTGTTGACTAGCAGTTGTTGTGTGATGTTGTGCTGTGTTGACTAGCAGTTGTTGTGTGATGTGATGTGTGCTGTGTTGACTAGCAGTTGTTGTGTGATGTGTGCTGTGTTGACTAGCAGTTGTTGTGTGATGTGTGCTGTGTTGACTAGCAGTTGTTGTGTGATGTGTGCTGTGTTGACTAGCAGTTGTTGTGTGATGTGTGCGTGTGTTGACTAGCAGTTGTTGTGTGATGTGTTTGTTGCTGTGTTGACTAGCAGTTGTTGTGTGATGTTGCTGTGTTGACTACAGTTGTTGTTGTGTGATTGGTGCTGTGTTGACTAGCAGTTGTTGTGTGATGTGTGCTGTGTGCTGTGTTGACTAGCAGTTGTTTGTGTGATGTGTGCTGTGTTGACTAGCAGTTGTTGTGTGATGTGTGCTGTGTTGACTAGCAGTTGTTGTGTGTGTGTGTGTGCTGTGTTGACTAGCAGTTGTTGTTGATGTGTACTGTGTTGACTAGCAGTTGTTTGTGTTGATGTGTTGTGGTCTGTGTTGACTAGCAGTTGTTGTGTGATGTGTCTGTGTGCTGTGTTGACTAGCATGTTGTTGTGTGTGATGTGTGCTGTGTGCTGTGTTGACTAGCAGTTGTTGTGTGATGTGTGCCTGTGGTTTGACTAGCAGTTGTTGTGTGATGTGTGTCTGTGTTGACTAGCAGTTGTTGTGTGATGTGTCCTGTTGTGTGTTGACTAGCAGTTGTTGTTGTTGTGTGTGTGTGCTGTGTTGACTAGCAGTTGTTGTGTGATGTGTCCTGTGTTGACTAGCAGTTGTTGTGTGATGTGTCCTGTGTCTGTGTTGACTAGCAGTTGTTGTGTGATGTGTGCTGTGTTGACTAGCAGTTGTTGTGTGTTGTGTGTGTTGCTGTGTTGACTAGCAGTTGTTGTGTGATGTGTGCTGTGTTGACTAGCAGTTGTTGTGTGATGTGTTGTGTCTGTGTTGACTAGCAGTTTGTGTGTGTGTCAGTTGTTGTGTGTGTGTGTTGACTAGCAGTTGTTGTGTGAATGTGTGTGTGTGTGTTGACTAGCAGTTGTTTTGTGTGTGTGTTGACTAGCAGTTGTTGTGTGCTGTGTTGACTACAGTGTGTGTGTTTGACTAGCAGTTGTGTGTGTGTGCTGTGTTGACTAGCAGTTGTTGTGTGTTGTGTCCTGTGTGTGTTGACTAGCAGTTGTTGTGTGTGATGTGTCGTGGTGTGCTGTGTTGACTAGCAGTTGTTGTGTGATGTGTGCTTGTGCTGTGTTGACTAGCAGTTGTTGTGTGATGTGTGTGCTGTGTTGACTAGCAGTTGTTGTGTGATGTGTGCTGTGTGTGTTGTGACTAGCAGTTGTTGTGTGATGTTGTGCTGTGTTGACTAGCAGTTGTTGTGTGATGTGTGCTGTGTGCTGTGTTGACTAGCAGTTGTGTGTGTGTCTGTGTGCTGTGTTGACTAGCAGTGTTGTATGTTGTGAATGTGTTGGTGTGTGCTGTTTTGACTAGCAGTTGTTGTGTGATGTGTCCTGTGTGCCTGTGTTGACTAGCAGTTGTTGTGTGATGTGTGCCTGTGTGCTGTGTTGACTAGCAGTTGTTGTGTGATGTGTGTGCTGTGTTGACTAGCAGTTGTTGTGTGATGTGTGCTGTGTTGACTAGCAGTTGTTGTGTGAGTGTGTCCTGTGTGCTGTGTTGACTAGCAGTTGTTGTGTGTGTGTGTGCTGTGTTGACTAGCAGTTTTGTGTGTGTGTGCTGTGTGCTGTGTTGACTAGCAGTTGTTGTGTGATGTGTGCTGTGTGCTGTGTTGACTAGCAGTTGTTGTGTGATGTGTGCTGTGTGACTACAGTTGTTGTGTGATGTGTGTGTGTGCTGTGTTGACTAGCAGTTGTTGTGTGTGTGTGCTGTGTGCTGTGTTGACTAGCAGTTGTTGTGTGATGTGTGTGTGTTGACTAGCAGTTGTTGTGTGATGTGTGCTGTGTGCTGTGTTGACTACAGTTGTTGACTAGCAGTTGTTGTGTGATGTGTGCCTGTGTGCTGTGTTGACTAGCAGTTGTTGTGTGATGTGTCCTGTGTGCTGTGTTGACTAGCAGTTGTTGTGTGATGTGTCCTGTGTGCTGTGTTGACTAGCAGTTGTTGTGTGATGTGTCCTGTGTGTGTGTTGACTAGCAGTTGTTGTGTTGTGTTGATGTGTGTGTCCTGTGTGCTGTGTTGACTAGCATGTGTTGTGTGTGTGTGTGTCTGTGTGCTGTGTTGACTAGCAGTTGTTGTGTGATGTGTGCCTGTGTGCTGTGTTGACTAGCAGTTGTTGTGTGATGTTGTCCTGTGTGCTGTGTTGACTACAGTTGTTGTGTGATGTGTCCTGTGTGCTGTGTTGACTAGCAGTTGTTGTGTGATGTGTCCCGTGTGCTGTGTTGATACAGTTGTTGTGTGATGTGTGCCTGTGTGTGTTTGACTAGCAGTTGTTGTGTGATGTGTCCTGTGTGCTGTGTTGATACAGTTGTTGTGTGATGTGTTTGTGCTGTGTGCTAGCAGTTGTTGTGTGATGTGTCCTGTGTGCTGTGTTGATAGCAGTTGTTGTGTGATGTGTCCTGTGTGCTGTGTGTTGACTAGCAGTTGTTGTGTGATGTGTGCTCTGTGTGCGTTGTGTTGACTAGCAGTTGTTGTGTGATGTGTCCTGTGTGCTGTGTTGACTAGCAGTTGTTGTGTGATGTGTCCTTGTGTGCTGTTGTTGATGCGTTGTGTGTGATGTGTCCTGTGTGCTGTGTTGACAGCATGTTGTTGTTGTGTGTGCCTGTGTGTGATGTGTCCTGTGTTGTGTTGTGAGTGTGTGTATTGTGTGTGTGTTGATACAGTTGTTGTGTGATGTGTCCTGGTGCTGTGTTGACTACAGTTGTTGTGTGATGTGTCTTGTGTTTGATGCTTTTGTAATTGTTGTGTGTGTGTGTTGATAGATGTTGTTGATGTCCTGTGTGCTGTGTTGACTACTTGTTGTGTGATGTGTGTCCTGTGTGCTGTGTTGACTAGCAGTTGTGTGTGATGTGTCGGTGCTGTGTTGCTACATGTTGTGTGATGTGTGCTGCGTTTGTTGTGTGTGTGTGTCCTGTGTGCTGTGTTGACTAGCAGTTGTTGTGTGATGTGTCCGTGTGTGTGTTGACTAGCAGTTGTTGTGTGATGTGTCTGTGTCTGTGTTGACTAGCAGTTGTTGTGTGATGTGTCCCTGTTGCTGTGTTGACTAGCAGTTGTTGTGTGATGTGTCTGTGCTGTGTTGACTAGAGTTGTTGTGTGATGTGTCCTGTGTGCTGTGTTGACTAGAGTTGTTGTTGATTTGTGGTTGATAGCATGTTGTCTGTGTGTGTGTTGACTAGCAGTTGTTGTGTGATGTGTGCCCTGTGTGCTGTGTTGACTACAGTTGTTGTGTGATGTGTGCCTGTGTGCTGTGTTGACTACAGTTGTTGTGTGATGTGTCTGTGTGTGTGTTGACTACAGTTGTTTGTGATGTGTGCTGTGTGCTGTGTTGACTACAGTTGTTGTGTGATGTGTGCCCTGTGTCTGTGTTGACTAACAGTTGTTGTGTGATGTGTGCCCTGTGTGTGTGTTGACTACAGTTGTTGTGTGATGGTGCTGTGTGTGTGTTGACTACAGTTGTGTGTGATGTGTGCCCTGTGTGCTGTGTTGACTACATTGTTGTGTGTGTGTTGACTACAGTTGGTGATGTGTGCCCTGTGTGCTGTGTTGACTACAGTTGTTGTGTGATGTGTTGTGCTGTGTTGATGCAGTGTTGTGTGATGTGTTGATAGCGTTGTTGTGTGATGTGTCCTGTGTGCTGTGTTGACTAACAGTTGTTGTGTGATTTTGTGTGTACTACATGTTGTTGTGGCGTTTTGTTAATGTTGATGGTCTGGTGTTGGTTACTAAGTTGTGTTGGGTGTTTCTAGCAGTGTGTGAGGTTTGCGTTCTAATTTGAGTGCCCTACTTTGAATTTTTGGTTGTGATTGTAACATGTGGATGTGGCTGGGTGTGATAAAATTTTGAGTTTTTAAGTTCTTTATGTGCTTTGTGGAAACATACTCGGTCTTTTATAAGCAGTTGTTAGCCGTTGTCTGTTTCTACATGTTGATTGATGGTGCGTGGCTTGGAGATGTGTTTCCGGACGGTTTGATATGAGGTATGAGTTGCAGTGCATGGACAGTTTCTTGATTTGTCGAAGTGCCGATTGCACATTGTTGTTGATGGCGTGTGTTTAGATAAATTTTCGTGCCGCGTGTTGACGAAAAAGCCGTATATAAATGTGTTGTATGGTACGTCTGATGGTCTAAAACCAAAGATTTTGTATTATGTGTTTATTACTAAAGTGTTTGAGGGTCCATTTTTTTGTCGAAAAAAGCAGTTTTTGAGATGTTTTTTTTTGCTGTGTGCATGGCAGTGTGAGGAAATTCCCTGTCTGCTTGTGTTTACCTTCTTTGAGGTGTGATTTGTTGTACTATGGCTTGATTGCGTGTCTGTTTGTTTATGTTTATGTTGCGTGTTACTTGATTGTCTGTGTTGGATGTTTCGCTGGGTTTTTGTTGTTTGATAATTGTTGTGTGTGTGTGCCCTGTGTGCTGTGTTGACTAGCAGTTGTTGTGTGATGTTGCTGTGTGCTGTGTTGACTAGCAGTTGTTGTGTGATGTGTGCTGTGTGCTGTGTTGACTACAGTTGTTGTGTGATGTGTCCTGTGTGCTGTGTTGACTAGCAGTTGTTGTGTGATGTGTTGCTCTTGTTGTGCTGTGTTGACTAGCAGTTGTTGTGTGATGTGTGCCTGTGTGCTGTGTTGACTAACAGTTGTTGTGTGATGTGTGCCCTGTGTGCTGTGTTGACTAGCAGTTTTGTTGTGTGATGTGTGTGTGTGTGTGTTGACTAACAGTTGTTGTGTGATGTGTGCCCTGTGTGCTGTGTTGACTAGCAGTTGTTGTGTGATGTGTGCCCTGTGTGCTGTGTTGACTAGCAGTTGTTGTGTGATGTGTGCCCTGTGTGACTGTGTTGACTAACAGTTGTTGTGTGATGTGTGCCCTGTGTGCTGTGTTGACTAACAGTTGTTGTGTGATGTGTGCCCTGTGTGCTGTGTTGACTAAGTTGTTGTGTGATGTGTCCTGTGTGCTGTGTTGACTAAGCAGTTGGTTTTGTGATGTGTGCCCTGTTGTGCTGTGTGTTGTACTACAGTTAGTGTTGTGTTAGATTGTAGTGCCTGTGTGCTGTGTTGACTACAGTTGTGTGTGATGTGTGCCCTGTGTGCTGTGTTGACTAAAGTTGTATGTGTGATGTGTGCCCTGTGTGCTGTGTTGACTAACAGTTGTTGTGTGATGTGTGCCCTGTGTGTCCCGTCATCTGTTTCTCTGCTGCAGTTTTTTGTTATGTGATGCCATGTGTGTCACAATTTTGATTCAGTGATAACTGGCAGGGTTTTTTGGTGATGATCCGTTATGCCGTTCTTATAACAGAATGTGCCGTAATTTCCCTTGAAGTTGATGTTTGATAACAAATGTGGATTGTGATCTGGGTGTAGATCAAAAATTATCATCGAGTTCCATTTTAAAAGTACTACTTTCCCTGTAGCTTTGCTCAGGCCAAAAACATAACCTACAATAGGATGTGATATAATATGAATGATCGACCCTAGCTTCGCTTCAAGACAGTGTTAAAACGTTCATGATGGAATTTTCTATCAATGTTGCAATATGGGATACGGTCGCCCAGGATCGAGCGTTTGTGCAGAGCTGCTGTTTTCGCGGGAGCAAAGAGTTTGAAGAGGATAGAGTCGAGCGCGCTATGGAGGTTAGACAAAGACGAAATGCCCCACAGTGATGACTCCACAGTATACTACTACTGTAGTCGTTGTCAGAAACCGTGCCTGTGCACATTGATTGTTTTAGCCATGGGCGTCGATGTGTTTTAGATAACTATTTTCCGCTGCCGACCGTCGCCATTGACGAAAAAGACCACAGTATTAATGATCGGTTGCATATGGAACTACCCTCGATCTGATGAGTCCCTAAAACAAACCAAAGCATTTTGTATTTATGTGTTTAATATACACTACAAGCATGTTCTATGCAAGGAACACGATCCATTTTAATTTAAACAAAACAGCAAAACATCGACAACAAACCAGCAGATTTATTGCAGAAATGTTTTTATTTTTCAGACAAAATTGGTTGGAACAAAATGCCATGGCAGCTGTAAGAGATGAAAAACTTCATTTTTCATGCCTCTGCCCTTGGCCTGTTATACCTTCTTTGAGGTGTGATTTGCTTTGTCACATATGTGTCTTTGATTGCGGCGTGTCTGTCTCTGTTTATGTTTATGTCTCGTGTTATCTTTTTGATTCTCTGCTTTGGACTATCTTCGTCGTGGATGTTTTTTTTGTTTTATTTATGTTTATATCAATACATACTACATACATACATAATACTATACATACATACATACATACATACATACATACATACATACTACATACATACATACATACATACATACATACATACATACCATACATACATACATACATACATACATACATACATACATACATACATACATACATACATACATACATACATACATACATACATACACATACATACATACCATACATACATACATACATACATACTACATACATACTACATACATACATACTACATACTCATACATACATACATCATACATACTATTATAATCATATATATATATATGTATATATATATATATATATATATATATATATATATATATATATATATATATATATATATATATATATATATAGGTATCGGATTTTCAAAAGGAGATCAGACCACAAATTGTTCAATTTCACTGTTTTCAGGCGATTCCCTGGAGACCTGACAATCATGTTGCAATAGGACAATTCTCACCGCCATGCCATCCTCCACCCTAACACATGGCACAAGATCAACACCTTAATGTCGATAAGGTCTGTGTCTGTGTCTGTGTCGTGCTTACAGGATGTTGGGCCAGTTTGAATAATAGCATGTCTGTGTAGACTCTCTGGCCTTATCATGACCATTGATCTCGGGATGACAAAATGCTAGACACTGTCAAATTCCCACACACTGCTGAAGATGACGCTGAGGATCCAGCCCTTGTAAAACGATCTCCCTGAGGAACACTGTCAGTAAATAGTGAAAACAATGAACACTGGTGGTAATGTCACAAATAATCCACAAGAAATAAGGCATAAAGTAAATAATTTTACAGACAACTTCATAAAATGCACAACATTCTCGGTTTCAGTTTCAATTTCAGTTTCTCAAAATGATATCTCCGCACTCGGAATCAATTCAGTATACATTGATGTCACAGGTGACATGTGATGTAGAGGATTCAAAGTAATCATGGCCTAAGCCCTGCACATAAATCCGAGCTTAGTTAAATGAAAAACATCAATGCATGTTTATGAATGTAAGATGTATATTTTACCGGTCATTTCTGCTTTTAAGAAAGAGCAGAAGTGCGTAATACAATACTAAAATCAAAGTTGTTGGATCAGATTTCAGGAAGACATGTTGTTTTGTGTAACCAAAGCCATGACATCAGTCGGGTCTTTCAGTTTTCTTACTGTCCTAGCCTTTGATTTAGACCAGCCGTTTACACACCTGGCCCTGTGTATACAGTGTTTGTTACTGACATGTGTTTGCTCTCTATGGAATATACCGGTCTGTTCACACAAACTGGCCATGGTTTACAATGTTGTTACTGACATGTTTTGGCTCTCTATGGGATTACCGGTCTGTTCACACAACCTGGCCATGGTTTACAATGTTGTTATTGACATGTGTTGGCTCTCTATGGGATTACCGGTCTGTTCACACAACCTGGCCATGGTTTACAATGTTGTTACTGACATGTGTTGGCTCTCTATGGGATTACCGGTCTGTTCACACAACCTGGCCATGGTTTACAATGTTGTTATTGACATGTGTTGGCTCTCTATGGAATTACCGGTCTGTAGTGTTCGTTACATGTTTCATCATCGCCTGTATTTCTGGATTGACTGGGTAAGGCCAGAGACAAGGGCCCTGATTGAACACTTTTCTCCTTTCTCATGTTTTCCTATTTTGTTTGTGAGTTTTTGTCCATTGATATTTGTTTTGACTGTGACTGACGTCAGTTTGGCCAACTGGCCTGAGACGCTGGGCCAACATTGTTCTTGTGTTCTGTTTCAATTAAAGGCACGATTGTTTTCTGAATTGTTCATACTTCGTTTTTCTTTAATCGCTTTCATTTTTAATTGCTTTCTTTTTCCACCTCATTGCCGTCTACAGACCTCCTTGTTCTCTACATACCCAAGTCCATTTTCACTGACTGGTCCTTTCTTGTTGTGGGTGTCATCTACATTACCCCAAGCTCCATTTTCACTGACTGGTTCCTTTTCTTTGTTGTGGTGTGGTCGATCTACACATCAAAACTGTTGGTCTCTGAATGTGATTATTCATCACCTACATCTTCGTGGCTTATTTCCCCCAAGTCTGTTTTTGAAAGAGCTTCCAAAATATGTACGTTCTGTTGTTTTTTTCAGTTGTTTGATTTCTAACCATTCGGCGATCGGTATGGAAAACATCTCCTTTACAGATTTCGGTTTCATTCGTCATGAACTGGATGCATGTTCCCAACGAAGCGTCAATACTTTATACGACAGGGCCTAGGGACGACGGCCATTTCGGACTTTTGAAACTGTTGATATTGACCGACTTAAATGCATTGCTACTAACCAATAATTTGTTGGTAACCATTATGGATCAAATGAAGATAAATAATCGAACCTTATCTTGTCCATTTAGTTAAACTGAACATATGTCACGGGTGACTTTAGAGGTTCTTTATGTACTGGCCGAGTGTGGAGTGTACCTATGACTTTCAGAAAGATACGTTGTCTAACTATCTTGACGCATGTCAATTTCACGCAATTTCGGTGCACTTTAAGAAACGGAATACAAACATAATCTAAGGCATAAATTCTATTACATATTTCCTTACAGCCACAAGTACTTGCCTTCACTTTTTCCCCAGTGAATTATCTGCATTGATTTTTCTCTTCAACTGATAGCGCGTAACACGTGAATGCCATGCCTGCTATTTAAATGTTTTGACCTAAGTTGTCAATATGGTTGTCTGTCTGTCTATCTATCTATCTATCTATCTATCTATCTATCTATATATCTATCTATCTATCTATCTATCTATTTATCTATCTATCTATTTATCTATTTATCTATCTATCTATCTATCTGTTTATCTATCTATCTATTTATCTATCTATATATCTATCTATCTGTTTATCTATCTATATATCTCTCTGTATGTATGTTTGTCTATCTATCTATCTTTCTTTCTTTCTTTCTATCTATCCATCTATCTATCTATCTATCTATCTGTATGTCTGTCTGTCAGTCAGTCTGTCTATCTATCTATCTATCTATCTGTCTGTCTGTTTGTCTGTCTGCCTCCTTAAAACAGGAAAAGGAAAGATGGGAAGTACATTTCATTTAAACCAGAACATTACAAACAAATAAAGATAAAATAAAAAGAAAATGGAAAGTGACATGTTAATTTTTCTTTAAGTTGATACTTGTTTGATGATAAGTATTATTTCATCATTCATTTCTTTTGTTAACTTAGCTTTTCAGTTTTTCCCGTTTGTATGTGCATGCAGATAAAAAACCCAAATGTTACAGGCGGATCAGTATCAATGCTCCTCCACTCTCCCCTTGATAAATCCCCACTTTTTCCTTTAGATAAGAAGATTGAAGACACAAAAAGGAGGAAAAGAAAATGCAACCCAAAGTTAAGCTGTAAAATTTAAATTCTTTTAACCCTTAACAGGAGAAAAAGAAAAGACAACAATGTGGCCAGTCTCCTGTCCCTGTTGTGTACACGAGCAAATTACACATGTATGTCGGAATCTTTTCTCAGGCTTCCTGGGCTCTGGGATTAATGCTAGAATTTATCTGATCTCTCTGCTGCCTGGGCTCTGCTCTGGTATTTACTTAAATGTAGTCCTCGGTCGTTGACATTTCACAGATAGACAGTGGTCAAAAAGAAAGTTGTATACAAGGTCCAATCCATATTTTGTACTGTGTTCCCACTGTTCCATATCTTTTGCGACTTTCCGGTCATGTGACGAAACAGTCCTTATGGGCTGGTCATGTCATCAGGACCTGTACGCGTGCACACGTGTGTGTATGTGTGTGCTTGCGTGTGTGGATGTGTGTGTGTGTGTTTCTCTCTCTCTCTCTCTCTTTCTCTCTCTCTCTCTCTCCCTCTTTCTCTCTTTTTCTCTCTCCCTCGCTCTCTCTCTTTCTCTCTCTTTCTCCTCTCTCTCTCTCCCTCTCTCTTTCTCTCTCTCCCTCTCTCTCTCTCTTTTTTTCTCTTTCTCTCTCTCTCCCTCTCTCTCCCCCTCCTTCTCTTTCTCTCTCTTTCTCTCTCTCTCCCTCTATCTCTATCTCTGTTTATATCAAAATTTTCTCTCGCTCAGAGAGTTACAATAAACGATAGGAAACAACAGAAGTTGCGAATTTAGATGCTGCCGAAGTTGAAAGATAACGACGAACAGAACTGAAATGTTGCAGTTGACAGTAGTAAGAGTGACAGGTTTTGGTGATGATTTTCTGACTGGACAGTTGAGACTCGGGGACAACGTTAAGGTTCTTGACTCTAACAGAAAGTACAACAGCTCGTGCTTTTGCCAACGAGCGTTACTTCAGTCTTATCGCCATTTAACTGTAGCTTATTCTGAGTTCCGGATCCAAACATAATGGTCAGAGGCTTCGGAAAGAAGAGTTGAAAGTTTTTCAGTAGATGCGCCGCTGTAGAACTGGGATTCATCAGCTTAGAAATGACATCTGATGTTGTGCTGACTGACGATACTGGCAAGTGGTGAGATGTAGAGTGAGCAGAGGACTGGCCCAAATACTGGAGCCTTGTGGGACGCCATATGCAAGTTTAATCGGTTGGGAAGTTAACAAGAAACACAGAGAGGGTGCAGATTTACCACAACCGAATGACAAGCGGTCAGACAGGTATGACATAAACCACGAAAGATCACTAAGTTGGACTCCGAATGTGTGCTCCAGTCGACAGTGGAGAATCATCAAGATCAAACTAAGGGAAGAGAAGACAGTGACTAATAACTTTCACACGTAGGCATCATGCCATGACATTTACTCTGATCTGGAAAAGGTGGCATTATTTGAGCCACTTTCCGGCAACAGTACAACAATGTCAGATACTGTGAACGTATCTGTCATAGAGTGGAAAAGAGAAAAGTACCATGGCATTGACATTTGTGCCCCCATGGTGAGACGAACTCAGTGTGAGACACTAAAGTCCACCATATCGCCTATTGACTATGTGCGGGGGACATTATCTATTCAACACAAACGACATTTGTCACCATCGTCCCAGCAAGATCTACAGGTGGTACCATGGAGTGACCAGTACAATGCTTCAAACTGACTTCAAATCATAAAGAACAACCATTCACACAAACACTCAAGTGCACACAGATATACACATACAAACATACACACACACATACAGACACACACAGATATACACATACAAACAATACAAAAACACATACAGACACACACAGATATACACATACAAACATACAGACACACATATAGACACACACAGATATACACATACAAACATACAAACACACATATAGACACACACAGATATACACATACAAACATACAGACACACATATAGACACACAAACAGATATACACATACAAACATACAGACACACATACAGACACACACAGATATACACATACAAACATACAGACACACATATAGACACACACAGATATACACATACAAACATACAAACACATATACAGACACACACAGATATACACATACAAACATATAGACACACACAGATATACACATACAAACATACAGACACACATATAGACAGACACAGATATACACATACAAACATACAGACACACATACAGACACACACAGATATACACATACAAACATACAAACACACATATAGACACACACAGATATACACATACAAACATACAGACACACATATAGACAGACACAGATATACACATACAAACATACAGACACACATACAGACACACAGATATACACATACAAACATACAAACACACATACAGACACACACAGATATACACATACAAACATACAGACACACATACAGACACACACAGATATACACATACAAACATACAAACACACATAAGACACACACAGATATACACATACAAACATACAGACACACATACAGACACACACAGATATACACATACAAACATACAAACACACATATAGACACACACAGATATACACATACAAACACACACATACAGACACACACAGATATACACATACAAACATACAAACACACATACAGACAACACACAGATATACACATACAAACATACAAACACACATATAGACACACACAGATATACACATACAAACATACAAACACACATATAGACACACACAGATATACACATACAAACATACAGACACACATATAGACACACACAGATATACACATACAAACATACAGACACACATACAGACACACACAGATATACACATACAAACATACAAACACACATATAGACACACACAGATATACACATACAAAACATACAAACACAACATATAGACACAAACAGATATACACATACAAACATACAAAACACATACAGACACACACAGATATACACATACAAACATACAGACACACATATAGACACACACATATATACACATACAAACATACAGACACACATATAGACACACACAGATATACACATACAAACATACAGACACACATATAGACACACAGATATACACATACAAACATACAGACACACACAGATATACACATTCAAACATACAAACACACATATAGACACACACAGATATACACATACAAACATACACACACACATATAGACACACACAGATATACACATACAAACATACAGACACACATACAGACACACACAGATATACACATAAAAACATACAGACACACATATAGACACACACAGATATACACATACAAACATACAAACACACATACAGACACACACAGATATACACATACAAACATACAAACACACATACAGACACACACAGATATACACATACAAACATACAGACACACATACAGACACACACAGATATACACATACAAACATACAGACACACATACAGACACACACAGATATACACATAGAAACATATAGACACAACACAGATATACACATACAAACATACAGACACACATATAGACACACACAGATATACACATACAAACATACAAACACACATCCAGACACACACAGATATACACATACAAACATACAGACACACATATAGACACACACAGATATACACATACAAACATACAGACACACATACAGACACACACAGAGATACACATACAAACATACAGACACACATACAGACACACACAGATATACACATACAAACATACAGACACACATATAGACACACACAGATATACACATACAAACATACAGACACACATATAGACACACACAGATATACACATACAAACATACAGACACACACAGATATACACATTCAAACATACAAACACACATATAGACACACACAGATATACACATACAAACATACACACACATATAGACACACACAGATATACACATACAAACATACAGACACACATACAGACACACACAGATATACACATACAAACATACAAACACACATACAGACACACACAGATATACACATACAAACGTACAGACACACATACAGACACACAGATATACACATACAAACATACAAACACACATACAGACACACAGATATACACATACAAACATACAAACACACATACAAACACACATACAGACACACAGATATACACATACAAACATACAAACACACATACAAACACACATACAGACACACAGATATACACATACAAACATACAAACACACATACAGACACACAGATATACACATACAAACATACAAACACACATACAGACACACAGATATACACATACAAACATACAGACACACATACAGACACACACAGATATACACATACAAACATACAGACACACATATAGACACACACAGATATACACATACAAACATACAAACACACATATAGACACACACAGATATACACATACAAACATACAGACACACATACAGACACACACAGATATACACATACAAACATACAGACACACATACAGACACACACAGATATACACATACAAACATACAGACACACATACAGACACACACAGATATACACATACAAACACACATATAGACACACACAGATATACACATACAAACAAACAGACACATACAGACACACACATATACACATACAAACATACAGACACACATACAGACACACACATATATAAACATACAAACATACAAACACACATACAGACACACACAGATTATACACATACAAACATACAAACACACATATAGACACACACAGATATACACATACAAACATACAAACACACATATAGACACACACAGATATACACATACAAACATACAGACACACATATAGACACACACAGATATACACATACAAACATACAAACACACATACAGACACACACAGATATACACATACAAACATACAGACACACATACAGACACACACAGATATACACATACAAACATACAGACACACATATAGACACACACAGATATACACATACAAACATACAGACACACATATAGACACACACAGATATACACATACAAACATACAGACACACATACAGACACACACAGATATACACATACAAACATACAGACACACATACAGACACACACAGATATACACATACAAACATACAGACACACATATAGACACACACACACAGATATACACATACAAACATACAGACACACACAGATATACACATACAAACATACAGACACACATACAGACACACACAGATATACACATACAAACATACAGACACACATATAGACACACACAGATATACACATACAAACATACAGACACACATATAGACACACACAGATATACACATACAAACATACAGACACACATACAGACACACACAGATATACACATACAAACATACAGACACACATATAGACACACACAGATATACACATACAAACATACAGACACACATATAGACACACACACAGATATACACATACAAACATACAGACACACACAGATATACACATACAAACATACAAACACACATATAGACACACACAGATATACACATACAAACATACACACACAGATAACACATACAAACATACAGACAACATACAGAACAACACAGATATACACATACAAACATACAAACACATATAGAACACACAGATATACACATACAAACATACAGAACACACAAACTAACAATAAACATACAAACCAATACAGACACACAAGACTACACATACAAACATACAAACACATACAGACACACACAGATATACACACACAAACATACAAACAATACAGACACACACACATACAGACAACACAAAACACATAAAAAACAACACAATACACACACAAATACAACATACAAGACACACAGTACACACATACAAACATACAAAACACATACAACACACACATATACATACACAACAAACACACATACAACACACAGATTTCACATACAACATACACACCATAAGACACACGATTACAATACAAAAATACAGACCACATAGACACACACAAACAATACACAATACAAACACAATTACACACATAAGACACACACATACAGAACAATATACAATACAAAATACAACACACATACAGACACACACAGATATACACAACAAACATACAACACACTACAGACACCACAGATATACACAACAAATACAGCACACATACAAACACACAACACACATACAAACATACAAAACACATACAAACATACAAGTACACACATAAAAAATACACACACAATAACAACAACACATACAAAATACACATACACATACAGAACTACTACAACACAACACACACATATACAACACAGAACACATACAGTACACACACAGAACACATACAAACAACACAACAGAATAAATACACATACAAACATACAGACACCATACACACACAGATATACACATACAAACATACAGACACAACAGCACACAGATACACTCAAACACAGACACAATAAGACACACATAATACACAACAAATAAGACACACCAATATACACACACAAATAAACAACAACATACAGACACACATACAGAAACACTGATATACACATACAAACATACAGACACACATACAGACACACAGATATACACATACAAACATACATACACACATACAGACACACAGATATACACATACAAACATACAGACACACATACAGACACACAAACGGGACGCGCGCTTGCACAAATAAACGATTGCAGAATTATACCAAGTACAGGACTGGACACACATCATCGCCCGGTAGTAATGCTGCAATTTTCAAATGGAAGTCCAGACAACCTGAACAAATACTCAGAAAACTCAATGACACAGATGTCCGTGAAACCGAAACATGTGGGCACCAGCAAAACGACAGCAGATAAATTGGCCAGATATACAAAGAAAACCACCTCAACTCATCACGAGAAACATGTAGGACAGACAGTCTGCAAGCAAAGTTAAGAGAAAAACAACGGTATGGTGGAGTGATATTGTGAAAGAGATCACAAGGACAAAACATATTGCTGCACGGGGTATAAGTGAAATCTACCCCTATGAAGACGCCATAGATATGAAATACATGTACGGTACAAGAAGATAATAGCAAAGTGCAAAAAAAATCATCTGGGAAAACGTATGAGAAAAAAATGACTGCAAACACACAGCAGTGGCTTTTAAAGGAGAGTTCAAACCTTGTAGTTCACAATCCACAATGGCAAGGCCAGAGGTCCCTCGTGTGGTGAAGACGAAAGTCACACAAAGATGAGAAGAATATTCCAAAGCCCTTTTAAAACCCGGCTGGATAAAATAACATCAAACGGCAGTTCACCCACAGACATACAGAACATGAAGAAAGAAATCAGAAGTGCAGTGAAGACAAAGGTCACAGGTTTGTATGACATCAAGCTGTGGTTATGGTCGTTTTGGGTAGGTCAAAATCAAATGGTACACCATATGTTTTGAAAAGCTTGAAAATAAAATCGTAGTTCAAATGATTGGGAGAGAGTAATTGCGAGTAGTGCCCGTATCGAAAGAAAAGGTTAGACAGAAAGACTGTAACAATCAAAGAGATATATATCTCCTCAGGCATGTCGGCAAGATGCACTTCACAGTTTTAGAAAATAGTAGCAGAACCAGACTAGTACCAGAACCGTGATGAAATAATTTAAAGCAAAAGCCAAACTTGATTCAGAAAAAAGTGATGCACAGATACTATTTTTTGTACTTTACTAACTTTGCGATAAAGCGTATATATACCAGAAACAGCTTCAACTCACCTTTGTGGACCAAGAAAGACATTTGACTATTTGAACGAACAAAGCTTTAAGAACTATTAGAATCACTGGGAATTACGGGCCAACTCCTTTACAATCAAAGACCAGTCTATGAAAATATTGACGGTGCTGTAAGAACCCCAGGTGGATTTTCCAACTGGCACTAAAATTATCTGGTCTTCCGTTTTATTATGTATGACATTAGAACTATGTACTAAGTAAAGACAATCTCTTTGATTTTTATTGCATCGTGGAAAGAACATTTCTTATTACGACATGGTAAGAACACTTCAACAAAGAAACCTTTGATGATATTACCAAAATTGTCAGAGTTTAGTCATTAATATTTTTCCCAAGAATGTTTGTCAGTTTTTCAACTGCATAAAATCAAAGAATACAATTATCGCTATAAGAAAAAAAGAGTCAAATTAAAAAAAAAAGAGTCAAATTAAAAAACATAAAACATACACAACACACGCATGTGTGTGTGTGTGTGTGTGTGTGTGT
Organism: Monoplex corrugatus; assembly: GCA_030674185.1. Classification (NCBI taxonomy): domain Eukaryota; kingdom Metazoa; phylum Mollusca; class Gastropoda; order Littorinimorpha; family Ranellidae; genus Monoplex; species Monoplex corrugatus. Next base: position 80,397,259 of record JAPXFY010000014.1, read on the forward strand.
GTGTGTGTGTGTGTGTGTGTGTGTGTGTGTGTGTGTGTGTGTGTGTGTTGTCTGTCTGTCTGTCTGTCCCAGACCGCGTGTCTCAGTGTGTCTGTTCGTTGTTTCCTTTAATGTCTAATCACATACGGGTATTTACACAAAAGTGTGTGTATATATGTCCCTATATATGTCTGTCTGTCTGTCTGTCTGTTGTATGTATGTATGTATGTATGTTTGTCTGTCTGTCTGTCTGCATGTATGTACGTTTGTCTGTCTGTTTGCCTCTCTGTCTGTCTGTCTGTCTGGATGTAGATGTAATGTAGTATGTATGTATGTAGTATGTAGTATGTATATAATTTTTGTATGTATGTATGTATGTATGTATGTATGCATGCATGCATGTATGTATGTATGTATGTATGTATGTGTATGTATGTATGTATAAGTTTCTGTGTATGCATGTATGTGTGTGTATGTATGTGTGTATGTATTATGTATGTATGTGTGCATGTATGTATGTAAGTATACATTTATGTATGTGTGTATGTATGTATGTAAGTATACATTTATGTGTGTGTATGTATGTATGTAAATACATATTTATGTGTGTGTGTGTGTGTATGTATGTAATACATGTATATGCATGAGTGTGCATGTCAGGGTAATGTGTGAGCTAGTTTGGGCCACAGGTCCACACAACACTGAAATAATGAATACATGACGAAATCCAACACACCTTTTAGTTCGGACTGAATCAACACATTGTTTTCCATTTTCGAAAACTACATTGATTGGGATGCGACACAGCTGCAAGAACTGTTATTAACACTGAACACATATCAAAGAAATATTTTGTAAAGCATCATGTCACCCCAAAAATGAAATCTACTTTTCTCAAAGTTGTTTCCAGTCATCGCGTTCTTAGTGGTCTTGAGCATGTAGATTTTAAGATCGTGTGAGTTGGAATGAAATGGAACAGGAAAACGGCTGCAGTCTTGCTGGATATGAACGTCAAGTGATGTCAATTCCACGACAGGCACTATGGTTGTCTGCATGTCTAGTTGTCCGAGAGAAATCCCTGTGTTCTGGTTGTAGTTTTTTAGTTTTTTTTTTATCGACACAATCCAATGTTATTGATATGGCTTGGGTAGTTGTTGTTTTTTTACTTCAAGATGTCTAGTGTTTTGTTTTTGATGGTTCTTTTTATGTTAATCAGTTGGCGAGGTTCAAGCTGATTAAGAGATTGGGTCATCCACAGATTGCCTTTCACGGGCTGCACGTGTGCTGCTGGATGAATTGAAAACGTGCGCAGAAAGAAACAGACCCCTTCTTGGGTCCGTGTAAAAAACGAAATGAAGGCAAAAACGAAATAGAGATTGGAAAACGCCAGACATTGGAGAAAGAGAGAGAGACGGACAGACAGACAGACAGACAGACGGACAGACAGACAGACAGGACAGACAGACAGACAGATAGACGGACAGATAGGCAGGAGGCAGAGACAAAAACAGAGAGACAGAGAATGAGAACAATAGAGAGAGAGAGACAGACGGACAGAGACAGAGACACAGAGAGATAGACAGAGACAGAGAGACAGAGAGCAGGGAAGGGAATGCAAGAGGTCAATACGAACGAGAACGACAGAGAGAAAATGTAAATGCGAATGAGAATGTTTTGCTTCATGAAAGACCTTGGCCTTGTGTGAAAAGATGTGTGTTTAGGTACTAGGTATATACTTAATGACATTAAAAATAACACAAAAAAGACAGAAGGAAAAGCCAGCAACCAATATAACTAATCACATTAGAATTTACAAAACAGAGCTTCACAATATAGATTGACAATGGTGAATTTCTTTCACGTGTATGAAATGCTTTATCTAAAACAAAAAAAACAAACAAACAAAAACAAACAAACAAAACCACACAAACTACAATTTGCTGCCAGCTTCAAAGTCCTCTTCGCGACATCAGTATACTAAGCGTAAATCTGTTTGGGTTTTAGAGTTCCAGACTTGTCCATCTATTGCAATCATAAATAAACAATGTTGTCATCTATTACAATCATAAATAAACAATGTTGTCATCTATTACAATCATAAATAAACAATGTTGTCATCTATTACAATCATAAATAAACAATGTTGTCATCTATTACAATCATAAATAAACAATGTTGTCATCTATTGCAATCATAAATAAACAATGTTGTCATCTATTACAATCATAAATAATGTTGTCATCTATTACAATCATAAACAATGTTGTCATCTATTACAATCATAAATAAACAATGTTGTCATCTATTACAATCATAAATAAACAATGTTGTCATCTATTACAATCATAAATAATGTTGTCATCTATTACAATCATAAATAATGTTGTCATCTATTGCAATCATAAATAAACAATGCTGTCATCTATTACAATCATAAATAATGTTGTCATCTATTGCAATCATAAATAATGTTGTCATCTATTACAATCATAAATAAGCAATGTTGTCATCTATTACAATCATAAATAATGTTGTCATCTATTACAATCATAAATAAACAATGTTGTCATCTATTACAATCATAAATAAACAATGTTGTCATCTATTACAATCATAAATAATGTTGTCATCTATTACAATCATAAATAAACAATGTTGTCATCTATTACAATCATAAATAAACAATGTTGTCATCTATTGCAATCATAAATAAACAATGTTGTCATCTATTACAATCATAAATAAACAATGTTGTCATCTATTACAATCATAAATAATGTTGTCATCTATTACAATCATAAATAAACAATGTTGTCATCTATTACAATCATAAATAAACAATGTTGTCAGTTTCATTCCTATCTCTATCACACCACCACCCCCACCCCCATTCCCCCTTTTTCTTTCTTTGTCCCTTGTCTCTGTCTTTGTCTCACTGTCCCTCCTTTCAACGTTGTTCTTTGTTGAAGAGGGATTGAGCCAATCGTACGTTTTGCTTCGTTTTGTTTTGTTTGTTTTGTTTTGTTTTGATCTGTTCTGTTCTGTTTTTTGTTTTGTTTTGTTTTGTTTGTTTTGTTTTGTTTGTTTGTTTGTTTTGTTTCGTTTGTTCGTTTTGTTTTGTTTTGTTTTGAAATAGCTTATGGTCTGTGACAGTATCAGTACGTATGTGTTTGAAACATGCAAGGAGTCACACACACAGTTTAAGAAACGTTGTTATTGCTTTGCATTTCTCCATTCACTCCATGTTTTTCTTTGTATTTGTTTGGGGGGGGGGGGGGTTTGTTGTTTTGTTTCGCTTACTTGTTCCTTTGTGTACATGTATTGTCTTCTTGGCTTCTGAAGATGAAACTTTAGAGTCTGTACTTCAAATCAGGGCAGTACCGTTACGCGGATCACATGAGCACAGATGAATGGATCAGGGATAATGGGATTCGTGAGGCAAAACTGACTTACATATCAAGTCAACAAAGAAACTTAATCTGTGGTTATTTCACTTGTCTTTGATGTAGTTTCACTAGCCGGCTTGTCGTTTGTTCCTATGGTTGATAGGGAAAACAAACTTGTCTCTAAAATTGGTTCTGATCTTCTTTATGTAACACTTAAACTTTCAGTTATGATTTTGCTGTTGTTTAAACTAAATAACTAAATGCCATTAACTCTCTCTCTCTCTCTTTCTCTCTCTCTCTCTCTGTCTCTCTCTCTGTCTCTCTGTCTCTCCCAATTCTTTTTCCCTCATTTTGACATCCCCTTTTTATCATCTGCTTGCCTGTGTCACATACACACACACACACACACACACACACACACACACACACACACACACACACACACACACACTCATACATACACAGACACACACCCACAAACACACAGACGCACATACACAGATACATCAATACACACACACACAGAGACAGACACATTCTCTCTCTCTCAAACACAAATACACACACATACATACACACACACACATGTACCCACACACACACACCCACACACACACACACACACACACTCACCACACACACACACATACACATACACACACTCACACACACACACACACACACACACACACCAGTGCACACGCGCGCGTGCGCACACACGCATACCTGAACATGAACACTGCAGGAAACTTCGTCTTGTTTATTCAAGAACAGGAATTGGTGGCCAACAAGAGCAGAACCTAACAGAAATCAAAACACTATGTGTGTAACAACAAGGAGCAATGTCAGTGAGCAGGACTTGAGCTGTCTGCGGCCAGTTTATTCTCAAGGCTAGTCCTCCAGAAGGGGAAGAAAAACGAGTCGGACCCGTGTGCCTTCTGGCTGCGCACGCTAAGATCCCACGGCAGTTGAAAATCGCGAAGAGCAGGGCATTGCCCGGCTGTCTTAGTAAAAAACAAAACAAACAAAAAACACAGGTTGATTTCCCAGGTCCCACCCCTTGAAGACCAAATAGCCTTCTTGCCTTTCTGAAGTCTTGGTTTAAAAAAAAATGACTATGAATGTGAATCTGTAGCGAGGAAGAGGAAATTGACGCCGTCCTCGTGGTGCTGACCCCAGGAAAAAAATTGAGGTCTCTACCACCCCAGTCCCCTACAGTCCCAGAGTTATGGAACTATCTAGATAGGACCTCAAGATCTGGCCAGCTTGTGAGTTTATGTGCAGGCTTAAGGCTTGTGCCGTGATTATTCTGGATCTTCTCCATCACTGGCACCTGTGACGTTAGTGCATATGGTATTCATTCCAAGCGTGGAGACGTCATCTTGAGAAATTGAAACTGAAACTGAAGCTAATGGGCCCAGCATTTTCCCAGACAGAACAAAAGATTAATCAAACTGCTGAACATGCCGTAAGTACTAACAGATAAAAAATGACTGTAAAAATACCAATGAACAAACACGTCCCTTGACATTAAGAAAGTTACATTATTTTCCTCTTCATGCATTTTGAGTGATTATGATTTTGCAGACTGCTTTTTGTTTTTCACCAGACATGTTTAAAAACAATGGCATTTTACGCAGGCAGTTATGTTTCATCTTGCGAGTTCATTATCTTTTAGTGCTCTGTATCTGCCAACACACTCATTTTAATCTTCTGAAACGAGTTGTTCAGAGGGTGTCATTCATCACACCCGGATAAATTGTTCCAGTGTCTTTTGTTCCATAAAATGGATTCCTTTTGATTTTGGTTTCAATTGAAAGACATGAACAGATATAACAGCCAATTGTTAGATCATGGAAAAAATGTTATATATATATATATACATACACACACACACACACACACACACACACACACACACACACACACACACACACACACACACACACACACACACACACACACACACACACACACACGCACATATATACATATATATGCATGTATACGTATCTTGACAGAAAGTTGCATCACACTTTCTTCTTGAAAGTTCAAAGTTGCAGCATCACTTAAAGCTGGAACGCCATCTGTTCCGTTTCAGATGTCTTAACTGACTGTGCTTTGGTTACCTTATGTGAGCAGTGACAGATATGCCAGTTGATGCATGTTTTATCTTCTAGGTATGTGGACCATACCAGGCTTTGTCATCACAAAGGCATGATTTGTCGTCACAAAGACAGGCTATGTCGTCACAAAGGCAGACAATGTCGTCATAAAGGCAGGCTATGTCGTCATAAAGGCAGGCCATGTCGTCACAAAGGCAGGCTATGTCGTCATAAAGGCAGGCAATGTCGTCATAAAGGCAGGCTATGTCGTCATAAAGGCAGGCCATGTCGTCATAAAGGTAGGCCATGTCGTCATAAACGCAGGCCATCTCGTCATAAAGGCAGGCAATGTCGTCATAAAGGTAGGCCATGTCGTCATAAAGGCAGGCCATGTCGTCATAAAGGCAGGCTATGTCGTCATAAACGTAGGTCATGTCGTCATAAAGGCAGGCCATGTCGTCATAAAGGCAGGCTATGTGTTCATAAAGGCAGGCCATGTCGTCATAAAGGCAGGCCATGTCGTCATAAAGGCAGGCCATGTCGTCATAAAGGCAGGCCATGTTGTCATAAAGGCAGGCCATGTCGTCATAAAGGCAGGCCATGTTGTCATAAAGGCAGGCCATGTCGTCATAAAGGCAGGCCATGTTGTCATAAAGGCAGGCCATGTCGTCATAAAGGCAGGCTGATGTGTTCATAAAGGTAGGCCATGTCGTCATAAAGGCAGGCCATGTTGTCATAAAGGCAGGCCATGTCGTCATAAAGGCAGGCCATGTTGTCATAAAGGCAGGCCATGCGTCATAAAGGCAGGCCATGTTGTCATAAAGGCAGGCTATCTCGTCATAAAGGCAGGCCATGTTGTCATAAAGGCAGGCTATCTCGTCATAAAGGCAGGCCATGTTGTCATAAAGGCAGGCTATGTCGTCATAAAGGCAGGCTATGTCGTCATAAAGGCAGGCTATGTCGTCATAAAGGCAGGCTATGTCGTCATAAAGGCAGGCTTTGTCGTCATAAAGGCAGAGCTTCTATCTGCCAAGTCAGCCATCATAGTTTAACCCTACCCTGGGACACTGTGCAAGTAGTCTTCAATCCACCCTGTTGTGAATGGGTATTTGACCTATTTTGGGGTTATCAAAGATAAAGCGGTGTCGCAGAGGATGAGATAGGCATCACAGTAATACGCTGGTTAGTACATGATCTCTTCATAGACAATACATGGGTATGACAATTCCAGATTGAAGGTAGTCGCTACACAGTGTGTCACGTACGAGTATTAATCATTTTTCCTCTCTCACCCCCTCTCCCTGGTAAGAAAAAATCGCCTCCCCTGCTGCAAAAGATAATAATAATCTCTCTTTCTGCAATAGCCATGATAAATAACTGCTTGAGATCAGGTCTTGTCAGCCATATTGGCGTGTTTAACACTGTGACTTGATGTGTTGATCGTTTGATAGAACAGATCTCACACAACAGAATAATACAATATTGTTGTGACTATAACATCATTTGTCTGTGATGAGACAAAATAGTTTTGCGATCACATGATCATTGGCTTCATTTCTCATGATAAAACGAACTCCCCTTGTATTTCATGTTTACTGAGATAATAAGCGTAAGTATGTATATAGTACATAGACATATACAATATGCTAACTGATTATAACTCATCTTTGGATTAAAATTCCGTATTTAATTTTTTCCTTCCTAAGTAAGCTTTTAAAAGATTTTCACACTAAAGCAAAGAAAAGTCACCAAAATTCAGGACAAAGAGAGCAGCTATCCCATACAGGAAAAAGACATCATATCATAAATAGGCGGACTGCATACTGCTCTGAACTGTACAGCAGAGGAAAAGAGATGTAAGTGTGCTAACAGTACAAGATTCACCAAATGGAAACCACGTCTGATATTCCGCGAAGAAATTGTAGCAGCAATGAACCCGCTGAAGTGTAGTACGTCTGCATGCATTGACATTATCCCTACAGAACTCTTGAAACATGACGGACATGCATTAACTGATATCCTGACTGCAATCAACAAAACATCTGCTACATGGCCAAGTGGACCACGTCATGGATACAATCACTAACTGTCACCCTTCCCAAGAAAGGAAATCTCTAGCACTACCAAAACTACTGTACTGTCAGTTTGATCAGCCATGCCAGCAACACGATGCTCAAAATCATTCTGAGTTGATTACAGCCACAAGCAGGTACGATACCATCATTGCTGATGAAGATGCCGCAAAGACAAAAGAGCCATCGGACGGGTCTTTAACCTGCGTACCCTTGGCGAAAAACAAAACATCTTTAACACCAAGCGAGGTCTACATATATGTAAGGAGCGTTTGACAAAGTCTGACAGGAGGTAGAACAACTTAAGTACACAATGAAGAAATTTAAGTTGGGCAAAAATTAAATCGACATTATCCAGCCATTTCCGGGGCTGCCATCTGTCTCTCAGACTTTTCAGCATATTCCTAGAATGTATCATGACTGACGCTCTTGAAGATCATATCAACACAGTCAGCACTGGAGGAAGACCATCACAAACCTTCGCTTTGCAGATGACGTTGATGACCTGACAGACAGTGAACAAGCTTGTTAAAAGACTGAATGAAACGTCCACCAATGATATGGCCAGGAAATTAGCGCCAGGAAAGACCAAGCTGATGGCCAGGAAATTAGCGCCAGGAAGACCAAGCTGATGGCCTGGAAATTAGCGCCAGGAAGACCAAGCTGATGGCCTGGAAATTAGCGCCAGGAAGACCAAGCTGATGGCCAGGAAATTAGCGCCAGGAAGACCAAGCTGATGGCCAGGAAATTAGCGCCAGGAAGACCAAGCTGATGGCCAGGAAATTAGCGCCAGGAAGACCAAGCTGATGGCCTGGAAATTAGCGCCAGGAAGACCAAGCTGATGGCCTGGAAATTAGCGCAAGGAAGACCAAGTTGATGGCCTGGAAATTAGCGCCAGGAAGACCAAGCTGATGGCCTGGAAATTAGCGCCAGGAAGACCAAGCTGATGGCCAGGAAATTAGCGCCAGGAAGACCAAGCTGATGGCCTGGAAATTAGCGCCAGGAAGACCAAGCTGATGGCCTGGAAATTAGCGCCAGGAAGACCAAGCTGATGGCCTGGAAATTAGCGCCAGGAAGACCAAGCTGATGGCCTGGAAATTAGCGCCAGGAAGACCAAGCTGATGGCCAGGAAATTAGCGCCAGGAAGACCAAGCTGATGGCCTGGAAAAAATATCACTACTGATATGACAGTTTATGGACTGATGCTGGGAATTGTTCGACAGTACACTTACCTAGGATCCAAGATTAGTAAAGGTGGATTCATACCAAACATCTCCCCGAGGGCAACGAAAGACAACAATGGCACTTTCAGGGCTGTAACTGTATATAAAGGCAAAAACCATCTCCATGAAACACATCACTGAGTTGTAATGTGCACTGATAAATGTCATCCACCTGTATACGTGTACCCTCAAAGCAGAGTTTAAAGGACGAATCCAAGTGATGGAAATGAGGTGTTATCTTAAGTTACAAACATCTACATGTATATACACTGATCATATCACTAATGAACAGGTTATTGTTACTGTTGTTACTGTTTAAAGCCCAGCCGACTGCACGGAGCCATATCAGGGCTATAGCCATCTCAACACTTACGCAATACCTCACTGATTAAGATTTGTTTTTAAAAATCGCCAAAATGCGAAAGAAAATTAAGTACACACATCAATGCATTCACGCATGTAATCTATCAGTATGCCCCTGACACTGACCATTCCGTTCAATTTATCATCAGAGGGTTTAAAAACGAAATCTGGATATACATGCAATTGTTTACACAAGTAAGGATACTTAAGTATACCTAAAAATGGGTCTTAGGTACCTGAAATTGTTTCTGCACTTCACATATTTCCTTTGAGCCAAAAATGCATTTAACACATGTACCCAGTTATCAGTCCTAAGAGAAAGTTTACAAGGCTTTAGAGAACACATGCAGGCGAATGGACTAACAAGGCAGAAAATGGTCGAAATAGATGACAGAGAGTAAAAGGCAGAAACAAAGAGAATGACAAAAAAGAGGAAGTTCTCAGCTGATAATGTTCATATAGTGGGGATGCCATGTATACTGAAAGAGCCCATGGGGATAACAGGTAG
>JAPXFY010000014.1:80419394-80441894 GCA_030674185.1 Monoplex corrugatus
AGACAGACAGAGAGCGAGATCCGACTCCTTAACAAAATTGTGAAACCATTTTCACACAGCGTAATGGCAAAGAGTGGAAATAGGGCAGGGGTACTGAGTTACATGATGGGGTAATAGATATGTTTACAACAAACAACGCAATTATCCACAAATTATCCCTATGGCAATAGAAGCCCAACGGGCGGCCAGCTCTGCTCAGCACTACAGTGTTGACCTGCTTCACATCGTCTCTTATCGTAATTAGCTATTTGGGCACTTAATTAACACATTTAAGCGGACAATCAGCATACATTACGCTGTCATAGATATGTAGTGTACCCTCTGCATATTTTTGGACACAAATATTCAATAAATGCAGCAGGACTGACTTTGTGAAATGGGCGGAAAGCGGGCACGGCAGGTAAAAGAAAGGTGGAAGTTCAGCCAGCCCTCAGTGTCAAGACAAATCAGCGTCATCGACTTTTGATGAAAGCAGGAAGAAGTTATCTACAGGGACAGTGCCAAAGAAATCGGGACTACCGACCGTGAGTACACCCAAATCGACAAGTATTTTGTCACATTTCTCGTCATTACCTGGTTATACAGCGTGGTCCGCATCGGCAACCATGGACCAAACATACAGCACGATGAAGAAAGACACACAGGGTGATCCCCCTTCCCACCACTTATCTACATTCCTCATCGACAATACACTGGTTCCGAGTCAACATGGTCCTGTAACAAATGAGGACCTGGTGGCAAAATTATGTTCAAATGGTTCACAGATTGAAAAACAAATATACCAAATTATGGAGGAATTATGATCGACCATTCTCAGCATTCAAATCAAAAATGACAAACTGGAGAAAGGAAAGAAATAGAACTTTCAAACAACGACAGGAAAATTTACGGGCAGACATCGATCTCGCTCATCGAAAGGTTGACATCCCGGATAAAAAAAAAAAATTTCCTGGAACAACACTCTAGAATCCACAACATATCATATTGATGAACCAGAAAATGAAACTCCCAAACAGAGCGAGTATACGGTGTTCAAAATGTTTCTTGATGAACTTGGACTACGTATGTAAAGAGAGGATTTAGATGCAGTGATCTGACTGGGTGAGAAAACATCTGGTTCATCAAGAGGAATTATCGTATGATTCGTCTCGAGAAGAACTCGAAATGAGATGATCTTCAGTTGTAGAAAGCTGAAGCTGGGTTAGTGGAAGATCCGATTTAACAAAACTATCAACTATATTCGATCACTAGAAATGCGATGGACAAAAATGGGTAAGATTTACATATGATCCCATAATGGTATTGTCACAAAATCTGATCTGCCTGACCCTAGACTGTCCACATCACCTCAACTGAGCGTAAACCACGGTCCGTAAAACCAGTCTTCATCGTCTGCTACAGACGACAGACGTGGTTAGAATCGAAACTGACACAAAAACTGAGGTCACGTCAATCATGGCGTGGACCGTCAATCAACAATCATCAAAAAAACAACAACAAAAACAACAAAAAAAACACGTTACGACGTTATTTACTATCGTCAGCTAACAGAAAACAGAATTCTTAATACCCGACAAAGAATGACTTGAAAAAGGCACTAACCCTTCATCTTGTCGTCACGGGCGATGTCAGCAAAGTGATACAGACCTTGCACAGAATACCAAATGATGTCCTGTTTTAGGTACATCAAATGTATTGCGTGTTGGTCATTTTGATATAAACATGTCCTGGTTTTGTCGTTGTTGTTGTTGTTGTTGTTGTTGTTGTGTGTGTGCATGTATATATATATATATATATATATATATATATATATATGTGTGTGTGTGTGTGTGTGTGTGTGTGTGCGTGTGTGTATGTGTGTGTGTGTGTGTGTGTGTGTGTGTGTGTGTGTGTGTGTGTGTGTGTGTGTGTGTGTGTGTTTTGATCCAGTTACAACATTGCATATATTTGTCTGTACGCTCGTATATGCTTTTCATTGCTCACACATGTGTTATTTATTTCAATGTCTCTAACTGACTTTTTCAAATTAATCATGAAGCAGGCGCGTGAGACACGTGCATGTCTGTGTGCATGGAGGGGAGGAGAGGGTGAATGGGTGCGGATATGAGTGTAGTGTGTTATTGTTAAAAAATGAAACAGACTATGTCAGTTCCTTGCACTCTTTTTGAGGGATTTTATGGTTTTTTTCAAATTTGAAAAAAATCTCGTAAAATTTGTGTGATGATAAAAAAAACGCTTAAAAGGAACAACAACAAAACGATAACGTCCACAGTTTTGTTGGATTTCACATCCAAAAATAAATAAATATAATCATGCGATGATATCATTTCCATATTATCGTTTATCAAAAAATAGACGAACTGGAAAAAAATTAAATGTTCAACAAATGATCACTACCCTTTAATTTTTAAAACACACATTTGACTATCCGTTGAAACAACTATATAGGCAGACTTTTGCAACTAAACAGCCGGTATATTTTGACTTTTGACCATAGAACATATCAAGTGTAAATGCGTATGTATGCAGGCTAAGAGACAGACAGACAGACAGACAGACAGAGAGAGACAGAGAGAGTTCCTTTAATCGGTATTGAACGAGAAATAAACAGCCGTTACATTTTGACATAAAAAAAGAAATAAAAAGAACGAAAGCCTAACGGGCAGTTAGAACACTGGAGCCAGGGAACACAATGGCTATGCCCTGTTAAAATGTTAAGGTTTTAATGCAGTGAAAAAAACAAGCATTGCAGTTGTTTTTTTCGAGGGACTGAAACTAGATGAATTGCAGGTGTGTTCAAGGTGATATCTTCTTCCATTAAAACGCTGCCAAGTACTTGCGCCATGTTTTATTACAAGGGAGAGAGAGAGAGAGAGACAGACAGACAGACAGACAGACAGACAGACAGACACAGACACAGACACAGACAAACAGAGGCAGAGAGACAGACAGACAAACAGAGACAGAGAGACATAGACAAAGACAGAGAGACAGGGACAGAGAGAGGCAGAGAGAGAGAGAGAGAGGCAGAGAGAGAGGGGAGAGAGAGAGAGAGACAGAGAGAGAGAGAGAGTTCCAATTTCGGACAGCAAAATACTTTATTACTCAAGGATATAGGATTATGTCTTACAGGGCCTGTCTTACAGTGAATCCTTGCTACACTATAACGAGAACCCATTGTCCACATTATTTATCTTGATGCCTTACAAAGACAAATAGCTATTCCTATATAGCCTGTCTTGTTTTGTTGTGTTAAATACGCGTTCATATTCTTCTTTCGTGTTTTTTCTGGTTCCTGTTTGCTTGAACGCGGGCAGTCACACTTGTTTTGGATTTAGCTATTCCTAAATTCGCTTGATACTTCACAGAAAGTAGATTACAATTTATGTAACTCAAAAATACAGGGGACACGAAATGATTTCATACGATCTGTCAAAATGGAAGGTCTGTGCATTCAAAAGAGACACATCCATTCAAAACTGTAGACAGCATTGCTACAACATTTATTGCAGGTACAAACAACAGACATTTCACATTTTACTAAAAAAAAAACAGTTGTTTAAAACGTTCACAGGTCACCAGGTTACTTCTCTTATTGACGTTATCCCTCCGGTCACAACAACAAGACATCAATAACTTTTCATGCAGTCCCACAGAGAACGTCTTTTCTTTGTCACATCAAAACAGCCACACATGCTCAAACCCATTTTCAAAGAAATATGATTTCATACAGAACACACCCTTTTTTGCAGCATTCTATATTCATTTTTGTTGCAATATAGACATGATTTTTCATAAGTTAAACCCAATCTTCACCACATGGTGGATAGCGACCAGATTCTCCATGACCAATATCGGTTATAGTTTTGACTGGGAAATGTAAATCATTTTGACAGGGAAACCGTATATTCATTATTATAGTGCTGATGCAAGTTGAGCATCACGAATTTTGAAAAGGCAATTGAAGAAATACAGTGGATTCTTTTCTTCTTCTTCTTTCTTCTTTCATCTGCCGCTGGTGCCCTTCGGCGTCGCGGGGAGACACAGACGTCTGTCTGCAGCAAGGCGGGAGGCTTGATAGAGTGACAGGTCATGGGCTCGCAGGGTGTCAGCCACGGAGTCGCTCCATCGTCTCCGTGGTCTACCTCTGGCTTTCCAGCCAGTGTATCTGGTGGTGTATGCCCGTAGGGCCGGTTGGTCGGGCGGCATTCTGGTGAGGTGACCAAACCACCTGATCCTTTGTTGTTCGACATGGTGGAGAATTGGTGTTAGTCCGACCATGTTTCTGATCACCTCATTCTTGATCTTGTCGCGTCTGGTCTTGTTGACAGCTTTTCTCAGGCAGCGCATTTCACATGTGACCAATTTTCTCTCTAAGGCTTTTGTTAGGGCCCATGTCTGACACTGGTATGTGAGTGTTGGAACGAAGATGGCGTTGATGAGTTTTGCCTTGGTGCTCACTGGGATGCTGGGATATTTCAGAAGGGGGGCGAGTTGGTAACTGACTGCGTTCGCTTTCTGGCATCTTGTTTCTATCTCTCTGTCCAATTTTCCATCTTCAGTGAAGAGGCTGCCAAGGTATTTAAATTCTTTGGTCTGTTTCAGCTGGGTGCCGTTGATGTTGATGTCCAGCTTTCCTGGATTTCTGCTGACAGACATAACTTCTGTTTTGTTGATACTGATCTTCATATCATACTTCTCGCAGCTTGTGTTGAGTTGGTCTGTGTGTTCTTGAAGAGCTGCTTTGTTCTGATTCATCAAGGACTGGTCGTCAGCAAATAATAGTTCGTTCAGGGCCTCCAGATCTGGATTGGCTTCCTTTGTAATCTGGTCCATGTAGATCACGAAGAGAAGGGGAGAGAGTACGCAGCCTTGCCTGACCCCTGATGTAACCGGGAACCAGTCCGATGTTCCACTGGCTGTTCGGACTGCGCTCCTACTGTTGGCATAGATTGCTCTGATGTTATCAAGCAACTGCCCCTTCACGTCGTACTGCTCCAGGATCTTCCAGAGCTTGTCTCTGTTGACTCGGTCAAAAGCTTTTTCTTGATCAACGAATACTGTATGCAGGTCTTGGTTGTATTCGATGGCTCTTTCACACAGCTGTCGGAGTGCGAAAATGGCATCTGTGCACCCTCTTCCTTTCCGAAAGCCAAACTGGGCATTGCTCAGTAGGTGTTCTGCTTTGGCTCTTGTGCGCTGTTCCAGAATCTTTGCATACATTTTCCCTACATGGCTGAGAAGTGAAATGCCTCTGTATGTGCTGCAGTCTTTCTTGCTGCCCTTCTTCTTCCAAATTGGCACCACTATTGCATTTTGCCAGTCCATTGGTACTTTCCTCTCTTCCCATGCTTTCTGGAAGATGATGGTGAGCCACTTAACTCCCGTTTCTCCGCATGCAAGGATGGCTTCAGTTGTTATGCCATCATTGCCTGCTGCTTTGCCCTTTGGGCTGGTCTTAATTGCTTTTCGTGTTTCTGCTTCAAGGATTTGGGGCTCTAACTGGTCTTTATAGCGTGGTGAGAACTGGGAGCTGGAAGCCTGGACTCCAGATGGGTTTAAAAGGTCTTTAAAATAGTCTTCCCATCTTTTCAGAATTTCCTCTTCTTTGTGTAGTGCCTCTCCATTTGCATCATTCACTACTGTTGTTGGGTTGAATGGCTCATCTCTTACTCTCATCGTCTTCACACTTTTGAAAAATTCTCTTGGGGAGTTCTTGCAAATTTCACTTAACTTCTCTCCATAGGTCGCCCAAGATTTTTCTTTGGAGGCTTTCACAACACGTTTACTATGTCTTCTTGCGATTCTGTACTTGACGTAGTCCTCTTCTATCTTGGTCTTGACCCAAGCTTTATATAGCTGCTTCTTTTTCTTGATGGCTTCCTTCACCTCTTGGTTCCACCAGGCTGTAGCTTTCCTGTTTTTACCTCTACATTTCTTTGTCCCGCAAACTTCCCTTAAGGTGTTCAAGAGAGCTGGCTTGAAGGTGTTCCCAGGCTTGTTCCATGATGAGGGGGGTTGTATCAATGGGGTCAAGTTTCACCTTGATAGCACTTTCAATCTGTTCTTGCACTTCTTTCTCTTCCAGTTTGAGGAGGTTGATCTTTTCAGGCTGGTTCTTCCTAGCAGTTGTTATTTTTTCCTTCTGAGTACTGGAGGCCAGAATGACAGGCCTGTGGTCAGTGTCAAGGTTGGCATTGGGGATGGCTTTTGAGTCTTTGATGGCGTAACGTGTTCTAGATCTTGCAAGTATGAAGTCGATTTGAGACGAGATGCTGAGGTCGTTCCATTTGTACCAGGTGTAAATTTGGGAGGCTCGATGTTGGAAAAAGGTGTTGGTGATGATCAGATCATGCTCTGCACATAGTTCCAGCACGTGGTTCCCGTTGTAATTGCAAGGTGTTCTGTGGTCACTGTGGGGTCCAAGATGTTTTGTCCACGGGTTTCTTCTCTCACCAACTCTGCCGTTGAAATCCCCCATGACATACAGGTCCTCTTTGTCAGGGGTGCTGTTGATGAGGTCGGAGAGCTCTTGATAGAATGAGTCTTTCTCCTCTTCTGAGTACGAATCGTTACACGGTGCATATGCTTGGATATAGTAGACGATTTTGTTGGACTTTCTTACACCGATTTTAATCAATCTTTCTGATATGTATTCTGTACTCATGAGATTCTTTGCTATGTCTGGGTGTAGGATGAATCCCACACCATGCCTTGCTCTCTGGTCTTTCCTGACACCACTCCAGATGAGAACAAAGTTTGAATGGATTTCTTTCGTTCCTTCTCCTTTCTTCCTAGTGTCTGAAATGCCCAGGATGGAGATCTTTCTTTTGGTCATGAATTCCACAATTTCTGGTTCCTTGTCTGTTAGGCCGCAGATGTTCCATGTTCCAGTGTAGTCGCTATTCCTATCTCGATGTCCGTTTCCATTGCGAGGTCTTTTTCCGTTGGTATCCGTCCGTTTGTATCTCCTTTTAGTTTTCTTAGCGGTTGAAGAATCCACTGTCGGCTTGCTAGGCCAGTCACAGCTTCACCAGAGCCCCGTTAGCCAGCTTGACCTGTTTCCGTCTCCCACGACGTGGACGAGGGGATGGACTTTGGGAGACTTTGGATTCTTTTCAACATCAATAAAATGTTATAAGTTATTTGCTATGATGTAATTTTTGTAAGCTGCCACAAAACTACCTGGTGGAAAAGGTCACTTCTAAGTACTTTTTGTTACATACTACTGGTAACTGCTTGTTCTTCCCTAACAAGTCATCTCTTCCAGCTAAATGGCTACTTATCTTGAATGTCAGAACTTTTGTAATGGCTAGAGGACTGTGCTGAACTTTTTAAACCAACTGCAGACAAGCCACGCATAAGTAATCATCAGCCAACACAAGAATAAGTAACTCGATTTCCGTGGGCTCAAAATGTGTGCCATGCATATCTTTGTCGTTTGCTTGACAACTAACCAGCAAAGACAAAGAAGACCTGACTTAAGCTGCACTCTGTTTTAGACCTTAAATACACTTAAACTGATTTGTAAAGTCGCAGTCTGTTTGTTATTTGAACATTTCTCCTAAGTATTGTACCCTGAATACCATTTTTTTTATCAAAATCTGCCATACATTTGAGATGTTTATAAAATGTGGGTATCTATTATTCTTGTAGATGCTTTTATCTTCTTCCCTAACAATCTATGCGGGGAAAAAAATCGAATTTATTTTTCGGACCAAATGTTTATTGCTTGCATTTTTGGGATGTCTGTTCAAATTAACGAATTTCATGCAAAGAATAACGTGACCCTGTTTGGGGGTACTTTGCTTGTTCTTGTTGTTGTTCTTGTTTTTCTTGCTCTTGTTGTTGTTGTTGTTGTTGTTCTTCTTCTTCTTCTTTTCTTCTTCTTCTTTTTCTTCTTCTTTTCTTTTTCTTCTTCTTCTTCTTCTTCTTCTTCTTCTTCTTCTTCTTTCTTCTTCTTCTTCTTCTTCTTCTTCTTCTTCTTCTTCTTCTTCTTCTTCTTCTTCTTCTTCTTCTTCTTCTTCTTTCTTCTTCTTCTTCTTCTTCTTCTTCTTCTTCTTCTTCTTCTTCTTCTTCTTCTTCTTCTTCTTCTTCTTCTTCTTCTTCTTCTTCTTCTTCTTCTTCTTCTTCTTCTTCTTCTTCTTCTTCTTCTTCTTTCTTCTTCTTCTTCTTCTTCTTCTTCTTTTTTCTTCTCTCTTCTTCTTCTTTTCTTCTTCTTCTTCTCTCTCTGTCTCTGTCTCTGTCTCTCTCTGTCTATGTCTGTCTGTCTGTCTCTCTCTTTCTTTTCCTCTCTCTTCTCTCTGTCTCTTTTCTCTTCTGTCTCTTCTCTCTCTCTCTCTCTGCTCTCTGTCTTGTCTGTCTCTTCTGTCTCTCTGTCGTCTGTCTGTCTCTTCGTCTCTGTCTGTGTCTTCTGTCTCTTTGTCTTCTGTCTGTCTGTCTCTCTCTCTCTCTCTCTCTCTCTCTCTCTCTCTCTCTTCCTTTCTCTCATTCTCTCGCTCTTTCTTTTCTCTCCTCTGTGCTTCTTTCATGCACTGTTGCTTAAAGGTAATTGAACTTGCTAATAAAACCAGTCACAACGAGTCTGCAAATGAGTTAAAAGGCCATTTGCATGGAAACGGCTAATGTGTGTGTTGACTGGCCTGTGGTGCAGAGTCAGGTCGTGAGATCCGTGCCCTGACTGTCTGTGGTTGTCTGTGGTTGCCTGTGGCTGTCTGTGGCTGTCTGTGGCTGTCTGTGGTTGTCTGTGGTTGTCTGTGGCTGCCTGTGGTTGTCTGTGGTTGTCTGTGATTGTCTGTGGCTGTCTGTGGTTGTCTGTGGCTGTATGTGGTTGTCTGTGGTTGTCTGTGGCTGTCTGTGGTTGTCTGTGGTTGTCTGTGGCTGTCTGTCGTTGTCTGTGGCTGTCTGTGGTTGTCTGTGGTTGTCTGTGGCTGCCTGTAGACACTGGGATGGAGACACACACACACTGATAGACAGAGGGAAAGATGACTAGTTGTTTTTGTTCCTCGCCGTCCCTTCTCTGTCTCTGTCTCTGTCTCTGTCTGTCTCTGTCTCTGTCTCTGTCTGTCTCTCTCTCTCTCTCTCTCTCTCTGTCTCTCTCTTTCTCTCACTCTCTCTCTCTTTCTCTCACTCCGTCTTTCTGTCTTTCTCTCTCTCTCTCTCTGTCTCTCTCTTCGTCTCTCTTTCTCTCTTTCTATCTCTCTGTCTCTCTCTCTCTCTCTCTCTCCTTTGTCTTTCTCTCTCTTTCTCTCTTTCTTCCTCTCTCTCTTTCTCTCACGCTCACTTTCTTTCTCTCTCTCCCTCTCTCTTTCCCTCTCCCCCTCTCCCCCTTCTCTCTCTGTTTCCCTCTTTCTTTCTCTCTCCCTTTCTTTCTCTTTCCTTCTCTCTTTCCTTTGTGAACCTGTAAATGGCTTTTTTGCCTGGTTGTTAATTCTTTAAGGGTTGCTACAACAACAGTCAAATCAACACTATCTAAATCAGACACTCATGTCTTCTTGCAAATCAGCAACATTGTATTCCTAGTCCACCCCCACCCACCCCCCTACTCAGTAACTACATGTACCTCATCATCATCATCACCATATATCTCCATCGCCGAGGACGACTGTGGGAGCTCCACCAGGCGACACGGTCTGTGCTCATGTGTATGATGTCATGGAGCCCCAGTTTGCCGGCGTCAGCGATGTTGTCCATGAAGGATTTTGCTGGCCTTCCTTATTTTCTCTTTGTCTCGACTCTCCCCTGCAGGACTGATGTCATCAAGTCGGTTCTTGTTTCTGTTCGTATACTCGATATACTTCAATTTTCTTTTTTGATCTCTGGGAGCATTTTTCATTAGTACATGTACCACTAGGAGAAAAATCAGTCATCATCAAATTCTCACATCCATCACGAGCATCTGTCAGAAAAATGACAAACGTGTACTTTTCACCAGCCTCCAATGACACTGCAGTTACTGCTGTCTTATGTCATCTTATGTCATCTTATGTCATCTCCCTCTAACTACCCAACCTTTTTCATCCACATTACCCGGTCCTCCTTTCTCTTGTTTTACGTCTGTCATGGACTGTCACGTTGATCCCCAGGCCTATAGTAAAGCAGTCCAACAAGAAATGAACAACAACATGTAGACTGTTCCACAGTGATTGTGCATGTTACTTGTAAAGGGTACCATGTAGCTGGAAGAAAAATGACCACTAGATTTTTGTATTTTTTGAGAGAAAAAAATGATATCGCTAACTCACGTTGTCTTAAAAGATAATATCAAAGTAACCTTTGTTGAAAACGAACAAAATCATGAACCTTCGTAAAGAACAATTGGGAAATTGTATGATACATTCGAAGGAAGAAACAACCCAAAAAGGATTAGGCCTGACCTGTTCCCATATCTATAATTATTATCCAAGATTTCTTAACTATGACGAGGAACATTTTCTAATGGCTCGTTCATCTTCTAATGCATTTCTGCAACTGGCTTTAGGTCTGGTGAAGGCAGGATTGTAGACAATGAGATTACATGGCTGTGTTTGTTTGTTTGTTTGTTTGTTTGTTTGTTTGTTTGTTTGTTTGTCTCCCTGTTTGTGTATGTCTTGTGCGTGTGGTTTTTGTTTGCTTGTCTGTCTGTCTGTCTGTCTCTCTGTCTGTCTGTCTGTCTGTCTGTCTGTTTGTTACTCTCTTTGTGAGTGTAATTTTTGTTTGATTGTTTATTTGCTTTATTGTCTTGTGTGCTATGAGATCGTTTCTTTTTTATTGTGTGCGCATGTTTGAGTGAGTGTTTTTGTTGCTGTTGTTGTTGTTGTTGCTGCTGCTGTTTTTGTAATTTATTACTATATAAAGTGTAGTGAGCATGCTTTGACCTGTACTCTTGCGCTACGTAAATGGAATTGTTATACATAATCATTAACTTCTTATCTTCATCTGAACTTATCACAACCAGTCTGTGCTTGTGTCCCTTTAGATGGTTCTTACTGCAAATAAATGAGTTCTGGGATTCTCTGAGTTGTGAGCTTGACATCAGATATACATAGGAAGGAAGAACCTGTTATTTGATTCTTTAAATGTTCACGTGATAAATGCAATCTTCTTTGGTCATAACATTTCTCGTGTCTGTTAGCTGTTATTTAGTTTTTTCTCAACTGTTTCGGGGTAAAGGGGATAAAAGAGGTTCACTTAAAAACGTCCATTTACATTTCTTTCAATTTTCATTGAAATCACTGACAATGGCCATACATACTTACACAGGAGGAAAGGCAAGCCACTCATCAAATTACAAGTAACCATTGACACGCCAAAATCTGTCTGACCAGCGCATGACAACAAGCATTAGGTGAGCTTTGCGTGACGGCTGTTAGGACGTTTTAGTCGTCCTGAGGGAACGACTACTAAATAAAACAAATTGTTTAACAGAGCCCAAGATCACTACAGTTATCTTACATGGGGGTCTGTGCCATCACATCGGCGTCCTGTAAAGTAATCAGTGTTTGATGTTTTTGTACCAATGTCGTTAGGCACACGATGTCAAGCTACAGTTATTAAGTCGAAGTAGATTTACAGAATGAAAGTATGTTTTTGTTATTTGTTATTTGAACAATACTAGTAGAATTGTTTTGTGAAGCAAACTAACAGAAAAAACAAAACGACATACTGTGATACGCAATCCAAAACAAGTGTGACTGCCCGCTTTCAAGCAAACAGGAACCAGAAAAAATACGAAAATAGAATCAGAACACGTATTTAATACAACTAGACAAGACAGGCACAAATTTTCGGCAACTGGCCTTTGTCAAGTGTAAACGTAAGATCATAAACGAATAAAGTCCAAATACACAAATTAGGAGTAAAAGACTAGCACTTCCCTGCTGCTTCGTCCAGTTAAACTTGATAAGGTTAGCTTGACATGGAGTGCCTAACGGCATTGGGGTTAAAATGTAAAACAGTCATAACGTTACAGGGCACTGAAGCATCAGGGAAGGTTTAGTCTTTATTTCCTGGTTTGTGTATTTGGTGTTTAGTCGTTTGTCATCTGACCTTTACACTTGACACAGGCCAGTTGGCCGACAATTTGCCCCTGTCCTGTCTGATTGTATTGAATACGCGTTATGATTCTATTTTCCTGTTTTTTTTATACTGTAATGATTAAGTTCTGTATAGGAAGGGAGTTGGTGACTTGAGATTTAAATTGCAAGAGGTTGACTCACGTGAATATGTAAGCATATATCATTAATAGCTAACACCTAAACGCTAAATGCTAAATTTGCTTGGGTGACTAGGAAACTGATTGCCGGCTGAAATAATTAGTTATAATCAACATAGACTGAATGATTGCTTAAGCAGTTTGATGAAAGTGTGTCACTTTTCCTATACATGATATCCATATTGGTGCTATGTTAATCAATAACAACATAAAGGACACAAACAAACAAAAAAGAATAAACCACGTTTGGCAGGTCTGCTCGGATATGACTTGAAATATTATGTTAAATGATCAACAAAACAGAGCGTGCGCGCGCGCGCACACACACACACACCACACACACACACACAGACACAGGCACAAACACACACACACACACACACACACACATACACGCACACACAAACACAAACGCACGGACGATCACGCACATACGCATGCACGCACGCACGCACACATATACACACTGAAAGACACACACACACACACACGAACACCTAGTGTTTCCATGTAGTCTTAGTCAATAGAGCTGTTAATCAGGACTGATCTTTTGTCCCAGTCTTACACATAACACTGGCTTCTGCCTACCAGTACTGTCAGTCTGCATATGTCAGTCATCAGTCATGATGATTATACTGACAGGTCAGACCCCTTAATAGGCTCAGAGTGAATGAACCCTGCTATCCACCTTTCCCTGACTTGTGCCCGTTTGACACGTTGGTTAATCGTCATTTTGGTGAGAGGTTGCTGCAGTGACCTGAGTATTGACTGGTGTTGCCGTTTATCAGCATGTCTGTATTTCTGATTGTCTCTGTGTGCTCGCGAACTTGCCGATTTGAATGTGAATCTGCCTTTTTCCGGGTGGAGGGGGATCCATCCAGAAAGTAATGGCGGTTAAAGGCGTTGAACAATTCCATCGCTTTCAGCTATACCAAGCCATAATATTGAGTGTAATGGACTACGGACTTGATCTGATAACATTGTCACAGATCAGACTTTTCAAACTAGATGCATACAGAATAAATCATTGAGAACGATCCTCAAAACCACAAAACACAAGGAATATTCCGAATTAAGGAAAGTTTATGGCCCATGCAGAACACACACATCCTCACAGCTTGACCCGACTACCCCTAGCAGAACTACCTTACCGGCCTTTTCACGGAGAGAAAGAATCCTTACTGTGATCAGTAACAGAAAATTCTATCCGACCTGAATGCAGTTCCCTTATTGGCGTGTTTGGCGTATGGAAGCACGTTCCTTGAAAAGGCATGCAATCCAATTTAATTCAAGGCAACAAAAACAAAGAAAAAACTACGATAATTGCTCGCAAAAATTATATTCTTTCAAATATAATTGAGTTAAGCAATAAGCTCTGATAGCTGCTGGCATATATTGGTTCCTTTGAGGTTTGTTTTTTATCCCGAAAAAAGAGCAGTCAATTTGCATAAATGTCATCATGTCAGATATTCTTCTGCTCAGTTTGCTCTGTGACATTCTGATCAGGAGTTTCTCTCTCTGTCTCTGGTTCTCTGTGTCTGAGTTTGTTTGTTTGTTTGTTTGTTTGTTTGTTTGTTTGTTTGTTTGTTTGTTTGCTTGTTTGTTTGTTTGTTTGTTTGTTTGTTTGTTTGTTTGTTTGTTTGTTTGTTTTCTTTTGCTCTGTGTTTCCCTGTTTCCCATCTCTGTCTGTGTCTCGTATTTCATTTATGTCTTTGTCTGTCGTTGTGTCTCTCTACATGTCAGTCATTATACGTGTATCTGTCCCTATGACATGTCTGTGATTCCCTGGTTCTGTGTATGTCTCGTGCATCTGTCTGTATCAGCTTTTGTCTATGTTTGTTTGTCTATGTTTGTCTGTCTATGTTTGTTGTCTATGTTTGTCTGTCTATGTTTGTTTGTCTATGTTTGTTGTTTATGTTTGTTGTTTATGTTTTGTTGTCTATGTTTCGTTTGTCTATGTTTTGTTTTGTCTATGTTTGTTTGTCTATGTTTGTTTGTCTATGTTTGTTTGTCTATGTTTGTTGTTTATTTTGTTGTTTATGTTTGTTGTCTATGTTTGTTGTCTATGTTTGTTTGTCTCTGTTTGTTGTTTGTTATGTTTGTTTTGTTTCTCTGTTTGTTTGTCTATGTTTTTGTCTATGTTTGTTGTCTATGTTTGTTTGTCTATGTTTGTTTGTCTATGTTTGTTTGTCTATGTTTTGTTGTCTTATGTTTGTTTGTCTATGTTTGTTGTCTATGTTTGTTGTCTATTTTGTTGTCTACGTTGTTGTTCTATGTTTATGTTGTGTTATGTTTGTCTATGTTTGTTGTCTATGTTTGTTTGTCTATGTTTGTGTCTATGTTTGTTGTCTATGTTTGTTAGTTTGTTTGTCTATGTTTTTGTCTATGTTTGTTTGTCTATGTTTGTTTGTCTATGTTTGTTGTCTATGTTTGTTTGTCTATGTTTTTGTCTATGTTTGTTTGTCTATGTTTGTTTTGTCTGTTTGTCTTTTTGTTGTCTATGTTTGTTTGTCTATGTTTGTTGTCTATGTTTGTTTGTCTATGTTTGTTTTGTCTGTTTGTTTGTCTTATGTTTGTTGTCTATGTTTGTTGTCTATGTTTGTTTGTCTTGTTTGTGTTGTCTATGTTTGTTTGTCTATGTTTGTTGTGTTGTTTGTTTGTCTATGTCTGTTGTGTCTCTGTTTGTTTGTCTATGTTTGTTTGTCTATGTTTGTTGTGTCTATGTTTGTTTGTTATGTTTGTTTGTCTATGTTGTTTGTCTATGTTTGTTGTTCTATGTTTGTTTGTCTATGTTTGTTTGTCTATGTTTGTTTTTCTATGTTTGTTTGTCTATGTTTGTTTGTCTTTTGTTTGTCTATGTTGTTTGTCTAGTTGTTTGTCTATGTTGTTGTTTGTTGTGTATGTTTGTTTGTCTTGTTTGTTTGTCTATGTTTGTTTGTCTTGTTTTTTGTCTATGTTTTGTTTGTCTATGTTTGTTGTCTATGTTTGTTTCTATGTTGTTTTTTCTATGTTGTTTTTATGTTTTGTCTATGTTTGTTTGTCTATGTTTGTTGTTGTCTATTTTTGTTTCTATGTTTGTTTGTCTATGTTTGTTTTGTTATGTTTTTTTTTGTCTATGTTTGTTTTTCTGTGTTTGTGTTTGTCTATGTTTGTTTCTATGTTTGTTTTTTTGTTTGTTGTCTATGTTTTTGTTTCTATGTTTTTTTGTTATGTTTGTTTTCTATGTTTGTTGTCTATGTTTTGTTTGTCTATGTTTGTTTTTCTATGTTTGTTTTCTATGTTGTTTTTCTATGTTTGTTGCTAGTTTTTGTCTATGTTTGTTTCTATGTTTGTTTTCTATTTTTTGTTTTATGTTTTTTGTCTATTTGTTTGTCTATGTTGTTGTTTTCTATGTTTTGTTTCTATGTTTGTTGTCTATGTTTGTTGTCTATGTTTGTTTGTCTATGTTTGTTTTCTATGTTTGTTTGTCTATGTTTGTTGTCTATGTTTGTTTGTTTGTCTATGTTTGTTGTCTATGTTTGTTTTTTCATGTTTGTTGTTTGTTTGTTTGTTTGTCTATGTTTGTTTGTTTTTTGTTGTTTGTCTATGTTTTTGTCTATGTTTGTTGTCTAGTGTTTGTTTGTCTATGTTTGTTTGTCTATTTTGTTTTTTGTTTGTTTGTTTGTCTATGTTTTTGTCTATTTTGTTTGTCTATGTTTGTTTGTTTGTCTATGTTGTTTGTCTATGTTGTTGTCTATGTTTGTTGTCTATGTTTGTTTGTCTATGTTTGTTTTCTATGTTGTTTGTCTATGTTTGTTGTTATGTTTTGTCTATGTTTGTTGTCTATGTTTGTTGTCATGTTTGTGTTTGTTTGTTTGTCTATGTTTGTGTCTATGTTTTGTCTATGTTTGTTGTCTATGTTTGTGTCTTGTTTTTCATGTTTTGTCTATGTTTGTTTGTTTTTTGTTTGTCTAGTTTGTTGTCTATGTTTGTTGTCTATGTTTGTTTTGTCTATGTTTGTTGTCTATGTTTGTTGTCTATTTTTTTTTTTTTTTTTTTCTATGTTTGTTGTCTATGTTGTTTGTCTATGTTGTTTGTTGTTGTCTGTTTGTCTATGTTTGTTGTCTATGTTTGTTGTCTATGTTTGTTTTTGTCTATGTTTGTTGTCTATGTTTGTTGTTTCTATGTTTGTTTGTCTATGTTTGTTTGTCTATGTTTGTTGTCTATGTTTGTTTGTCTATGTTGTGTTGTTATGTTTGTTTGTCTATGTTGTTTGTCTATGTTTGTTGTTTGTCTATGTCTGTTTGTCTATGTTTTTTGTTTTGTCTATGTTTGTTTTGTCTATGTTTGTTGTCTTGTTTGTTTGTTTTCTATGTTGTTGTCTATGTTTGTTGTTTGTCTATGTCTGTTTGTCTATGTTTGTTGTCTATGTTTGTTGTTATGTCTGTTGTTTGTCTATGTTTTTGTCTATGTCTGTTTGTCTATGTTGTTGTCTGTTGTTTGTCTATGTTTGTTTGTCTATGTCTGTTTGTCTATGTCTTGTTGTCTATGTTTTTGTCTATGTTGTTGTCTATGTTTTGTCTATGTCTGTTTGTCTATGTTTGTTGTCTATGTTTTGTCTATGTTTGTTTGTCTATGTTGTTTGTCTATGTTTTGTTGTCTATGTTTTGTCTATGTTGTTTCATGTGTTTGTCTATGTTGTTTGTTTGTCTATGTTCTTGTTGTTTGTCTATGTTTGTTGTTTGTCTATGTCTTGTTTGTCTATGTTCTGTTGTTGCTGCTATGTTGTTTGTTTGTTTTTGCTATGTTTGTTTGCTATGTTGTTTGTCTATGTTGTTGTCTATGTTTGTTTGTCTATGTTTCTGTTTTGTCTATGTTGTTGTCTATGTCTGTTGTTTTCTGTTTGTCTATGTCTGTTTGTCTATGTTTTTGTTTGTTCTATTTGTTTTGTCTATGTTGTTTGTCTATGTTTGTTGTTTGTCTATGTTGTCTGTTGTTGTCTATGTTTGTTTGTCTATGTTTGTTTTTGTCTATGTTGTTTGTCTATGTTTGTTTGTCTATGTTTGTTTGTCTATGTTTGTTTGTCTATGTGTTTGTTTGTCTATGTCTGTTTGTCTATGTTTTGTTTGTCTATGTTGTTTTCTATGTTGTTGTTTATGTTGTGTTATGTCATGTTTTGTCTATGTTTGTTTGTTTTTCTAGTTGTTTGTCTATGTTGTTTTTGTCTATGTCTGTTTGTCTATGTTTGTTTGTCTATTGTTTGTTTGTCTATGTCTGTTGTTGTCTATGTTTGTTTGTCTATTGTCTTGTTTGTCTATGTTGTTTGTGTCTATGTTTGTTTGTCTATGTTTGTTTGTTAGTTTGTTGTCTATGTTGTTGTCTATTGTTTGTTTGTCTATGTCTGTTTGTCTATGTTTTTGTTTGTTTGTCTATGTGTTTTCTTGTTTTGTCTATGTCTGTTTGTCTATGTTGTTTGTCTAGTGTTTGTTATGTTTGTCTATGTCTGTTTGTCTATGTTTGTTGTCTATGTTTGTGTTTGTTTCTATGTTGTTTGTCTATGTTTGTTGTTTCTATGTCTTTTGTCTATGTTTGTTTGTCTATGTCTGTTTGTCTATGTTTGTTTTGTATGTTTGTTATGTTTGTTTCTATGTTTGTTTGTCTATTTGTCTGTCTATGTCTGTGTTTGTCTTTGTTGTTGTTGTTTGTCTATGTTTGTTGTTGTCTATGTCTTGTCATGTTTGTTCTATGTCTGTTTGTCTATGTTTGTGTTTGTCTTGTTTGTCTGTTTTGTCTATGTTTGTTTGTCTATGTTGTTTTGTCTATGTTTGTTTGTCTATGTTTGTTTTCTATGTTTGTTTGTCTATGTTTGTTTTGTCTATGTCTGTTTGTCTATGTTTGTTTTCTATGTTGTTTGTCTATGTTGTTTGTCTATGTTGTTTGTCTATGTTTTGTTTGTTTGTTGTCTATGTTGTTTGTCTATGTTGTTTTTCTATGTTGTGTTTGTCTATGTTTGTTTGTCTATGTCTGTTGTTGTCTGTTGTCTTTTTGTTGTCTATGTTTGTTGTCTATGTTGTCTGTCGTGGTTGTCTGTTGTTTGTCTATGTTTGTTTGTCTATGTTTGTTTGTCTATGTTTGTCTGTCTATGTTTATGTTTGTCTATGTTTGTCTGCTATGTTTGTTTGTTTGTCTATGTCTATTTGTCTCTCTTTGTTGTCTATGTTTGGTTGTCTATGTTTTGTGTCTATGTTTGTTTGTTATGTTTGTTTGTCTGTCTGTTTGTCTATGTTTTGTGTCTATGTTTGTTTGTCTATGTTTGTTTGTCTATGTGTGTTTGTCTATGTCTGTTTGTCTATGTTTGTTTGTTTGTCTATGTTTGTTTGTTTGTCTATGTCTGTCTGTCTATGTTTGTTTGTCTGTCTATGTTTGTCTGTCTATGTTTGTTTGTCTGTCTATGTTTGTCTGTCTATGTTTGTCTGTCTATGTTTGTCTGTCTATGTTTGTTTCTTTATGTTTGTTTGTCTATGTTTGTGTCACTTTCTGCATGCATTTCAGTCCATCTCACATTGCCATGTTCTGTTTTGGGGGTTTTCTGTTCCAGTCTTTGTCTGTCTGTGCCTGTCTGTCTGTGCCTGTCTGTCTGTGCCTGTCTGTCTGTGCCTGTCTGTCTGTGCCTGTCTGTCTGTGCCTGTCTATCCACATTTTCAATTTCTTTGTGTCTGTCTGTGCCTGTCTGTCCACATTTTCAATTTCTTTGTGTCTGTCTGTGTCTGTCTGTGCCTGTCTGTGCCTTTCTGTGACTGTCTGTCTGTGCCTGTCTGTGCCTTTCTGTGACTGTCTGTCTGTGCCTGTCTGTGCCTTTCTGTGACTGTCTGTCTGTGCCTGTCTGTCTGTGTCTGTCTGTCTGTGCCTGTCTGTATGTGCCTGTCTGTGTCTATCTGTCTGTGTCTGTCTGTCTGTGTCTATCTGTGCCTGTCTGTCTGTGCCTGTCTGTCTGTGCCTGTCTGTCCACATTTTCAATGTCTTTGTGTCTGTGCCTGTCTGTGCC
This sequence comes from Monoplex corrugatus, assembly GCA_030674185.1. NCBI lineage: Eukaryota > Metazoa > Mollusca > Gastropoda > Littorinimorpha > Ranellidae > Monoplex > Monoplex corrugatus. The sequence continues at coordinate 80,438,612 of JAPXFY010000014.1, forward strand.
TGTCTGTGCCTGTCTGTGTCTGTCTGTCTGTGCCTGTCTGTCTGTGTCTGTCTGTCTGTGCCTGTCTGTATGTGCCTGTCTGTCTGTGCCTGTCTGTCCACATTTCAAATTCTCCACACACTTTGATGTATTGTGAAAGTAAAATCTGAAAAGTTCCTCCTCCCACTGCTCCTGCAAACAGACTCACACACAAAGAAACAGGCAACGTTACACACACATGGCTGCACTACATTTCCACATGAACTGCACATATTTTACTTGACATAGTAATCAATTCTAATACCACGTTTGGATTTAAAGTGATAATCAGTAGAAGAAAACGAAGAAAGTTTAATTTGCTTTTGAGTTAATGTTGCATTAAAGATTCAGATTACTTCTTCATGAATGTATTTTTTATTGCACTATATTTGTGTGGGGTGTGTCCATTTGTTTGTCTCTGCACGGTTTTGTGAGTTTGATATTTGTTTGTTAATGTTTTGTTTGTTTGTTTGCTTGTTTGCTTGTTTGTTTGTTTGTTTGTTGTTGTTTTTTGTTGTTGTTGTTTGTTTGCCTGTTGCTGATGGTTGCTATTCAAACATTGAAATCACAATGAAAAAGATAAGAAAACAGAACCTGGAATCAAGCCGTGAAATCTAAATCTTTTGAACTTTGAACACGAGGTGAAGAGAAAAAAAACTCGTAGCCAATCTCCTTTTCCAACTTTTCATTACTGGGCCAGATAAAAATCAGAATCGTTTCTCCAGTCTCTTGGATTAAGGCCCAGCTTTTATCTGTGCCGTCTTCCACCCGGCCATGCTCTGGTATTCATTGAAATTCAGTCCTCTGCCATTGACAATTGCGCGAAAGAGCCGGACAAAAAAGAGAGGTGCATCCCAAATCTGATCCATATTTTGCACTCGCTTCGCAGCGTTCCTTGTCTTTTGCAAAATTGACGAGCTTCCGGTTATCTGACGAAACGATCTTGGTGTGCGTGCCAGTCACGTCATCGAAGATTTCTTTTTGCTCTTGTGTGCGTGGTGTCAGTTGTGGACTTGTGGAGGTGGGTATGTGGGAAAGGTGTCAGTGTATGCAATGTGTAAGCTTTTATCTCCTTTACTTTCAGGGTACGGTTCTGGTTCATCTCTGATCTCAATCTCTCGGTTGAAGTGATCATGCATTTGTCACTGTGATTTCTGTACTGTTTCTTTGTCTCTACCTGTTTCATGTATGTGTGTCTGTCTGTGAACAAAATATTATATGTGTGTTTGTGTGTGTGCGTGAATGTGTGTGTGTGTGTGTGTGTGTGTGTGTGTGTGTGTGTGTATGTGTGTGTGTGTGTGTGTATGTATGTGTGTGTGGTGTGGTGTGGTGTGGTGTGGTATGTGTGTGTTGTGTGTGTGTGCGTGTGTGTATGTGTGAGTGTGTGTGTGTGTGTGTATGTGTGTGTGTGTGGTTGTGTTTGTGTGTGTGTGTTGTTGTGTGTGTGTGTGTGTGTGTGGTGTGTGTGTGTGTGTGTTGTGTGTGTGGTGTGTGTGTGGTGTGTGTGTGTGTGTGTGTGTGTGTGTGTGTGTGTGTGTGTGTGTGTGTGGTGGTGTGTGTGGTGTGTGTGGTGTGTGTGTGGTGGTGTGTGGTGTGGTGGATGGTGTGTGTATGTGTGTGTGTGTGTGTGTGTGTGTTGTGTGTGTGTGGTGTGTGTGTGATGTTGTGTGTGTGTGTGTTGGTGTGTGTGTGTGTGGTGTGTGTGTGTGTGTGTGTGTGTGTCCATCGCGCGCTATGATGGCTGGCGGATCATATGAGACAAAGATGTAGGGCCACTTTCTCTTTGTCTTTGTCTTATCCACGCAGGACCCTTGTGATTTATGATATGGACTTACAATGTGTGAGAGTGTGCATGTTTGTGTGTGCGTGTGTGTGCGTGCGTGCGTGTGTGTGTGTGTGTGTGTGTATGTGTGTGGCGCGCGCGCGTGTATGTATGTGTGTGTGAGTGTTTGTGTGTGTATGTGTGTGTGTGTTTGTGTGTGTGTGTGTGTGTGCGTGTGTGTGTGTGTATGTGTGTGTGTGTGTATGTGTGTGTGTGTGTGTGTGTGTGTGTGTGTGTGTGTGTGTGACACATATGTACGGTATATGTGTATGTGCGCACGCATATGTATGTGTATTTCTTCGTATGAGGGAGAGAGAGAGGGAGAGAGAGAGAGGGAGAGAGGGAGGGAGAACAGGCTGGCGAGCTGCTCTGAATGGCCTTTTCTGTAAACATGCATTGATGTCCTTCAGATATGTCTGTTTCAGTGTGTGTGTGTCTGTGCGTGTGTATGTATATATACATGTGTTTGTGTGTCTGTGCGCGCCCGCGCGTGCTGGTGTGTATGAGAGGGGGAGGAGAGGACAGACAGACAGACAGACAGACAGGCAGACAGGACAGACAGAAACAAGACAGCAGAACCAGAAGACAGCAGAACGGTATGAAACACGAACGTTTATTTCATGAAAGGTCAGTTGTGAAAAAAATATATGTTAAGACCTACTGTGCAATAAAGGATTTTACAAATCAAGGAATATGAAACTGTACAATTAATTGTTATTGTTATTGTTGTTTAAAGCTCAGCCGTAGATTGCGTAGAGCCTTATTAGGGCCATAACTGCGTCAAAACGTACAAAACTTCAACGGGAAAAAAGAAAACAAATTAAGCACACATTTCAATGCATTCGCGCACATAATCTATGGATATGCCATCGGCGTTGACCACTCCGTCCAATTTATCGCACAGGGGATTTAAAAACCACACCTGAATACAAATTTAAGCATACATAAGGACACTAAAAAAAAAGCATACATAAAAACGGGCATAAAGTACCTAAATCGCTTTCGTAAATCTCAAAAATGCACATGATAGTAATACATGTACTCATCTATCCTAACAAAAAGTATGTAAGACTTAATCTATATCATTGCAGGTGAGTAGATCAGCAAGGCAGAAAATGATAGGAAGAAGGGACAGAAAGCAAGGAACAAGGCAGAAACAAAGAGAGTGACAGAAAAGAGGAAATTTCTAGCACAGAATTTTCAGAAGGTGGGGATACTGTTTGTACTGAAAGAGTCCCGGCATCTCCACGGGGAGTATACAATTAATTGCATTCGTTCAGAAATAACAACATCAAAATATGACATAGAAGGATGATACAATTTTTCTTTTTTAAATGTGTCATAAAGCAAACTTCAGAGGTTCTATTATTTGTGAGACCCAGATAAAGTAGGCTGAATGCGTTTGAAGGTCGAAAATACTTAGGAGCAATAATTATTTTCGCT
>JAPXFY010000014.1:80446894-80454394 GCA_030674185.1 Monoplex corrugatus
GGTGCCTTTATATGTGTTCTAGGAAGGGTGTTACACCTATTTGGTGCCTTTATATATGTTGTAGGATGGGTGTTACACCTATTTGGTACCTTTATATGTGTTGTAGGAAGGGTGTTACACCTATTTGGTGCCTTTATATGTGTTGTAGGAAGGGTGTTACACCTATTTGGTGCCTTTATATGTGTTGTAGGAAGGGTGTTACACCTATTTGGTGCCTTTATATGTGTTGTAGGAAGGGTGTTACACCTATTTGGTGCCTTTATTGTGTTGTAGGAAGAGTGTTACACCTATTTGGTGCCTTTATATGTGTTGTAGGAAGAGTGTTACACCTATTTGGTGCCTTTATATGTGTTGTAGGATGGGTGTTACACCAATTTGGTGCATTTATATGTGTTGTAGGAAGGGTGTTACACCTATCTGGTGCCTTTATATGTGTTGTAGGATGGGTGTTACACCTATTTGGTGCATTTATATATGTTGTAGGAAGGGGTGTTACACCTATTTGGTGCCTTTATATATGTTGTAGGAAGAGTGTTACACCTATTTGGTGCCTTTAAATATGTTGTAGGAAGGGTGTTACACCTATTTGGCGCTTTTATATATGTTGTAAGAAGGGTGTTACACCTATTTGATACCTTTATATATGTTGTAGGAGAGGTGTTACACCTGTTTGGTACCTTTATATATGTTGTAGGAAGGGTGTTACACCTATTTGGTGCCTTTATATGTGTTGTAGGAAGGGTGTTACACCTATTTGGTGCCTTTATACGTGCTGTAGGAAGGGGTGTTACACCTATTTGGTGCCTTTATATATGTTGTAGGATGGGTGTTACACCTACTTGGTACCTTTATATATGTTGTAGGAAGAGTGTTACACCTATTTGGTGCCTTTATAGTGTTGTAGGAAGGGTGTTACACCTATTTGGTACCTTTATATATGTTGTAGGAAGAGTGTTACACCTATTTGGTGCCTTATATACGTGTTGTAGGAAGGGGTGTTACACCTATTTGGTGCCTTTATACGTGTTGTAGGAAGGGGTGTTACACCTATTTCGTGCCTTTATACGTGTTGTAGGAAGGGGTTGTTACACCTATTTGGTGCCTTTATATATGTTGTAGGATGGGTGTTACACCTACTTGGTACCTTTATATATGTTGTAGGAAGGGGTGTTACACCTATTTGGTGCCTTTATACGTGTTGTAGGAAGGGTGTTACACCTATTTGGTCCTTTATATATGTTGTAGGAAGGGTGTTACACCTATTGGTGCCTTTATATGTGTTCTAGGAAGGGTGTTACACCTATTTGGTGCCTTTATAGTGTTGTAGGAAGGGTGTTACACCTATTTGGTGCCTTTATACGTGTCGTAGGAAGGGGTGTACACCTATTTGGTGCCTTTATATGTGTTGTAGGAAGGGTGTTACACCTCTTTGGTGCCTTTATACGTGTTGTAGGAAAGGTGTTACACCTATTTGGTGTCTTCATACGTGTTGTAGGAAGGGTGTTACACCTATTTGGTGCCTTTATTCGTGTTGTAGGGAGGGTGTTACACCTATTTGGTGCCTTTATTCGTGTTGTAGGAGGGTGTTACACCTATTTGGTGCCTTTATAATGTTGTAGAAGTGTTACACCTATTTGTGCCAAGGTTGTGGATGGTGTTACACCTATTTGGTGCCTTTATTACGTGTTGTAGGAAGGTGTTACACCTATTTGGTGTCTTCATACGTGTTGTAGGAATGGTGTTACACCTATTTGGTGCCTTTTATCGTGTTGTAGGAGGTGTTACACCTATTTGGTGCTTCATACGTGTTGTAGGAAGGGTGTTACACCTATTTGGTCCTTTATATCGTGTTGTAGGAAGGGACTTGGTCTCAACGTTTAGGAGGTTTAACTATTGGTGCCTTATACGTGTTGTAGGAAGGGTGTTACACCTATTTGGTGCCTTTATCGTGTTGTAGGAAGGGTGTTACACCTATTTGGTGCCTTTATACGTGTTGTAGGAAGGTGTTACACCTATTTGGTGCCTTTATATGTGTTGTAGGAAGGTGTTACACCTATTTGGTGCCTTTATATGTGTTGTAGGAAGGGTGTTACACCTATTTGGTACCTTTATATGTGTTGTAGGAAGGGTGTTACACCTATTTGGTGCCTTTATACGTGTTGTAGGAAGGGTGTTACACCTATTTGGTGCCTTTATAGTGTTGTAGGAAGGGTGTTACACCTATTTGTGCCTTTATATGTTGTAGGAAGGGTGTTACACCTATTTGGTGCCTTTATATGTGTTGTAGGAAGGGTGTTACACCTATTTGGTCCTTTATATGTGTTGTAGGAAGGGTGTTACACCTATTTGGTGCCTTTATATGTGTTGTAGGAAGGGTGTTACACCTATTTGGTGCCTTTAAGTGTTTTAGGAGGTGTTACACTTTTGTACTTATATGTTGTAGGAAGGGTGTTACACCTATTTGGTGCCTTTATATGTGTTGTAGGAAGGGTGTTACACCTATTTGGTGCCTTTATATCGTGTTGTAGGAAGGGTGTTACACCTATTTGTGCCTTTATACGTGTGTAGGAAGGGTGTTACACCTATTTGGTGCCTTTATACGTGTTGTAGGAGGGTGTTACACCTATTTGGTGCCTTTATTCGTGTTGTAGGAGGGTGTTACACCTATTTGGTGCCTTATACGTGTTGTAGGAAGGGTGTTACACCTATTGGTGCCTTTATCGTGTTGTAGGAGGGTGTTACACCTATTTGGTGCCTTTATACGTGTTGTAGGGAGGGTGTTACACCTATTTGGTGCCTTCATAGTGTTGTAGGAAGGGTGTTACACCTATTTGGTGCCTTTATATACGTGTTGTAGGAAGGTGTTACACCTATTTGGTGCCTTCATAGTGTTGTAGGAAGGGTGTTACACCTATTTGGTGCCTTTATACGTGTTGTAGGAAGGGTGTTACACCTATTTGGTGCCTTTATATGTGTTGTAGGAGGGTGTTACACCTATTTGGTGCCTTTATATTGTTGTAGGAAGGGTGTTACACCTATTTGGTGCCTTTATAGTGTTGTAGGAAGGGTGTTACACCTATTATGGTGCCTTTATATACGTGTTGTAGGAAGGGTGTTACACCTATTTGGTGTCCTTATAGTGTTGTAGGAAGGTGTTACACCTATTGGTGCCTTATATCGTGTTGTAGGAAGGGTGTTACACCTATTTGGTGCCTTTAATATGTTTGTAGGAAGGGTGTTACACCTATTTGGTGCCTTATATGTGTTGTAGGAAGGGTGTTACACCTATTTGGTGCCTTTATATCGTGTTGTAGGAAGGGTGTTACACCTATTTGGTGCCTTTATACGTGTTGTAGGAAGGGTGTTACACCTATTTGGTGCCTTTATACGTGTTGTAGGAGGGTGTTACACCTATTGGTGCCTTTATATGTGTTGTAGGAAGGGTGTTACACCTATTTGGTGCCTTTATATGTGTTGTAGGAAGGGTGTTACACCTATTTGGTGCCTTTATACGTGTTGTAGGAAGGGTGTTACACCTATTTGGTGCCTTTATAACGTGTTGTAGGAAGGGTGTTACACCTATTTGGTGCTTATACGTGTTGTAGGAGGGTGTTACACCTATTTGGTCCTTTATACGTGTTGTAGGAGGTGTTACACCTATTTGGTGCCTTTTATATCGTGTTGTAGGAAGGGTGTTACACCTATTTGGTGCCTTTATATGTGTTGTAGGAAGGGTGTTACACCTATTTGGTGCCTTCATACGTGTTGTAGGAAGGGTGTTACACCTATTTGGTGCCTTTATTCGTGTTGTAGGAGGGTGTTACACCTATTTGGTGCCTTTATCGTGTTGTAGGAGGTGTTACACCTATTTGGTGCCTTTATACGTGTTGTAGGAAGGGTGTTACACCTATTTGGTCCTTTATACGTGTTGTAGGAAGGGTGTTACACCTATTTGGTGCCTTTATATCGTGTTGTAGGATGGGTGTTACACCTATTTGGTGCTTTATAGTGTTGTAGGAAGGGGTGTTACACCTATTTGGTCCTTTATATGTGTTGTAGGAAGGGTGTTACACCTATTTGTGTCCTTTATACGTGTTTGTAGGATGGTGTTACACCTATTTGGTGCCTTTATATGTGTTGTAGGGAAGGGTGTTACACCTATTTGGTGCCTTTATAATGTGTTGTAGGAAGGGTGTTACACCTATTGGTGCCTTTATGTGTTGTAGGAAGGTGTTACACCTATTTGGTGCCTTTATATCGTGTTGTAGGAAGGGTGTTACACCTATTTGGTGCCTTTATATGTGTTGTAGGAAGGGTGTTACACTATTGGTGCCTTTATATGTGTTGTAGGAAGGGTGTTACACCTATTTGGTGCCTTTATATGTGTTGTAGGAAGGGTGTTACACCTATTTGGTGCCTTTATATGTGTTGTAGGAAGGGTGTTACACCTATTTGGTGCCTTTATATGTGTTGTAGGGAGGGTGTTACACCTATTTGGTGCCTTTATATGTGTTGTAGGAAGGGTGTTACACCTATTTGGTGCCTTTATATGTGTTGTAGGAAGGGTGTTACACCTATTTGGTGCCTTAATGTGTTGTAGGAAGGGTGTTACACCTACCATTTCTCTGATATCTGACCCTGTCTCCCATAGGTTTGGTGCTGCTCTCCTGAGACATTTCCTCTGGCAGGCTGCCAGTTTCCTTTAAGTGCTTTTGTCAGTGACCATATCTGGCACTGGTATGTGAGAGCTGGGATGAAGATAAGTTCTCTTTTGGTGCACAAAGGGATGCTTGGATGCCGCAAAAGAGGTGCTGGTTGAAAGCTAACAACGCTTGTTGTTTTTGCCTGCATGTTTCAATTTCTTTTTCTAGTTTTCCGTTTTCGGTAAATTGATACCCAAATATTTGAATCCTGCTGTTTGTTTCAACTAAGCTCCATCTATATCTATGTCCAGCTTTCCTGGTGTTGTGCCAACTGTCATTATGTCTGTCTTTCCTGGTGTTGTGCCAACTGTCATTATGTCTGTCTTTCCTGGTGTTGTGCCAACTGTCATTATGTCTGTCTTTCCTGGTGTTGTGCCAACTGTCATTATGTCTGTCTTTCCTGGTGTTGTGCCAACTGTCATTATGTCTGTCTTTCCAATGCTGATCCTCATTCTGTATTTCTTGCAGCATACATTCAGTTGGTGTAGATGATCTTGGGGTTGGGTTCTGTTGTTGTTAATCATGGCCTGTCATCAGCGATTAACAACTCGTCCTGCAATTCTGGATCTGGCTCTGTTTCTATGGTGATGCAGTCCATATAAATGACAAAGAGTAAGAGAGAATATGCAACCCTAACACCGGATGTCACTGGGAACCACTTTGAGAACCTGTTTATGGTATGTGCTGCACTCATGCTGCTGGTATACATGGCAGTCACGTTATCTAATAATTATCCTTAATGTCATATTGCGTTAAGACCTCAAATAGTTTATTTCGGTTGACTCTGTCAAAATGCATTTTCTTGGTCAACAAATACAAGATGGTTTGCTTGGTCATATTCAACTGCTTTTTCGCATAGCTAACAGACTGCGAAAACAGCGTCGGTACCACCCTCTTGCCTTTCCTGAAATCAAATTGTGCATCACTGAGATAACATTCTACTTTGGTTCTGATGATATGCTCTAAGGTCTTGGCATAAATTTTCTCCCAACTTGGCAGGGGAGTGATATGCCTTGACTGGTGTTCCTGTCTCTGTTGCAGTCTTCCTTTTTCTGTAACGGTACGCCAACCAGCATCTGCCAGTCTTCAGGTACCTTCGTCTCTCCCCGTGCCTTCTGTAAGATTGCTGTTAGCCACTTAATCTCTGTCTCCCCATCTACCAGGATGGCTTCTGTTGTTATGCCATCTGCACCTGCCACTTTTCCTGTCTATGCCATCTGCACCTGCCACTTTTCCTGTCTATGCCATCTGCACCTGCCACTTTTCCTGTCTAAGCCATCTGCACCTGCCACTTTTCCTGTCTATGCCATCTGCACCTGCCACTTTTCCTGTCTCATTTCGCTCTGTAAAATGTTAGGTTCACAGTAATCTAGGTTGTGTGCGACAACACGAAGATTGGTTGTCAAGAATGCCTGGGGGTTGAGCAAATCTGTAAAATATTCTTCCCCACGCTGGATCATTTCCAACTCCTCGTATAGGGGTTGTCCCTCCACGTTACTGAGCACTGTTATTGGGTCAAAGGACTCATCTCTGACTCGTATGGCCTTCACACTCTTAAAAAACTTTCTGCGGGAACGCTGACAGAGTTCACTTAATTCATCTCCATAATTTCAAGATGTTTTCTTTTCCAGCTTGACTACGTGCTGATTATTTCTTCCTGAAAGTCTGTAATCAACCTACATTTCCTTTTGTTTCCATTGAACTCATACCGTGTATAGGCTTTCCTTTACCTTGACTGCTTCTTTAACCTGGTCATTTCACCATGTAATTGACTTTTTGGGTTCTATTTCCCTTCTTTCTGGTCCCACTTGTCACTGGCATAGTATCTATTAACGGCTTCTCTGATGGTGCTCCAGGCTTCTACATTCATTTCTGTAGGATCTATGTGCTGGAACTTTTTAGCTACATTGTTACAGGTCTCGACCTGCACTTCCTCTTCTTGGAGTTTCTTCATGTTAATTCTGACAGCCTGCTTCCTCTGTTTTCCTGTTGTCTGGTTCCTCCTTGTGGACAAGCTGAGAATGACCGGTCTGTGGTCTGTGTCAAGGTCTGCATTTGGAATCACTCTTGAGTCAGTGACACTGTGTGTCTTGGAGATTCTTGCCAAAATAAAATCTATCTATGAAGACACGTTTAGGTTGTTCCAGTTGTACCATGTGCAGATTTGAGTGTCTCGATGTCGGAAGGTGTTGGTCACAAACAGTTCATGTTCTGCACATAGGCTCAATATGTGATTGCCATTGTCATTGCATGGGGTTTGAAGTCGCTGTGCTGGCCAATATATCTTGTCCGCGGTGTTCGTCTCTCACCCACTCTGCCATTAAAGCCTCCCATGACGACAGGTGTTCAATGCACGTTGCTGATGTTACGACAGGTGTTCAATGCACGTTGCTGATGTTATCACAAATTTCTCGAAGAACGCTGCCTTTTCTCTTGTTGAATATGAGTCGTTACACGGCGCAGAGATGTGTATGTAGTTTATCTTCTCATCATTGCGTTCACTTATTTTGATGATTCTCTCAGATATGTACCGTGCTCAGGTGGTTCATTGTCGTCTCGCGATGAAGGATAAAACGCACACCGTGTGTTGCCCTCTGGTTTCCCACTCACTCAGCTCCAAATGAAAAGGAAGATAGAAGCAATTTCCTTTGTCCCAGTTCCTCTCTGTCAAATGTTTGCCAACCCTGGATTGTGATCATGCGCTGGGTCATAAACTCGATAATTTCTGGCTCCGTATCTTTCAGTCCACAGGTATTCCATGTAGGAATTTTTTTCGCTGTTCATTTTTGTTTGTTTG
>JAPXFY010000014.1:80459394-80474394 GCA_030674185.1 Monoplex corrugatus
GGTGTGAACACATTACAAACATTACACAAAGACAAAATATAGGCTACTACGTTGTCGTTCTTGCATATTGCACACTTCAAATATGTTGGAATAAATGTAATATAGGACCCACAGTCAACGGCCCTAGCACGGTGAAAACATCGGTTCTCGTCCGATCAGAGTCGTTTAAGCAACGTCGGGCCCGGTTAGCACTTGCATAACTGTGTGTGTGTGTGTGTTGAGAGAGAGAGAGAGAGGGACACACACACACACACACACACACACACACACACACACACACACACACACACACACACACATACACACACAAAGACAGCTACAGAGACAGACAGAGAGACAGAGAAAGAGAGAGGGGCAAAGAGAGAGAGAGACAAGACAGACAGACAGAGACAGAGACGCACACACACATACACACACAGACAAACAGACAGACAGACACACAGATAGACACACAGACAAAGAGACAGATGAACAGGCAGGCAGACAGAAGCTCTAGCTTGTAGGGCCACACTTTAGTTTTTGTCTTCAGCCCCCTGAAGAAGCGATGCCAGTCTTAGATCAAGGGACGGATAACTCTCAGTGCCAGATCATCGTGGGAGCAACAAAGCCAGAGATTACACGCCAGACAATGCGACACAAGAGGACGGTGAGAGATAAACACAAGCTGAACGATACTCCTAAACCTTATCAATAGTTTGCCGTTGCCCCAAAATCTACACACATAAATACATGGAGTATAGTTAGCTGACAACTGATCAGATAGACAGTATTTCTCTTATAGCCATGTGTACTAGCAGTATCTATTAACCTTGATTATCATCTGTATATTCTGGGTGTAAATCCTTCCGTGTAAACCAATTAAAATTCTCTCCATTTACGTCATCAAGCTTCTACTCTCTTCTTTCTCCTCCTCTGATTTGTATGCACCCCATTTGTCTACACATTCTTTTAATCACTATTTTAATTGTGTTTTAAGCCTTTTTGTTTTTGTGGCTTTTGTTTTTGTGTGTTATTTCTGTTTGTTGTTGTGGTTGGTCTTTCTCTGTGGAGTAAGGTCTGAGGGATCAGGACAGCGCATCACCACCTTATGTTTCCATTTCTACCCTTAAACTTCTCCCCATTTGCTGTGTGTTTGCTCGGTGTTTTCTTCTGTTGTCGAGTGTATGGAGTTGTATACGTGTACGCGTGGTATATATATATATATATATATATATATATATATATATATATATATATATATATTATACATATACATATATATATATATATATATATATATTCATATGTGTGTGTATATGTGTGTTGTGTGTGTGTGTGTGTGTGTGTGTGTGTGTGTGTGTGTGTGTTGTGTGTGTGTGTGTGTGTTTTGGGTCATATGGGAAGACCACTGACGAGTCGAGAATGTATTTTAGGAAGTCGTGGCGCAAGGTCAAGTTCACATGGATTAAAACAAAGTCCCCAACTTCAGCACTTGATGAAGCTGTGTGAACAGCACTTTTCTGGGTCTTCTGGCAATACTGACATTCTGGTGTCAACTTTGTGTCAGTCTGTCGGTGTCTTGGCTTCACCTCAAGTTTTGTTAGTCATCTGATGCTCTGTCGAAGTCACAGTGAGCTTAAAAATACAAAACCACTATTTTCTCATGGGAAGAAAAACTTTACGTAATTGACGAAATGGCGAACCATATTGGCTTTTCTTTTCATTCTTCATTTTCTTTTCTTTTTGGATAGACATAAAACGGGTGAAAGATGAATAGATACCAATCAAGAAAGAAAGAAAGCAAATGTGAACAGAAAAACGAAGCAAACAATTTAAACGATGACTTTTTAAAACAAAATTTAAAGAAAGAATATTTATACTCATATTCATATTAATACGAAGAGCAGCCAAGAGTTTCATGTGGCAAAGCAACTGTGACAGAAAAATATGAATATGAATATGACTTTTTCAAAACAAATTATGACTTTTTCAAAACAAATTTCAAAGAAAAAATATAAACACAACGAAAATAAATGACTAAACATATTCCCATGAAAGATCAGATGAAAAAGAAAATGACAAAGTAGAATACAGAGGACATGGTTTCGAGAATTTCTTTTCCTCAAAGTGGACAGAGCAAAACAAAAACCTGAGTGCTTCTGTTGGCCAGATGATGGCCTGTATTTGATGGACATTAGAACTGAGGTGACGATGGTAAAGCCCTAATGATTGTCGCTCATTTTCGTGAAAAGCCAGACGCCTTTCAAGTTCAGAAAGAGGAGAGCGACAGAGAGCGAGAGAAAGCGAGACAGAGAACGAGAGAGCTAGAGGAAAAGTGAGATAGCGAGAGAGAAAGAGAATGAGGGAGAAAGAGAGAGAGAAAGTGAGAGAGAGAGAGAGAGAGGAGAGAGAGAGAGAGAGAGAGAGAGAGAGAGAGAGAGAGAGCAATTTCATTCATGGGGCTTCCTCTTTCTGTGCACTTGTTTGCCTTTTTTTTCGTTTTAGAAGTTGGGAAAGGAGTGCGTGTCTCTCTCTCTCTCTGTCTCTGTCTCTCTGTCTCTCTCTCTGTCTCTCTCTCTCTTCTCTGTTCTCTGTCTCTTCTCTCTGTCTCTGTCTCTCTCTGTGTCTCTTTGTCTCTCTGTCTCTTTGTCTCTCTCTCTCTTTCTCTCCTCTCTCTCTCTCTCTTTCTCTCACACTCACAAACGCACAGACACACCCACTTGCACACAGATACACACACACGCACACACACACACACACACGCACACACACACACACGCCCGCGTGCGCAAACACATATACACATTCACTATACGCACGCTCGCATACAAACACGTACACACACATACACACATAAATACACACACGTGCGTTCACACACACACAAACACACACATATATACACGCATACACAAACGCACGCACACACGCACTCACACGCACACATATACACACACATACACACACATATATATGCACACACAGACACACGCACGTGCGTTCACACCACACACCACACACACACAACACCACCACACACACACACACACACACACACACAACACACACACACACAATAACGCAAACAACACACACAATACAACAAACACACAACAGCAACATCGCGTGCGCGCACGCACACACATATACACACACATTGCCCTTTCCATGCAAACTTCAGACCTACCTGTTATAATTGTATATAATATGCTCTCTATAATTTTCTATTGTTTTTATTCTTTCTCCCCATTTATAGCCGTGTGGGGTGTGTGTGTGTGTGTGTGTGTGTGTGTGTGTGTGTGTGTGTGTTGTGCGTGGGTGGGTGCGTGTGTGTGCGTGCGTACGTGCGTATGTGTGCGTGCGTGCGTGTGTGTGTGTTTCAGCGCTTAGATTTGATTTTATCAAGATTTTGCGCTATATAAATATTGTAATTATTATTATTATTATTAATCCCATGTGTCTCTCTTTTCTCTTTTTTGTGTCTTGTTATAACTTCTTTTCTCTCAGTTTCATTTCTCCATTTGTATATTGTTTATCTTGATTGGCTGAAAGGTAGAAGAGACAATAGAAACAGGCTGACAGAATGTAACATAGGCAGACATAAGTAGATTGTATTTTTCAAAGATTGACAGCTGCTTGTTGAAATATCAAAGGGAAATGTGAAACAAAAAACAAAACAGAAAGATTACAACAACAACAAAAAGAGAAAATGTATTTGAAAGAAAAATCAAACAAAAATCCATCTCGTCATTCATCTGGCTTCAGTTTCTGGAGCATTGTACATCTTTCTGCTTTCAATGAGAATAACAAAAATTAGAGAGAACCACACACTGACAAACTGACAGAGAGACAGAGGGACAGACAGACAGAGAGACAAGAGGAGAGAGCGTTAGCTAGCTAGATAGCTAGCTAGATAAATAGATAGATAGATAGATAGACAGATAGATAGATAGATAGATAAATAGATAGATAGATAGATAGATGGATAGATAGTAGATAGGTAGGTAGATGGATGGATAGATAGATGGATAGAAAGATAGATAAATAGACAGACAGACAGATAGATAGATATTGGATAGATAGATAGATAGATAGATAGATAGATAGATAGATAGATAGATAGATAGATAGATGATAGAGACAGAGCGACAGAGAGAGGGAGACAACGAGACAGAGAGACAGAAAGACAGAAAGAGAGAAAGAGAGAGAGAAAGAGAGAGAGAGGGAAAGAGAGACAGACAGACAGAGCCAAACGGACAGACAGAAAGAGTCAAACAGAGACAGAAAGAGACAGAGAGAGGAGCGGGGAGGATAAAGAAAGAAGTTTGTGTTTTCAAAGATCGGGAACAGTCACTTTTTTTTTAGCTCTTTTCATTGCCGTTACTCATTTTGGCTTCTTCCTCTGTACTTAGTTGTCTTCGTGCTTTTAAAGGAAAAATGGTGTGCAAAGGCAGAAAGAAGAAAAGCTTGGTAATATCACGTAAAATGCCAAGAAAAAAAGCGAAAACTTGGAAAGAAAGCAACGAAAAGAGGTTCTTTTCTGTCATCTTTTTGTTCCAACAATTCCTTTTATGTCAAATTTTTCGTTCCATTCTCCATCACACACACACACACACACACACACACACACACACACACACACACACACACACACACACACACACACACACACTCACACACACACACACACACACGCACGCACACGCACAGAGAGAGAGAGACGCACGCACGCACACACAAACACACACACACACACACACACAAACACACACCACCACCACCACCACACCACAGCACACCACACATACAACGTACACACACACACAAATACATACTCGTGCACAACACAATACACACATCATTCACTCACTCACTCACTCACTCACTCACTCACTCACTCACTTACTCATACATCCACTCGTTAAAAAGAGCGGTATGTAATATTTTTCTAATTAAAAGTTGAACCGATCATAGAACAGGACTTCTTGCAACTGTGCAGGGTCTACAACAGCCGTCTGAAGGTATTGATTGTGTTAAGTCATTAATTGCTATCTGCTTGGACATTTAAAGCTCTCGCCTCTCATCTAGCTATTACCTACTGAGCTGCCTTGCTCCGCTGTGTATAGTTTACATCAGTTAGTATTCGCTTCTTTCAACACCCAAACTTCCATACCAACACATAATTGAAACTCCTAGCAGTATCAGTTTTATTTTCTAAAGACGATGTCTCCGCCGTCGGAATAAATTCCACATGCACTGACATCACAGGTGCCACGTGATGATGATCATGGCACAAGCCTTAAGCCTGCACATAAAGCCGTGAGTTGGCCAGGTCCTGAGGTCCTACCTAATCTATCTTACCTATCCTTTATTTTTATTCTCGGATAGTATTGAATTAGTATAACATTGGGACAATCTTGGTCACATGTAAATGCCGTGTGCATTTGTATATCTTATCTTCAAAGAAAAAAAATTTAAGGTCTGAATCACAACACAACTAGCCACTCAATTTAAACTTGTCACACATCACAGACCCCACCCCCCAGTCAGTGCAGAAAGCCTAAGCTGTCCATCAACAAGATAAAAACAACATGTCCTTAGTCATAGCCCCGACAGTCTGCCGTCCACTTCCGAGGAGAGAAAGGAGGAAACAGATAAGTGAATAAATAAACAACTAAATAAATAAACAGATAAAGGAGTATACAGATAAATAAACAAGCAAGACATGAGAAAGAACAAATAACAGTAAATACACACGTACGTATACACAAGCGCATGACCACAGAACATGCACATACATACATTCATACGTACACACTCGTATCCTCACAGCATGATGGCCGACAACAATAACAATAACAATAACTGCAACAACAACAACAACAACAACAACAACAACAACAACAAGGAAATGAAAAACGAGCTCTCACTGATCAGACTAACATTGGTACATTGTCAAAAGTAACTATTTACACTCTTACAGCGTGGAATGGAAAGTGTTCGGGCTGTAGCTGAAACAGACGTAAAGGAAAAGTGAAGACAGGGAAAACACAACTGAAGAACGGACAAGCTTGTCACACTACCTGTGTGTTGTGTGTGTGTGTGTGTGTGTGTGTGTCTGTGTGTGTGTGTGTGTGTGTGTGTGTGTGTGTGTGTGTGTGTGTGTGTGGTGTGGTGTGTGTGTGTGTGTGTGTGTGTGTGTGTGTGTGTGTGTGTGTGTGTGTGTGTGTGTGTGGTGTGTGTGTGTGTGTGTGTGTGTGTGTGTGTGTGTGTGGTATCTGTTTGTTGATTGTTGTCTATACGTCAGAAAGCTTGTCTTGATATTTGTCTACCTTTTGTTTTGTGTTACTGTCTGCTACGTCCATGTTGGTTGATGTATATGTGAGCACGTGCATAAGTGTGTGTTTCCTTTGTTGTTGTTGTTGTTGTTGTTTTTGATGATATTGTTATTGTTGTTGTTGTTTCTGCTGAAACTCCTAGCATATCAGGGATGATACGTCTGGAGAATGTTTCGAAACAACATTAATTCTTAACTTCTATCAAAGGAACATTTTGGATTAGCATTTTTGCACTCGTTTCACAAATGTTTTTGTCTCCCAGACAAAGAACAAGAAGAAGAACGTGAACAAGAACACATTTCATTTACGAGGGTGTGAAATAAACGTTAGAGAGAGAGAGACAGAGAGAGAGACAGACAGACAGACAGAGAGACAGACAGAGAGACAGACAGACAGACAGAGAGAGAGACAGAGAGAGAGAGAGAGAAGACAGACAGACAGACAGACAGACAGACAGAGAGAGAGACAGAGAGATAGAGAGAGAGAGAGAGAGAGATTGAGAGAGAGATAGGCAGACAAACAGACACACACACACACACACACACACACACACACACACACACACACACACACACACACACACACACACCACACAACACACACACACACACACACACACACGGTCAGATCATGGCTGTGTCATCTCATGTTGTTTTGTTGTTTGTTGTGTTTTCCACTCTTTTTTCTTAGATGGAAACATCATTTCCTATAAAACATTTTGGACTTCATGTATCTATTTTATAAATATTATTTTCTTGCATGGTGGTCTGTTCTATCTCCATCGTTTTTGTTTGGCAATTTATCATCTTCGTGATATTTCCACCTCATGTTAAATCTTTGGTATGTGTGTGTGTGTGTGTGTGTGTGTGTGTGTGTGTGTGTGTGTGTTGTGTGTGTGTGTGTGTGTGTGTGTGTGTATGTGTGTGTGTGTGTGTGTGTGTGTGTGTGTGTGGTGTGCGTGTGTGTGTGTGTGTGTTTGGCATTGTTTACACACTTTGGTTGCTCTTTCACGCAGTAATTCTTTAGATATGATTTTTTATTTAACTGTTTTTATAATTCAGATTGGCATGGAGAGGGATGGGCTCCGCCATGCGACATTGCCCAAGACACACTAAATGAAGATTACAACCGCAACTCAATCCATACCGGCCCGGTCGTCGCCCGGAACAAGGACCGCGCCTTCCGTCGCTGGCCATCAGGGCGGAGGTGAAAAGTATGTGACTGGTGGACCAAAATCCCTACGTACAAGAAAAAATGTTACTATCGGCACCTGGAATGTGAGATCGCTGAGAGCAGCAGGAAAAGTTGCAGAACTAACGCATGAAATGAAGAGATACCGATGGAACGTCCTTGGGCTCTGTGAGGTACGATGGAAAAACCTCGGAGAAACGTCTACCCCAGAAGGCCACAAACTCTACTTCAGTGGCAGTGAAGACAAACATGAACATGGAGTTGGATTCCTCATTCACAAAGACACTGTGAATGCCATTATGGGATGCCGACCAGTCTCTAGCAGACTCATTACTATTCGGCTTAAAGCTTCACCTTTTAACATCACGTCATCCAAGCTTATGCCCCAACAACTGACTATGATGGCGAGGCTGTCGAAGATTTCTATGATCAACTGCAAGAAATCGTAGATCAGACGCCAAAGAAAGACATCATTATAGTGCAGGGCGACTGGAATGCGAAGATTGGAGAGGATGAACACAATAACTGGAAAGGGATATGTGGTCAATACTGCAACCCTGAGACCAACGAAAGAGGTTTGAGGCTCCTAAAATTCGCCAGTTACAACGACCTGAAGGTGGTGAACACGTTCGGTCCACACAAACCATCTAGACGCTGGACATGGCACAGCCCAGGAGAAAAATACCACAGTCAGATCGACTACATCATGGTTAAAAGACGCTTCCAGTCAAGTGTTAACATCGCAAAGACCAGGAGCTTTCCAGGAGCCGACATTGGAAGCGATCATGAGCTTGTAATGATGACCTTCAAACTCCGCCTCCAGAGGATGAAGAAACAGGGCAACATAAGAATTAAGTTCAATCTTGAGAAGCTCAAAGACCCCAACATAGTTGAAAACTTCCAAGCAACGATAGGAGGGAAGTTTGCTCCTCTCCTCGTCCTTGACAATGTGGACACCGAAGTAGACACTCTGATCAACAACTTCAACACTGCCGTGACCGAAGCAGCCAACGACATCCTTGGAAAACACCGACCAACAAAGATGCCCTGGGTCACGGAAGAAGTACTAAAGCTGAGCGACAAACGCAGAGAACTAAAGCAAAAGAAGAGTACGGATGAAGGTGCTAAACTATACAGAAGAGCCAACCAACAAGTTAAAGAAGGCATGAGGAAAGCAAAGGAAACATGGATTGAAGAACAATGCCAAGATATCGAAGCAAACCTGCAGAAAAATAACAGCAAAAAAGCCTACCAGCTTGTGAAAGGACTAGCAA
The DNA here is from genome assembly GCA_030674185.1 of Monoplex corrugatus. Taxonomy (NCBI): domain Eukaryota; kingdom Metazoa; phylum Mollusca; class Gastropoda; order Littorinimorpha; family Ranellidae; genus Monoplex; species Monoplex corrugatus. The sequence continues at coordinate 80,468,177 of JAPXFY010000014.1, forward strand.
GCTCAAAACAAGGCAGAACCACTACTATACAGAACAAAGCAGGGAAATGTCTCACAGAAGATCAAGAGATTCTGCAGAGGTGGACAGAGTACTGCTCCGAATTATACACACACACAACAACAGGAGATCCCAAGGTGCTAGACGTTCCTCCACCAACCAACACGACAGCTACCCCATCGTGCGAGAAGAAGTTGAAGCTGCAGTAAAATCATTGAAGAAAGGCAAGTCGGCAGGAATGGACAACATTCCCTCAGAACTGGTCCAGGCAGGAGGAGAGGCCATGATAGATTTGTTACTCATCATCTGCAATAAGATCTGGCGGACAGGTGAGTGGCCAACATCTTGGACCCAGTTCCTGATCATCACTCTCCCGAAGAAAGGCAACCTACAACTATGCCAAAACTACCGTACCATCAGCCTGATCAGCCATCCAAGTAAGGTCATGCTAAAAATCCTTCTGAGTAGACTGAAGCCACAAGCTGAGGAGATAATAAAAGAAGAGCAGGCAGGTTTCAGACCAGGAAGAAGTACCACAGAGCAAATTTTCAACCTCAGATTGCTCTGTGAGAAATACCTGCAACACCAGCAAGGCCTTTACCACGTCTTCGTGGACTTCAAGAAGGCATTCGACAGAGTTTGGCATGCAGCCTTGTGGGCAACCATGAGGCTGTACAACATCAATGCCAACCTGATCAGAACCATAGAATGCCTCTACGAAAAGGCGACCAGTGCAGTCTACCATGACAACAACATAGGCGAATGATTCCGAACCACAGTTGGAGTACGCCAAGGATGCCTGCTCTCCCCCACTCTCTTCAACATCTTCTTAGAGAGAATAATGGCTGACGCACTTGAAGACCACGAGGGAACAGTCAGCATCGGAGGTAGAACAATCACAAACTTGCGTTTTGCCGACGACATTGACGGACTAGCTGGGCAAGAGCAAGAGCTAGTCAGCTTGATAAAACATCTTGATGAGGCCTCCACAGCATATGGCATGCAGATCAGTGCAGAGAAAACCCAGTTGATGACAAATAATACCAATGGCATCAGCACTGACATTACCATAGACAACAAGAAACTTGAGACCGTCCATAGATTTAAATATCTGGGAGCTATAGTATCAGATGAAGGATCAAAGCCCGAGGTACTTTCCAGGATTGCCCAGACCACAGCTGCAATGACCAAGTTAAAAGTCATCTGGAACGACAAGAATATCGCAATTGGCTCCAAGATCAGACTGATGCGTTCCCTGGTCATGTCAATATTTTTGTATGCATGCGAAACATGGACCATAACAGCAGACATTGAAAGAAGGATACAGGCAATGGAGATGAGATGCTTCCGCAAACTCCTTGGTATCTCGTACAAAGATCATATAACCAAAAGGAAGTGAAAACCCGAATCGAAAACGCCATCGGGCCGTATGAAGACCTCCTGACCTCAGTGAAAAGACGCAAACTGAGGTGGTACGGGCACGTCACACGATCATCTGGACTGGCCAAGACCGTCTTGCAGGGAACAGTTCAGGGAGGGAGACGAAGAGGCAGACAGAGAAAAAGATGGGAAGACAATATCAGAGAGTGGACTGGCCTTGAATGGAATATCATTCTGCGGAAAGCTGAGGACCGTGAGGAGTGGAGGAAGTTGGTTGCAAAATCTTCAGTGGTGCCCCAACGGTCAACCAGACTACGGGACTGATGATGATAATAATTCAGATACGGAAATTATATCTTTTGAACTTATCACACAGTTTGTTTTCTTTCATATGTCCTCTTCCTTGTCTACTGGAACATTTATCTGTCAGAGACACAACTTTCTGTGCCCACCCCTTCTCTCTCTCTCTCTGTCTCTCTCTCTCTCTCCCCTCCCTTCCTCCCTCTCTCTCTTTTCTCTCTCTCACTGTCCTCCTCCTTTCTCTCCTCTCTCCCCCTTTCTCTCTCTTTTCTTTTTACTCTCTCTCTACCTTGTCTCTGTCTCCTTCCCCTCCCATCCTCCCTCTCCATACCTTTTGTTCTTAGTGCCACTAATATTGCAGTTTGGTATTGTGTTGATGTCTGTATATCATTGTAGTTTGGTATTATGTTGATGTCTGTATATCATTGTAGTTTGGTATTATGTTGATGTCTGTATATCATTGTAGTTTGGTATTGTGTTGATGTCTTTATCATTGTAGTTTGGTATTATGTTGATGTCTGTATATCATTGTAGTTTGGTATTATGTTGATGTCTGTATCATTGAGTTTGTATTTGTTGATGTCTTTTCATTGTAGTTTGTATTATGTTGATGTCTGTATATCATTGTAGTTTGGTATTATGTTGATGTCTGTATATCATTGTAGTTTGGGATTATGTTGATGTCTTTTATATCATTGTAGTTTGGTATTATGTTGATGTCTTTGTATCATTGTAGTTTGGTATTATGTTGATGTCTGTATATCATTGTAGTTTGTATTATGTTGATGTCTTTGATCATTGTAGTTTGGTATTATGTTGATGTCTTTGTATCATTGTAGTTTAGTATTATGTTGATGTCTGTATATCATTGTAGTTTAGTATTATGTTGATGTCTTGTATCATTGTGTTTAGTATTATGTTGATGTTTGTATCATGTAGTTTAGTATTATGTTGATGTCTTTGTATCATTGTAGTTTAGTATTATGTTGATGTCTTTGTATCATTGTAGTTTAGTATTATGTTGATGTCTTTGTATCATTGTAGTTTAGTATTATGTTGATGTCTTTGTATCATTGTAGTTTAGTATTATGTTGATGTCTTTGTATCATTGTAGTTTAGTATTATGTTGATGTCTTTGTATCATTGTAGTTTAGTATTATGTTGATGTCTTTGTATCATTGTAGTTTAGTATTATGTTGATGTCTTGTATTCATTGTAGTTTGTATTATGTTGATGTCTTATATCATTGTAGTTTGTATTATGTTGATGTCTTTGTATCATTGTAGTTTGGTATTATGTTGATGTCTTGTATCATTGTAGTTTGTATTATGTTGATGTCTTTGTATCATTGTAGTTTAGTATTATGTTGATGTCTGTATATCATTGTAGTTTGGTATTATGTTGATGTCTTATATCATTGTAGTTTGGTATTATGTTGATGTCTTTGTATCATTGTAGTTTGTATTATGTTGATGTCTTTGTATCATTGTAGTTTGGTATTATGTTGATGTCTTTATATCACTGTAGTTCAATTGTATTAGAGTAAATTCCTTGCGAGTGTCATAATGTGTTCATATTAATGTATGGCACCCAGGGGCCAGGACTGGATGTAAAAAGCTTGTACTGGTACCCTCACAAATATATCACGTTCCTGTTCTGCATCTCTTATTTTCCTCTCTTTCATCTTTCGTTTTTTTCTGTCCTAATCACCTATCCTCTGTTTATATCTTTTTGTCTGCTTCTCTGTTCATTTCTGTTTGTATCTATTGTCATCCCCTCTCCCTCTATCTCTGTATCTCTGTGTCTCCGTGTCTGTCCGTTTGTCTGTCAGTCTGTCTGTCTCTCTCTCTCTCTCTCTCTCTCTTTCTCCTCTCTCTCTCTCTTTCTTTCTTTCTCTTCGTCTCTCTTGTCTGTCTGTCTGCCTGTCTGTCTCTCTCTCTCTCTCTTTTTCTCTCTCTTTTTCTCTTCCTCTCTCTCGCCTGTCTGTCTGTCTGTGTGTCTGTCTGTCTTCCTCTCTCTCTCTCTCTCTCTCTGTCTCTCTGTCTCTCTGTCTCTCTGTCTCTCTCTCTCTCTCTCTCTTCTCTCGTTTTACTCATTTCCTACTCTCTCTTTCTCTCTTACTCACTCTCTCTCTTACTCACTCTCTCTCTTTCTGTCTCTGTATCTGTCTCTCTCTCTCTCTCTCTCTCTCTCTCTCTCTCCCTCCCTCTCTCTCTCTCTTTCCCCGTCCAACTCATTTCCTACCCCAGAGAAACCCAGGCTGAAACTGATTTAGAGCCCTATGGAAGTAATACAACGCTATTGTAGCTCTGCCTTTAATCGGAGATTAAGTCAGCTCCAGCTTTGGCCGAATGGCATTCCCCTCGCGCCATGCTTTCTGTTTATTGTGTGTTTGCACCAGACGCGGAGATGGGAGGGGGTCAATGTCAGCTTTTGTTGTGTGTGCAAGACAGAAGGGACGGCTGGGTATTTTCCATATTAGTTTGTGAGTGCAATCGGTTCACAGCCTCAGGGTTATCTTATTCGTGTGAGAGCATATGAAAAAAACAAAACTTTGATAACCGAGTGAGACTGAATTTCTTTTGCTGCTAGATTGAGGCGATCAGATGAAATGACGATGATAAAAAATAAGGTGCTGATGATAGTGGTGTTTGTGTTTGTGTGGCCCAACGTGTTCCATGTCCATGAATTTTGTTTTTGGGTGAAGCAAATGTACACTTCTTTCATCATTTCAAGCATAATTTCAGTGTAGGCTAGGTCTGATCTTTTCAATAACGCGCCAACATTGAAGTGCACTATAAGGATAGTAATTCTGGGGTGCTGCATAAGTCGATGTTTTTTTTGCTCATACAATGAAATTCGTGTGAGAAAGTTACTGATGTTTTGGGGTTGTTGTTTTTTTTACATTGTGTACTGTTTTGTTGGTATAATCTGCATCACATACTTCTCTGAGGCTATTCTTTGTTCTGACAACGTATGTGTAGTTGCAGAAAGAGTTTTGGTGGCAGTTGTAAGTCATCTGCCTTTTCTGTGTTCTTCCTTTGTCTCTCTCTGTCTCTGTCTGTCTGTCTCTCTACCTCTGTCCGTCTGTCCGTCTGTCTGTCAGTCTGTCTGTCTGTCAGTCTGTCTGTCTCTCTGCCTCTGTCTGTCTGTCTGTCTGCCTCTGTCCTGTCTGTCTGTCTGTCTGTCTATCTCTCTCTCTCTCTCTCTCTCTTTCTCTCTTGTTTATTCATATTTATGATGGTTGATCCAGCTCAGTGACATTATCGTTTATTAGCACTGGGTGACAGTGTGTTCGCTTTGTGAGAGACTTCATCATCACGACCTTTTGCTTTAACCTGAGATTATTCCGTCCAGTTCTAATACTGCTTTCAGAGACCCACGTAGTCAGCCGGGTCTCCCTGTTTTCCACTGTCTTCATATATCGTCTCATTCATGGGAGTGAATCGCAGAAAAATAATATCGATCAGCACTAAATCTTCACATTTGTCTCCTAAATCTGTCAATACGTTGGCAGTTTCCTTCTTCCCAACCACCACGATTCTACAGTCCCTGTAACCATGCCACACAATGTGCTTCTCCTTCCACCCACAATACCTGCATCACCCTCATCCACTTCTCTTTATATTCTGTCATGCCAATAAATTTTGCCACGTACCCATCATAAAGATTATTTCTTTAAATGAACAGGAAATGGCCAAGATACTCGTTTACAGATATTGAAAGAGAATTATCCATCATCATCATCATCAGGTGCCTTGCCACATGGCGTTGGCGATCATGGACTTCCATCTGTTTCTATCTCTTGTTGCCTCAAGCACCTCTTCCACCCTCTTTGTCTTCAGCCACCCTGCAAGTCCGTCAAATATCTTCTCCTGGATCTACCTGGTGCTCTTTTTCCCTCCAGCTTTCCCGTTGTAACCAGGTGCTCCAGTGCCCCTTTCCTCATAAAATGGCCAATAAATGTTGCCTGTCTTTTCCTGATCTTCCTTATGAATACTCTTCTAGTATCTGCCTCCATCAAGACTGTCTCGTTTGTTTTCTTTGTTGTCCATGTAACTCTCAACATTCTTCTTAGAAACCACATCTCGGCTGTCTCAATCTTGTTCTGGTTTTGCTTGTTGACTGTCCACGCCTCAAAACCGTACAACAGTATTGGTTCTATGTACCGGTAACATTCAAGAACTCTCTTCCTGATGTTAACTGATAGACATTTGTTGGTAAGAATGCTTTTCATCTTATTGAATGCTGTTTTGGCTCGGCAGATTCTGCTGGCTATTTCTGATGTGCATCTGTCGTCTGATGAAATGATCGTTCCCAGGTATTTAAACTTATCAACCTGTCTCAAGGTTGTGCCGTTTGCTGTTATTCTGCATGAGGGAATTTCATGTTTTTTACTGATCATATGACTTCAGTCTTCCTGCTGTTTAGTTCCAATCCCTTACCTTTGCTTTCTATTTCTAGTATATTCACAAGGTTTTGTAGGTCCCTTTATTTTTCTGCAATTAGCACGGTGTCATCTGCGTGTCGAATGTTGTTTA
>JAPXFY010000014.1:80479394-80504394 GCA_030674185.1 Monoplex corrugatus
TGTGTGTGCATGCGTATGTATGGGTGTGTGCCTCTGTGGGTGTGTGTGTGTGGATGCGCGCGCGCGCGCGGGTGTGTGTGTGTGTGTGTGTGTGTGTGTATGCGCGTACTCCCGCGTGCGTGTGTGTATGTGTGTGTGTGTGTGTCTGTGTGTGTGTGTGTGTGTGTGTCTGTGTGTCTGTGTGTCTGTGTCTGTGTGTGTGTGTGGAAGCAAGAGAGAGGTTAGGGCCTGATGGCCTCAAGGGACCAACGCCCTGTTCAAAGGCAGAAGACGACAGACAGACAGAGTGAGATGGTCTCTGATTGATGATCAGAAGCGTGACTCCATGGAGTGAAATGAAACTGTATTGCCCTGCGACAGGTCCATACGTGCTTCTCCCTTAATCTGCTTGCAATACTCTGAAATAATCCCCCAGCCCCAGTGATGAAGTCTAGGAATGAAAGAGGAACGGGGATTGAGATTTTAAATAGAGAGCTAAGCTCACACCGCAAGACTGACGGGCACAGTTCGTCTAAATGAAAAGCAGTGGGCAGACGAGTTTCAATAATGCTCACTGTGATTCCGCTTAAAGTACCGAGGCTACGGTACTAGTATTGAACCAGTCACTAGCATTGAACCAGTCATGATAGGGCAGATGAGGACAGAGAAGACAGTCAACGGTTGCTGTGGTTCTTTAATGTTTCTTAAAGAGTCACAGATCTATATCATCGTCATATTCACCCTTATCATCTGTTACTGTCACCAAGACTACAATATACTTAACATTGTGTGAATTTTGTGGACACGGACGATAATTCCTGAGACTGATCCATTCTTGTGTATGCCACAGAAATTCCCATCTTCTTTAACTAACATACACGCACACGTGCACGCTCAAAATCTCTGCTGAAATCGTTTAGTCAGTGGCCTCATACAGCTGCTCAGATCCCCAGGCCAGCTCTTCATCAAATTAAGAGTGCTGAGTAGCACACAGAAATCAATCTTTGCATCACAGCTCGTTTTAAATCAGTCTTTTACGACAGTCGTGTGTGTCCATCAATAGCTATCACAACACTAGGTCATCCTGAGTGAAATCAATTGCTGAAATTCGAACAGAATCTTTTCCAGTAGTTGGGCTTAACTTGAAAGGGTGCTGTCATTACATACAATGTACTGTAGGTCGACTGATGTTTTAGGTCTTTGCCTTAAATCCTCTCAAACACCTTCCGTTAGGTTGTTTCGTTTGGTTGAAAGGTAAATTATACTTGTTTCATGTTTGCAGTTATGAAATAGTCTTCCGACAAACATGAAGAGACAGAACAAACACACACACACTCACACACACGCGCGTACGCACGCACACACACACACAACGCACGCACGCACACACGCACACACTCACGCACTTTTTGGGTTTTGCAATACATTTCATTTGAGAGAAGGCAAGTTGTATAGGACAAGCCTATCAAAGTGCAGGAGCTTCATCAATGTTAATGCCTGTAACCATACTGATGACTACTATCGAAACGTCTGTATACTTTGCTAAAACTGAGCGACATTGAGGAAATATTGCTTGAACATCGTCTGAATTTTGTGGTTATATTCTGCACATACCTAGATTTTCTTATGATGCTGTACTATTGACGTCATGTCAAACATACCTAGATTTTCTTATGATGCTGTACTATTGACGTCATGTCAAACATACCTAGATTTTTTATGATGCTGTACTATTGACGTCATGTCAAAACAGCTAGATTTTCTATGATGCTGTACTATTGACGTCATGTCAAACAATGATTTAGGTCTACTGGTGTCATTTGTTAATGCGTTGAATGAAACAGACCGACCACTCATTGTTTATTGTTTGTGTTGAATTGTGATTTTTACAGACGGACGAGATTCTCTGTTTTCTTTTGTAGCGTTTTGTGGTCCTGACGTAGTAACATGTGGTTGGTTTGGTTATAGCTGATGTACAGTCTTACGTTCCCTTGTGTTCAAACTCTAATACAACTTTCATTTCATCGAGTACTGGCTATTTTAGTTAAGGGTTAACATCCCATGTTCACCACAAGAATAATGTCGCAATTAAAGGGAAATAATTATGAAGCTATGGACCATTAAGCTAACAAAAGACTGTGGACAAGAAGGGAGGAGCAGAGAAAAGAAAAGACTCAACATGTTACTTGATCCACACCAGATAGAAAATCAAAACATGGACATCACACAGATGAAGACAAGGGAGACAAAAGGACAACAACGGCACGTGAGGTTTGTGGAGAGATAGAGGATACCCATAGATGATGATGATGATGATGATGATGATGATGATGATGATGATGATGATGATGATGATGATGATGATGATGATGATGATGATGATGATTGTGATTGTCATATGATGAGATGATGATGATGATGATGATGATGATGATGTTGATGATGATGTTCGCACTCTCCCTTCGATAGATGAGTAGGCACGTTGATCTTCTGCGCCTGATGTGGGTCTTCATGTAGGATACAAGACCAACCCTGGAGGCTCGTGTTCTTCTACAGGCATGACTAGGGAAGACTTTCTGTGCTCCTGTGTTTTGCTTTTGCTGGTATCTTTTCTGTTGTGTCCTGTTCAATGTCTTTCTAGTTTTAAATGTGCCAAATGCTGTTGTCAGGTCTAGACTCACACTGTGTGGGACCCCGAGTTTTGATCGCATCAATTTTCCAAAGCTGGCACATGGCAGACACGAGCATGTCATTTTTGCCATTCCACAACGAAAATCATACTATCACAAATGAATGATAGGCTTTGTTACATGTATGATAGCTTTTTTATAAAGGATGATGCTGGCCTAGACTTTCTCCTCAATACAACTTATCCTTATACTGGAAGAGGGTGTTGGTAACAGAAATATTCATACGTAGTAAACCAAGACACAACACCAGTCCATTGGAGTTGCAAGTACCGTAGCGTTCAAGGACGTTTGGCCGAGTGGAGTACTTGCCGCTATTAGACACAGACACAGGGCAATTAGAAAACATATTTTTGACAAAGGCTGACTCCTCCTACATTAAAGGCATTAACAGAAAGAAGTCTGAAGAAAAAGAGTGAAGAAAAGCATGGCGACGATTGCCGTCTATTTGATTGTTTCCCCTGATTTAGCCAAACTACTTTATGCCAATAGTAACACCAGCACCAGCCACCTGCGTACAAATAGCGAGCTTACGTATAATAAATATCAACGAAGTAACAAACTCTTGAGAGTCACGGAGTTATCTCCCATGTAGAATTTCTCAAACCCAACACAGTTTGCGCTACCCATTCAGCTAGCATAGACGCAGCCACAAAGTATAAAGTGGTAAGCTCAGAACTTTAAGGAATTTTAAGGAATATTCTGAGCTTACCACTTTATACTTTGTGCTGCGTCTATGCTAGCTGAATGGGTAGCGCAAACTATGTTGGGTTTGAGAAATTCTACACGGGAGATAACTCTGTGACTCTCAATAGTTATGTTACTTAGTTGATATTTAAAATTCTCTCTGCTTCCTTCTTATTTCCTTTGGTATTACATATAATAGACCCTCTTTAAACAAGTCCAGCAGTCAGAACAAACAACAAGCATGACACCACTTTAGCCCCAGATATTCTTCACAGACTATTACTGTGTACCACAGCTAGAACAAGACCGACAAGCAGAGATCGATATGTCGGGCGCCATCCATTGGAAAAGCCTTCTCTGACTGGGACAGGACCAGACGTGGCAAGATCTTGCAGCTTACAGCACGCCTGGTTATATTACAAGCCTGAGGGAACCTCTGGCCGTGCACCATTCTGTCTCCATAATACGCCGGCCACTTGTCAGATGCCTGCTGATGGATGAGGGCCCAAAGCATAACTGACGGCTGGTGCCACGATGAAACTTCTTCCTTCAGTGTGAGGACGTGGTATGCGTCTCTCGACTTGGCGCAAGTCAGATAACAAACAATACAGAGACTGACGGTCGGTCGTTGAAGGGAAGAGTGTAGAGTGTCTTGACTTTGCTTCATATTCCTTGTTTTTCAATCCTCTTTTAAAAGAAAAAGACACTCAAAGACAAGAGATATTTCAAGTAATAATGTGATTTCTTTCTTTCTTTTATTGAAAGTGATAAAAAGTAAAGGTCAGAATAACAAGATGTATGTCTTCTCTTTGTTGCATTTTGATTGTGTTCGTTTGTTTTCATTTTTTGTATGTTTATTTTTGTTTATATATTTTCGCTTTTTTTTTTTTTTTGTTTTTTTTGTTTTTTTGTTTTTTGCTTTTATATATGTGGGCGAGGTGTTTTGTGTAGATATATATTGAAAGGAAGAGACCTAAAACATAAGATAATTTCATCCATAAACATCATAGAATTTTTTCTGATATATTTTGTTTACCTGTGTGTGTGCGTTGTAGGTGTCATAGTTGCACGTGCACACACACACACACACACACACACACACACACACACACACACACACACACACACACACACACACACACAGCAAGGTGTTGTTTTATGCATGAATGTGAGCTTTATGTCTTTATGGGATCAGAGTGTAAATTGCTGATTGACCCTTTGATGTTTCCCCTTATTCGTGTGTCTACCTCTGTGTTTCTATCATTGATTTTATTGATTGATTTTATCTGTTGTATCAATCATCCATATATTTTCTTCTCTCTTTATCTGAATCAGAAATGGTAGGATTTATGCATGATCCAGACAATTCGTCTGACAAAGAATCGAAGAGACATGTGTTGGAATAGGCATATCATTGTGATTGAAGATAAAACAATATCTTTGTGATGCAAGCAGCTGCAAGGAATTGCTAAACAAAAATGTAAACAATGAAAAAGAAATACACGAACACCAGCATGATAAAGGACATTAATATAATAACAAGAATACAAACCAACAGAGAAAAGAAAGAAAGAAGAGACAGGAACAACAAACGTAGACTTTTAAAATCATGTTTACGCCGTCTTACAGCAGAAGAAAATTAGACACAAAGGAATTAGAAATAGCGAAAAGATAGCTGCGTGTGTAACTGTTGCCATAAATTAGAAATAATGAGATAGCTGCGTGTGTAATATTATTGCTGCCATGAATTGGGAATAATGTAAGATATACGTGTGTGTAACTGTTGCCATAAATTTTCTCTCTCTCTCTCTCTCTCTCTCTCTCTCTCTCTCTCTCTCTCTCTCTCTCTCCCTTCTCTCTCTCCCTCCCTCTTTCTTCCTCTCTCTCTCTCCCTTCTCTCTCTCTCCTCTCTCTCTCTCTCCCCTCTCTCTCTCTCTTCCTCTCTCCCTCTCTCTCTCCCTCTCCCTCTCTCTCTCTCTCTCTCTCTCTCCTCTCTCTCTCTGTCTCCCTCTCTCTCTCCCTCCCTCTCTCTCTCTCTCTCTCTCTCTCTCTCTCTCTCTCGCTTGCTGGTATTCCTGAAATGAGCTAGCTTGTTGGCACAACAGATAGAGGTTTTTATTGACATTTGTAGTAAGTCCCAAACGCTAACATGAAACCTGATTTTTATCCTACAAGCATTCATCTGGTGACGTCAGCTTGGCTTCGGATAAAGAATATTAGGACATGTCATATTCTGTCCACATTATTTTTTGTCAGTTTAGAGGGTTTTGCCAGGCTTGACAAATTTACAATGAGGACTGCTGCAAGATAAGGGGAGGGTCACATATGGAACTGCTCTAGTGTAAGAAATCCCTCAAATGAATGTTCCATATCTAAAACATTGTCGTTGTCGACGACGACAGACGAACACCATCTAAAACACAGTCCTTCATTTTGGTGTTGGTGTCGGTAACCACATTTCTTGTAAACGCATACTGTCAAATTCTATCACTGTTTTTATTTTTAGCGTTCCTTTTTTTTCCGGATGCATTATGCATACTGTTGTGTTCATACTGTGCAGGAGGTGTGTTACTGCACAGTCTGCATACTCTGTCTTTGGTGGGTGTGCATTCTGCTGTTTTCATGATTCCATGAGCTATCGGAATTGACACTACCCACAAGATTTTTAAGTGCATATACATGTATGGTGCACTAAGTTTTTAAAACTTCATTCACTGAAAGGTAGGAGGGTTAGGGGGGATTTGATACAGGTATACAAAATAATGAATGGGATGGATACGCTATCAGTTGAAACATTTTTTTCCTTTCCACAAGCTAGTATAACAAGGAATGCTGAAGGTAAAATATTTGTTAAACACAGAAATACTAACACAAGAGCGTTTTGTTTTTCTAACAGAATAAAATTCCTTTTGAAATTAAAATTACTAACAGCATTAACAAATTCAAAAATTTCCTGGACGATGACGCAGAATTCAAAATTTTATTTAAAAAAATAGACTGAAGCAGATTTGCTCAAGTATGAATATTAAGGCATGCTTTTCAGACCCCGAAGAAGAAAGCGTAAAACAAAAAAGTTAGGGCGTTAAAAGGCCAGAAGGCCTAGGCTACGAGCCAGCCCTCAGCTACTACTACTACTACTACTACTACTACTACTGTGCGTGTACACACACACACATATACAAGAGGTTCAGACACTAGCAAGTATGCAAATATGTTGAGTTGGGAGACGGGAAAAAATATTCAACCTTTTGTCCACCAGGCGTGAGGTACCTTTATATAGGATCGAACCCTGTCCTTCCGACTTGTAGTCTGACGTCTTGCCTACTTGACTTCAAGGCTGCCGCTAGTTGATTAGAGTTTAAGGCAGCGAAAGAAGGACAACAAACACGAGGGGTAATTGGTTGCAGATATTCTATTACTGCAGATGTAATTGGTTTAACAATTATGCCATGACACTTGTGAGGGAGAAGACTCCTTGCATTTTTCACGCTTAGGTTAGCTAATTATAGTTCCTTTGAGGGTTGTGTAGCTAGAAAAGACTGTTCAGTTGAATACCTCGGGGGTGTCCACTTTCAGAGCGTGTTTTGATCTGCCACATCTTGATCGCAGTTTTTTTGTTTTTTCTTTGTCTGTTTGTGCTTCTGTGTGTAGCTCTGTTAGTTTCTCTCCGTCTGTGTATTTGTGTCTCTCTATCGTGTTTCTTCGTTTGTTCATGTCTTTGTGTATCTGTCTGTATCTCTGTTTGTCTGTGTGTCTATGAATGTGTCTCTGTCTCTCTATCATCAGTCTGTGTCTCTGTCTGTATTTCTGTCTGTAGTTGTCTGTTTCTGCTTGTCTGTTCCTTTTTTCTCTCTGACTAGCTCTGTTTTTTTTTGTTTTTTTTTTGTTTTGTTTTTGTTTTTGTTTTTGTTTTGTTTTTTTGTTTTTTGTCTCTGCCTGTCTCTATTTTTCTCTGCCTCAATCTGTCTCTTTCTATCTGATTGTCTGTTTGCCTCTCTGTCTCTGTATCTGCCTCTCTTGCTCTCTCTCTCTCTCTCTCTCACTCTCTCTGTCTCTCTCTGTCTCTCTCTCTCTCGCTCTCTCTCTCTCTCTCTCTCTCTCTCTCTCTCCTCTGCCTGTCTGTCTGTCTCTCTCTCTATCTCTCCTCTGTCTGTCTGTCTAACTCTCTCTCTCTCTCTCTGCTCTCTTGGCTCTTCCCCCCTCTCTTTTCTGCTTCTTCCTCTCCCTTGTCTCTCTTCTCTCTCTGTCTGTATGTCTCTCTATATCTCTCTATTTCTCACACTCACTCTCGCTCTGTTTCTCTGTTGGTGTCTCTGTCTCTGTCTGTCTGCCTGTCTATCTGTCTGTCTATCTGTCTCTCTGTCTGTCTGTCTGTGTGTGCGTGCGCGCGCGTGTGTGTGTGTATGTGGTGCGCGCGCGCACGCTCTTTGCTCTCTCTTCCCCCTCTCCTCTCCTCTCTCTGTCTCTGTCTGTCTCTCTATCTCTGTCTCTGTCTGTCTGTCTGTCTGTCTGTCTGTCTGTCTCTCTTTCTTTCTCTATTTACCCCTGTCTACGTATTTTTAGTTTTTGTTTTTATATGAAGACAAGAAAACATCAAAGGAAACACTTTTCCGGAATTTACTCCACAGACTGTGTTTCCCGATGGATATGTCGACCTAGAGTCCCTCCTACGCCCTATCCATATCGCTCCACTGTTATATGTTGGTGACGTGTCAGCGCCATGATGCTGACAGTGGCTGTGTGATGCCCACACAACTTGGTGCTGTGTTTGGAATACAGCATCTGTCTGTGAACTCTTTGGATCTGACAGTCCTTAGCTTGCCGTGGACTTCGGGATGATAAAATACCATTCACCCTGTATTCTCCATGCCTATGTACACACTAGCCTCAGGACCAACACCATAAGACATGGTGTACTAATTATCAGGAGATCAAAATGCACAGTAATTTAAGCATACCGGGAGAAATTTAGAGTCCTGATTCAGATATTTTGTGTTCTGGTGTTAGCTGTTTAAGCATCGGCTTTACATATATGTCTCTGTGTTGTTTTTTCGTTAAAAAGGAGTTATACCATGTCGGCGTCCAATAATTTGAAATTATCTTTCAAAGATAATTTCTTTTTAAACTGTTGTCAGATAACATAATCCTTGTATGTGGCAAAAAGCCCTGTGCACTGGCAAGGTCTGAAAATAGAAAGCAGTAGGCGCTGGGTTTTCTCTTCATAGCAGAATTGGTTAGAATATTTCCCTGTGTTTCAAATTAATCATCTTTATTGATCCTTGTTTGCTCTCTGACTTCCTACACCTGAACACTCCTTCAGTTTCGCTCTTCTATCTTCCTGACGTAAGAACAAAACGATGGTTAGCGAGCATTTTTCTATCGACGCCCTGCCACCGGGAACCAGCTTCCATTCTCTGTTTGACATTCACAGTCCTTGCAGTCTTTCAAAACCAATCTAAAGACCCATCCATTCTCAACGTAATATCTTGTTGAATTCCCCACCTGTCTCACTTTCCTCTCTTCTTTACCATAACAACTTTCTTTTCTGTCTGTCTGTCTCTCTCTGTCTCTGTCTCTGTCTCCCTATCTCTGTCTCTGTCTGTCTGTCTGTCTGTCTGTCAGTCTGTCTGTCTGTCTGTCTGTCTCTCTCTCTCTCTCTCTCTCTCTCTCTCTCTCAATCTCTCTCTGTACATATAATTTCATTCTCTGAATCAAGCACTGTCCATCATTTCATTGCGCAATGTGAACTATTTTCATCCATTTACAATTTGCCATTTTCTGTTGAAAGAATTACATATTTTGATCATGTACCATTTGTTTGTTTGTTTTAGAAATAAAAGTCAGAACTGATATAGTTAATGAAGATGGAAGCAAACCACAATGGAATGAAAACGAGTTTTGCAAGAAGCGTGTAGAATATTGAGTACGAAGGCGATTATTTCTTTACACTCTGAAGAGCAGCGATAAACATGAAAAAAAAAACTTACATTGCTGAGAATATCCTCATTCGTGATGTAGCTGGAGCTTTTTGACATCTTTGTGCAGTGTCTAAAGAATGATGGGGTTTGTATGATCAAAAGATTACCTGTCAGAGAAGCAAACGATCAGAATGGGTCGATGATGGATATCAACAGACAGAATCAGCAAGCACAAGGAAATCAAGAAAAACTGGAGAAAAACCAAACGGGAAGAAGATACAATCCTATATGTGAAAGAAAGAAAACAGTGTTTTATTAAAGACAAAAAGACACGTGTTCATGAAACCGAAGACTGACTAATAAACCAGGGGAAAATAGATTCATCGCAAGTCTGGAAAGAATTAAAAAACGTAGGTTCTGGAAATAAAGACAGAATCAAGAATAAAATCAGTAGCCATGAATGGTTTAACCGTTTCAAGAAAGTGTTTCAATGGGAAAAACATTTCAACATTACATAAATGTAGTAGACCCGCAAGAAGAATCTACAATATATATATATATATATTATTTCATATGTAGATATATATATAGATATATACAGATATATATTATTAATATACATAGATGGTATTTCAGCTAAAATGATCAATATGGTGGGAAGAGTGTCAAGTTATTCCTCACAGACTTCTTGATTACAATTGTTCATTAAGGAGCGTGTCCACAAGGGGCAAAAACCATGACCGTAGCAATACACTAGAAAGGGAATCCTCAAAATCCGGACATTTATAGCGGAGTTTCTTTACTAAGTATTATCCTTATGTTATATACGACAGTGTTGAATACGAAATTGTACATATGGGTCATCACCATCAGGTGCCTTGCCACATGGCGTTGGCGAACATAGACTTCAATCTGTCTCTATCTCTTGTTGCCTCAAGCATCTCTTCCACCCTCCTTGTCTTCAGCCACTCTGCAAGTCCGTCTAGTACCTTCTCTCTGGGTCTACCTGGTGCTCTCTTTCCCTTAGATTTCCTGTTGTGACCAGGTGCATCCAATTTCCCTTTCCTCATAAAATGGCCTATAAATTTGCCTGTTTTTTCCTAATCTTCCTTATGAATGATCTACTTGTGTCTGCCTCCATCAAGACCGTCTCGTTTGTTTTCTTTGCTGTCCATGGAACTCTCAACATTCTTCATAGAAACCACATCTCGGCTGCCTCAGTCTTGTTCTGGTTTTGCTTATTAACTGTCCACGCCTCACAACCGTACAACAGTATTGATTCATATAACATTCAAGAACTCTCTTCCTGATGTTAATTGACAGGCATTTGTTGGTAAGAATGCTTTTCATCTTATTGAATGCTGTTTTGACTTGGCCGATTCTGCTGGCTATTTCTGACGTGCATCTGCCGTCTGGTGAAATGATCGTTCCCAGGTATTTAAACTTATCAACCTGTCTCAAGGTCGTGCTGTTTGCTGTTATTTTGCATGAGGGGATTTCATGTTTTTTACTGATCACCATGACTTCAATCTTCCTGCTGTTTAGTTCCAACCCCTTACCTTTGCTTTTAATTTCTAGTATATATTTTGTAGGTCCCTTTCATTTTCTGCAATTAGCACGGTGCCATCTGCGTATCAAATGTTGTTTATCATTTTTCCTCCAACCTTTAATCCAGGGTCTTCCTCTAGGTTTCTCATGATGTTTTCGCTGTAAAGTGAAAACAGATCTGGTGACAAAACACAACCCTGTCTGACTCCTCTTTTGGTGTTTTGGAAAGAGCTTATATTGTTTTCTGTTCCCATTGCAGCTGTTTGTTCCCAATTCATATTTCTGATTATTCGTAGATCTTTTCCATCAATATTGATTCTTTCTAGTTGGTTGATCAATTCTTCATGTCTTACCCGATCGAAAGCCTTGGTATAGTCAACAAAGCATAAATACAAATCCTTATTCATCTGGATTGACCTCTCTATGATGGTTCGTAGGAAGTATATGGCATTAATAGTTCCTTTCCCTTCCACAAATCCACACTGTTCTTCTGCTATTTCTCTTTTGATTCTATTCCTTGTCCTCATCATGATTATTCTTAACAGGATTTTTGTTACATGACTCATCAAACTGATTGTGCAATGGAGTTCGCATTCTATAGCCCCTGTCTTCTTTGGATATGCAATGAAAATTGATTTTGACATATCTTTGGGGATTTTTCCAGTGTCGTAAATTTCATTTAGGAGGATTGTTATTTTTTCAATGCCAATTTCCTGGGTAGAATAGATCATTTTAAGTTCAGAAAGCAAAGCTGGATTTGATCAAAAGCGTTGAACTGTTGATCAGATATTAACTCTGCATTTTACCATGGAGAGATGCTTGTCTCGAGAAGGAAGAAAACTATTATTGTCTTTATTTACTTCAAAAATGTTTTTGATTCTTTTTGTCACGAATAACGTTTTCAGTGCATTAGAAACCAAGACGTTAAAGGAAAGTCTTTTAATGTTTACTGTACAATCAGCCATTTATGAGCCATTGTTATCTGAACTGTTAGAATGTCCAGTTAGGGTGAGACATGGATGTGTGTTTAGTCTGACTTCATTCTGAATATGTACATTGTATGTATGTATGTGTGTAGGTGTGTGTGTATGTATGCATGTGTGTGTATGTATGTATGTATGTATGTGTGTGTATGTGTATGTATGTATGTCTGTCTGTATGTATGTATGTGTGTATGTATGTATGTGTGTGTATGTGTATGTATGTCTGTCTGTCTGTTGTACTGTATGTATGTATGTATGTATGTATTGTGTGTATGTGTATGTATGTCTGTCTGTCTGTATGTCTGTCTGTCTCTCAGTATGTCTGTCAGTCTGTCTGTATGTATGTATGTATGTATGAACGTACGTACGTACGTATGTATGTATGCATGTATGTATGTATGTATGTACATTACCTAGTCAGCAAACCTTACGGATGTCAAAGGCAAGCATGGTGTATGGTTACTTCAGGGTATGATAGAATCGTTTATTTTACTGTTTGTAGACGACATTAACACTATTATCAGTTACGCTCATGGCCTACAGAATCAACTGGATGTATTAAAAAGTGCTACAGAAACATGATATCACTTGTAAATATTGGCAAAACAAAAGTAATGGCGTTTAGGAAAGTTTTCTATAAAAACTGGGAAATGGTTCTCCAAGCCTGAAGTAGTAATAATGACTGAAACATGGGATTTCATTTTACAACAGTTTTAAATGTCAAGAGAGGCATTGCACATTTAGCAGCATAAGTTAAGAAAACAATATACAGTAAAATAACATAATTTAGAACCACAAGGAAATAGCAATTCATGAACTTCATGATACTACATGTACAATGTCTTATTACATCATCTGAGATTTTGGCCCTTCAAACACAATCATGTAGAAAAAAATACATATGATGGGATGTAAAATGTTCTTTGGTGTACATGTCAAGACCCTAACAGGATAGTGTATGACGATTTAAGAAGACATACACTGCACATACACTCATGTGTTTCATGGTAAGGATATTGCTTCAAACTCTTACGAACAAAACGACAAAAGATTACCATACAAAGCCTTAAGCATGCTCCTAGAATTAGAATGGACGAGAAAGGATTGTTGGGCGTCTGAGGTAAAAAAAAAAGAAAAAGTATTGTGTGGACTTTAGGGTTGGGTCAAGGTGTAGATATGTAAAGTGTTCTTAAACACATTTAAGCATTGACCTGTGGATTTGTTCGTTCAAGAATGGTTTGGCTACAGATATTTAAAACTATTTTTAAAAAAGAGAAAGAGCTTGTAAATACATACGTTTTAGGGTGGCTATTAACAAAAGAAATTCTATGCACTCCCACTTCACAACAATGTGCATGTATACAGTGATTCAGACTGGGAAAATATCCTGTTACAGAAAAAATGAAATATGGGGAAATACAAAATTAATAACATAGAAACATATTTCATCTTTCTTCGGGCTACTGTTCCTTTATCAAAGCATTCTGTTCAGTCATGTGTTTTGCATTTGTCTTTTTTATTTTCTTAAATGAATTTTTTGTTTCTTTGTTTGTATTCACACTTAAAGCATATCTATGTCACCTCCCCCCTTTTGCGTATGCATTTGTGTGTGCGTGCGTGCGTGCGTGTGTGTGTGTGTGTGTGTGTGTGTGTGTGTGTGTGTGTGTGTGTGTTATAAAAAAGAATGTAAGTGCAAACAGAAAGGGAAGGGATTTGTGCATTAGTGGCATGGGCAAGCCGTCAGATGTCCAGTGGGTAGGTCTGGCATTTCTGTCTGCAGTATGTACATCCTGTCATGTGGCTAAACAGTGAGGGTTCTTCCGATCTCCCAGGTCAACCTGTCTCCACATCTGTTATTGCATAAATCTCCTCCGTGTGTATATACGCAGGCAGATGTCGAATATGCACGTTAAAATCCTGTAAGTCATGTCTTTGGCTTATACAAATTGCAGGCATGCACTTCCAGATAAGACAAGATGTGCACACTGCATAACAACATATTGCTAGCACAATTTTGGCCTAACAACGCGCATACACATATCCGACAAAAGTCTGAACGCTAAAAATATAAACAAAAGGAAAACAAAACCAAAAACACGCCACAAAAAACGAAGAAACAAAAATAAACAAAGAAACAAAGAACTGAAGGAAACACAACCCAAATTGTAGCTGTCAAATCAGATTCCACTGGACACTGGATATGAGTGGGACAGAAGGAGACAGTACAGCCAATCACATGTCCCTGCTTTTAATTATCGGTTACGTGTAATGCAATGGTTTTATGCCAGGTCTCCGCTGAACAAGCCCTGCTCTGGCACTCATTAAAATTCAGTCTTCTGCTACTGACGCATGAATGAAGGAGCCAGACAAAATAAGGCGGATACCAAGTCTCATCCCATATGTTCCGGTCTCTCCCTAGCGTCCGTTCTTTTTCGCAACAGTGATGATTTTCCGATTATTAGGAGAAACATGGGAGTATCGGGGACTCTTTAGTATAAACAGAATCCTCACCATCTGCAAATTATGTGCTATTTTTTGACACTCCCTTCGTTTCTGCCTTGCTCCTTTGCTCTCTCTCTCTCTCTCTCTCTCTCTCTCTCTTCTCTCTCTCTCTCTCTCTCTGTCTCTCTGTCTCTCTCTTTCTCTCTCTCTCTCTCTCTCTCTTTCTCTCTCTCTCTGTCTGTCTGTCTGTCTGTCTGTCTGTCTTTCCCTCTCTCTCTCTCTCTCTTCTTTCTTGTTTATTACCTGTATCATCATCATCATCATCATCAGGTGCCCTGCCGCATGGCGTTGGCGACCATGGACTTCCAACCATCTCTATCTCTCGTTGCCCCCAGCATCTCCCCCACCCTCTTCATCCCCAGCCACTCTGCAAGTCCGTCCAGCATTCTCTCCCTGGGTCTACCTGGTGCTCTCTTTCCCTCCAGCTTTCCCGTTGTGACCAGGTGCTCCAAATCCCCCTTCCTCATAAAATGGCCTATAAATGTTGCTTGTCTTTTCCTAATCTTCCTTATCAGTGATCGACTTGTGTCTGCCTCCATCAAGACTGTCTCGTTTGTTTTCTTTGCTGTCCATGGAACTCTCAACATTCTTCTGAAAAACCACATCTCGGCTGCCTCGATCCTGCTCTGGCTTTGCTTGCTGACTGTCTACGCCTCGCATCCGTACAACAGTATTGGTTCTATATAACATTCAAGGACTCTCTTTCTGATGTTAATTGATAGGCATTAGTTGGTAGGAATGCTTGTCATCTTCTTGAGTGCTGTTTTGGCTTGGCCGATTCTGCCAGCTATTTCCGATGTGCTTCTGCCGTCCGATGAAATGACCGTTCCCAGGTATTTGAACTTATTAACCTGTGTCAAGGTTGTGCCATTTGTTTTTATTTTGCATGAGAGGATTTCATGTTTTTTTTACTGATCACCATGACTTCAGTCTTCCTGCTGTTTAGTTCCAACCCCTTACCTTTGCTTTCTGTTTCTAGTATATTCGCAAGGTTTTGTAGGTCCCTTTCATTTTCTGCAATTAGCACGGTGTCATCTGCGTATCGAATGTTGTTTATCATTTTCCCTCCAAACTTTAATCCAAGGTCTTCTTCTAGGTTTCTCATGATGTTTTCGCTGTATAGTGAAAACAGTTCTGGTGACAAAACACAACCCTGTCTGACTCCTCTTTTGATGTTTTGAAAAGAGCTTATATTGTTTTCTATTCTCATTGCAGCTGTTTGTTCCCAGTACATATTCCTGATTATTCGTAGATCTTTTCCATCGACATTGAGTCTCTCCAGTTGGTTGATCAATTCATCATGTCGTACCCGATCGAAAACCTTGGTTTAGGTCAACAAAGCATAAATACAAATCCTTATTCATCTCAATTGACCTCTCTATGATAGTTCTTAGGATGTATATGGCATTAATAGTTCCTTTCCCTTCCACAAATCGACACTGTTCTGCTATTTCTCTTTTGATTCTATTCCTTGTCCTCATCATGATTATTCTTAACAGGATTTTTGTTACATGACTCATCAAACTGATTGTGCGATGGAGTTCGCATTCTATAGCCCCTGTCTTCTTTGGATATGCAATGAAAATTGATTTTGACATATCTTTGGGGATTTTTCCAATATCATTACCTGTATATTTTCCATAAAACCTTTGTCTGATGGGATTGATAACTGGGAAAATTGAGAACGTGTATTAATTGCATTTTCTAGCTCTAACCATATGTTTAAGTATAGTGGCAATTGCATGTTGTTGGTTTTTTTTACTGACTTAGTAATGCCTCCTGATTTTTATTCTGATTTGTTTGTTTTTCTTCATCCCCCCTGTCACAAACTCGGTGGACTGGCCAACGACTCGGGCGTAGGGGCATATCCTTTGATTATTTTCTTTTTGCCAGGATCACTGATGTGTTTAGATACGTGTGTACTGCTTGATGAGCAGACTACTGGCATTTAAGCACTAATAATGATAATGATAATAATAACAAGAGTCCTAGTAATAATGACAACAACAATAACATAACAACAAGAATAACCGGAATTGTAATATTACTACTGCTGCTACTACTACTACTTCTACTGCTGCTGCTACTACTTGTAGTACTACTACTACTATTACTACTACGGCTGCTGCTGCTACTACTTATAGTACTACTACTACTATTACTACTACGGCTGCTGCTGCTGCTGCTGCTACTACTACTACATTACTACTACTATTACTACTCCTCTTGATTACAGTGACAACGATCATAATATGATTATAATATAACAGGTAACAATAAACATAATGATAATGATGATGATGATGATGATGATGATGATGATGATGATGATGATGATGATGATGATGATGATGATGATGATGATGATGATGATGATGATGATGATGATGATGATAATGATAATACTACTACTACTTCTAGCAGTAAAATAATAATCATAATAGTAATAATAATAATTAAATGACGATGATGATAATGATGATGACAATTATCATGACGACGACGACGGCGACGACGACGACGACGACGACGACGATGATGATGATGATGATGATGATGATGATGATGTGACAGTGGTGGTGGTGATGGTCGTGGTGATGATGATGCTGATAATAACTGACAAAACGATCCTGGTATGGTGTTCACGTGATAAATGATTTTGTTTTTGTTCGGTTCCGTCTGGTTTGGGGGGAGGAGAAGATGTTGGGGGTGCAGACTAAAATGCAGTGCTCATGATTTATTCCTTTGATGGACAGTTTTTCATTTATATATATATATATATATATATATGTATATGTATATGCATATGTATATGTATATATACTTACAAACATGTATATGTATATGTATATATATATATATATATATATATATATATATATATATATATATATATATATATATATATATATATGTACTGCGGCCGAAAATATGAAAATGGCTTGATTTCTTTCCTCATAAGATTGTTCTGAAATGTGTAAAATATGCCTTGCATGATTCAGCATAAATTTTAACAACACTAAGATTCTGTATTATTTAGCAATCTATTCATTTATACAAATAAGTACTTATCTACTTTGTTGAAAACCCTTTGATGTTAATGATATAATTGTGTGTGGTGTGGACTGCAAGTTTAAGTAAACAGAATGCACAACTTAACAAAACAGTAGCTCTGTATGAGGATTGGTAACAATGGTCTCATTACTAAAGACAGCAAAGTGTTAAAGACTTCATGTTCCTCTGGGCTTATCATAATGAGGGCAGTGACCATATCCCGTCCTTCACTGTCTTATCCGTCCTGACCATGGAGGTGGACAGGCGCCTTTAGACCACTGGACGGACCAGACAGCCTGCTGAGGTCAAGGCAGGCACAAATCTGGTCAACCACCGATTTGACATACTTGGTTGACTGAGCTTAACATCATCTCTTGAGAGTGACTGCTCAACCCCCATCCCCCCACCCCTTTTCACCAAGTTATTTTCTGATTCCTCAGGTCAAAAGCTTTAGCTATCAACAACAGGCAATGTAAATGTCACCAGGCGAGTTCTCTCAATCTTTTCCGGTGATCTTGTTTTTTCTGATTTCCATCAGCAGAAAGGAAAAATACTGGTATTCTATGGCCATATGTTGTTTTTCTTTAGTCTTTACATTCATTTTGGTATGTGTTGCATTGTCTCTTTCTGCCATTGCGTTGGAAAGTTTCAGGCCTATTAACAGATTGCATCATCGCCAAACTGCCCTCTGCAGGCTGCACTAATAGTGATGGAAGGTTTTAAATCCTGCAAATCATTATAAAAACAAGATAAGACAGAAAGCAAGATAGAGTGGAGAGGAACTACAGATAGTAAGTCATTAATGATAAAACACCATAATGTTAATGATAACACGGGGATAGGATGGAGCGGAGAAAAAGAAGATAAAGCACGGAGACGATGAACAAAAATAAACAAACAAAAACGAAAAGGGAGAGAGAGAGAGAGAGAGAGAGAGAGAGAGAGAGAGAGAGAGAGAGAGAGAGAGAGAGAGAGAGAGAGAGAGAGAGAGAGAGAGAGAGAGAACAAGAACAAGAACAAATTTTATTTATGGGGGTATGAAAAAAGCAAAATGTATGCTTTTTTTACATCCAGCCCCCGCCCAAAGAGGGTCTACATCACACTACACATAGATTATACCTTAGATAACATAGATACTCCAACGACGAAATCATTACACTTTCAGACAGACAGACAGACAGAAACACAGACAGAAACACAGACAGAGAGTGTGAGAGAGAGAAACAAACAGAGAGAGAGTCAGAGAGAGAGAGAGTGAGAAAAGGAGAGACATACAGACAGTGAGAGAGAGAAAGACAGAGTCAGAGAGACAGTAAGAAAGTCAGATAGAAAGAGGGAGACAGAGAGATAGAGAGAGAGACAAAGACAGTCGAACAGACAAGCAAACATAGAGAGTCAGATAAACAGAGACCGAAAGAGAGAGAGTGATAGCGAAAGAGAGAGACACACAGAGACAGAGAAAAAGAGACGGATAGTAAGAGAGAGACACAGAGACAGAGATAAAGACACGGATAGTAAGAGAGAGACAGAGAGAGAGAGAAGCCGTCATCAATTACTATTGATCAGATGACAAGGATTTTGACCGACACCTTCCTGTTAGGACACGTGTTAGCTGGTTTTCAGAAATTAGACACCTCACGACTTGCGGGCATCTGGATTATGCATGCTACGCTTCTCTGTAGCGCATTACTGCCGCAAAAACGATATAATTAATTGTTTTCACACCTTACAGACACATAAACAGACAGTTAGACAGACACACACACATACATACACAGGCGCACACACACACACACACACACACACACACACACACACCACACACACGCAGTCACACACACATACACACACACACTTATACATAATATATATATATATATATATATCATCATCATCATCATCATCATCATCATCAGGTGCCCTGCCGCATGACGTTGGCGATCATGGACTTCCATTTGTCTCTATCTCTCGTTGCCCCTAGCATCTCCCCCACCCTCCTCGTCCCCAGCCACTCTGCAGGTCCGTCCAGCATTTTCTCCCTGGGTCTACCTGGTGCTCTCTTTCCCTCCAGCTTTCCCGTTGTGACCAGGTGCTCCAAATCCCCCTTCCTCATAAAATGGCCTATAAATGTTGCCTTCTTTTCCTAATCTTCCTTATGAGTGATCTACGTGTGTCTGCCTCCGTCAAGATTGTCTCGTTTGTTTTCTTTGCTGTCCATGGAACTCTCAACATTCTTCTTAGAAACCACATCTCGGCTGCTTCAATCTTGTTCTGGCTTTGCTTGTTGACTGTCCACGCCTCACATCCGTACAACAGTATTGGTTCTATGTAACATTCAAGAACTCTCTTCCTGATGTTAACTGATAGGCATTTGTTGGTAAGAATGCTTGTCATCTTCTTGAATGCTGTTTTGGCTTGGCCGATTCTGCCGGCTATTTCTGATGTGCATCTGCCGTCTGATGAAATGATCGTTCCCAGGTATTTGAATTTATCAACCTGATATATATATATATATATATATATATATATATATATATATATATTATATTTATATAATATAATTATATTATATAAATATACATACATACACAGGCACACACACACACACACACACACACACACACACACACACACACACACACACACACACACACACACACACACACACATACACAAGAGCAAACTTTGACATACACCACACTGATTTAAAGAAAGAAGATAATATCAACTTATTAGCGAGTCGAGTTAAATGTCATATTGAACACTTTTATCCAAATCATTTAAAAATCTACACAGATGGCTCATTAATTGAGAAAATAGCAGGTTCTGCGTTTCTAATACCAGCTCTTAAAATAGAGAAATCTTTCCATATAGGACCCAACAAATCAATATTTACAGCTGAACTCTTTGCAATACTGATGGCTTTGAATTACTTAGTAAATTATCCTCGAAATATATCACAAATCCTTTTCTGCGTTGATTCTAAATCAGTGCTTCAGGCTCTTGAATTAATGAAATTAGACACTAGATCTGAAATGGTAATAGAAATTAGCCATTTAATTCATTACTTATCCCTAAGAGGAACTGATCTTACTTTTTGTTGGATACCATCTCATTGTTCGTTTCATCATAACGATGTGGTTGACAGGGCTGCCAAACGAGGAGCTAAGGGTTCACCAGAATCAAACAACATAAAGCTTTCTCCCTCTTTAAATGAATCTTGTAATTTAGTAGACGCCTATGTTTGGAAACTGTTTCAAGATAATCAGAAAAAGTACAATACTAATAGCATGGATTTTAAAATCAGCAAAATCAGTAAACAGTCTACTACAAACAGATATATACAGTCCCTTATGTATAGGTGGAAACTCGATGCATTCAAAACAAAGTACACCAGAAATATTGCCTGTCTTTGTGGACAGAAAATAACGACCAGTCATTTACTTTCTTGCATTAGTATAAAGCGATACATTCAGATACTTTCTACTCACACAATTTCCGACATATTTGAATCATCATTATTGACATATGAATTTTTCGTCAGCCTATCTAAAAGTCCAATAGTTCAATATTTATAATTCGTCATCTACTAAATTACAAGATTCGTTCATAGTTACAGTTAGCTAGTTTATTGTAATATTTGTTGTAGTATGCTACTTCATTTGTCATGTTTATGCTTCCCTCCGACATTTGCATTGTCCTTGCTTCTTACTTGTTTTTCACATGGTTTCAGCCCGAATATGTTTTTTGATGCTCGAGTGGGCTAAAAGTAATATGAATTTAAACTTGAACTTTTTTTTTTTTCATTTTTATTTTCTTTTTTTTTTTATTATTATCTACTCCCCTTCCCAACATCGCTTCGGTTTGGGTTTTTGTTTGTTTGTTTTTTTTTTGTTCATTTATTTATCTATTTTGTTTTATCTTTTATTTATCATTTATTTATCATTATTATCATTGTTATCAATTATTGTTTTATTTATTTACTGTTTTTTTGTGTTTTTTTTTGTTTTGTCTAAAATCACTTAAGTGAATAGACATCAAACCAATGACCACCACCACACACACACACACACAACACACACACACACACACACACACACACATGCGCGCGTGCGTTAACACGCGGGGTCACGGGCACACAGCCTCACTCTCACAGTTGTTTGCTCTTGTGTTTGTCAAATTTAGCTTGAAAAAATGTATTACTTTTTATCTCATTCGGTTTAAGACTGAACAGTACATTTTAGGCAAATATGTTCTTTTTTCTTTCTAATCCCATAACCAGTATGGTGGCTACGGAAACTCACAGGGAGCAACAACAGACAGGATTCTCAGTTTTAGTCTCTGAAGCGCAGCATCAAACTATTTGGCATACTCTACATCGATCCAGTTTTATGATAGACATTTGCTTATGACAAACATTTGATATTTGCCACCCAGATTCGTCCACTCTCGTCCTGAAAGATAACCTCCGTCGTCCAGATGCCCTAAAGGCTGGTCTTTGGTGTTGTTGTCTATGGTGTTGTTGTCTATGGTGTTGTTGTCTATGGTGTTGTTGTCTATGGTGATGTCACCGACCCATGCAGGTTTGCCTTGGTTCACATTTGCTAGAAGCTGTTTCGGTGGCCCCCAAGGTGTTAATGGTGTTCCCTGTATAATAATTAGCCATGTATCAAGTAAGGTAGTTAATAGTGTTCCCTGTATAATAATTAACCATGTATCAGTTAAGGTAGTTAATAGTGTTCCCTGTATAATAATTAACCATGTATCAGTTAAGGTAGTTAATAGTGTTCCCTGTATAATAATTAACCATGTATCAGTTAAGGTAGTTAATGGTGTTCCCTGTATAATAATTAACCATGTATCAGTTAAGGTAGTTAATAGTGTTCCCTGTATAATAATTAGCCATGTATTAATTAAGGTAGTTAATAGTGTCTGTATAATATGCATGTATCATTAAGGTAGTTAATAGTGTCCCTGTATAATAATTAGCCATGTATCAATTAAGGTAGTTAATAGTGTTCCCTGTACATGTATACTAATTAGCCATGTATCAATTAAGGTAGTTAATAGTGTTCCCTGTATAATAATTAGCCATATATCAAGTAAGTTAGTTAATAGTGTTCCCTGTATAATAATTAGCCATGTATCAATTAAGGTAGTTAATAGTGTTCCCTGTACATGTATAATAATTAGCCATGTATCAATTAAGGTAGTTAATAGTGTTCCCTGTATAATAATTAGCCATGTATCAATTAAGGTAGTTAATAGTGTTCCCTGTATAATAATTAGCCATGTATCAATTAAGGTAGTTAATAGTGTTCCCTGTATACTAATTAGGCATGTATCAATTAAGGTAGTTAATAGTGTTCCCTGTATACTAATTAGCCATGTATCAATTAAGGTAGTTAATAGTGTTCCCTGTATACTAATTAGCCATGTATCAATTAAGGTAGTTAATAGTGTTCCCTGTATAATTATTAGCCATGTATCAATTAAGGTAGTTAATAGTGTTCCCTGTATAATAATTAGCCATGTATCAATTAAGGTAGTTAATAGTGTTCCCTGTATAATAATTAACCATGTATCAGTTAAGGTAGTTAATAGTGTTCCCTGTATAATAATTAGCCATGTATCAATTAAGGTAGGATAAGCAGAGCAGTTTCCACATACACTTGGCCATTAAGGCCTTGATGTTCATTTCTGAGTTAACAAACAGTGTCAAAGTATCCACAACCTTGGAGTACGATGTAGGTTTCGGGTGACTGACCTATAGGGTGACTGACCTGTAGGGTGACTGACCTATAACTGGTGGTAAACTCATGGTGCATGGTTCCCCAGATTCCGGGAAGTCTGGCCATTGATGCCATTGCTAGATCTTAAACTGGTGTATAAGTTTAAAGGACGATGGTTGATATGGAAAGATCACCTTTTTAAACGTTCTTCAGTCTGAGAAGGAGAGTTGTTCATATGGTTTGATCATCTTCTTTCTTATTTTCCCGAATTTCACTGTGTCTTTCTCTTCTTGCTCCATCTCTTTTATTAGCTTCTCGCTTTGTCAGATTGTAAAGAAATCAACGTTTTTACGATGAACTAAGCTAATTGGGGATGATGTATAAGGACCTGGTTACTCCCTGGCCAGCTGTTTGAGGGTTCTGTCCATTTCAGCCCAAGCTGCTGTCTTTCCCAAACTAGAGCAGGCCTGAAGTGTTCAATTGAACTCTACTGAACTGGACTGAATGGTGTAACAGTAATGTTTTGTTTGTTTGTTTGTTTGTTTGTTTGTTTGTTTGTTTGTTTGTTTGTTTGTTTTGTCTTTGCTTGCTTCTTCTCGTATTCATTTCTGTGTTTATTGTTGATGTTTTGTTTGTGTCCAGTGTGTTGTTGCATGAACGCCATGACATTACGTTTTACTCTGAAAATGGCTTTGGAACTGATATTTTGGCCATTGTGTGTTGGAACTGATATTTTGGCCATTGTGTGTGGAACTGATATTTTGGCCATTGTGTGTTGGAACTGATATTTTGGCCATTGTGTGTTGGAACTGATATTTTGGCCATTGTGTGTTGGAACTGATATTTTGGCCATTGTGTGTTGGAACTGATATTTTGGCCATTGTGTGTTGGAACTGATATTTTGGCCATTGTGTGTTGGAACTGATATTTTGGCCATTGTGTGTTGGAACTGATATTTTGGCCATTGTGTGTTGGAACTGATATTTTGGCCATTGTGTGTTGGAACTGATATTTTGGCCATTGTGTGTTGGAACTGATATTTTGGCCATTGTGTGTTGCCTTGTAACTTTTTGTCTGGGACAATACAAGTATAACATTTGTTTGTGTTGTGTTTGTTCTACTTCACTCTTTTTCCCTTATAATGGAATCCATTGTGTGGCATGAAATCTGAGTATGCCTCTGATTCTTCCCGCCATCTCCTTTGACAGTGTCTGTGATAATGGAGGTGGAAAGAACGTGGTTGGTTATTTGATTTGAAAATTGATTTTTGTTCCAACGAAACCCATTGTGCATTGAAGCAAGAAGAAACTGAATGAATAATCGAATAAAAGTTCGAACGAATGAAAGATACCATGTGCACTCGCTAGTCTACTTAGAATAAGGTTACTACCATTAGAAGGGCTCCATAGTTACTGTCGTCTGTCCATCAACGTGTAGATTGTTTCTGTGTGTGACCTATGGAGTATGTATGGAGTGTGTTGTTGGAGTGTGTGTAGGAGTGTGTTGTATGGATTTGTATGAATGTGTTCGTATGGAGTGGATGTGGAGTGTGTTGTATGGATGTGTTGTGTGGAGTGTGTTGTATGGAGTGGTTGTATGGAGTTGTTGAAAGGAGTGTGCTTGTATGAGTGTGTTGTATGGAGTGGTTGTGTGGAGTTTGTTTTTTTTGAGTGTGTTGTAATGGATGTGTGTTGTATGGAGTGTGTTGTATGGTGTGTTGTGTGAGTGTGTTGTATGAGTGTGTTGTATGGAGTGTGTTGTATGGATGTGTTGTGTGGTAGTGTGTTGTATGGAGTGTGTTGTGTGGAGTGTGTGTATGGAGTGTGTTGTATGGAGTGTGTTGTATGGAGTGTGTTTATGGAGTGTGTTGTATGGAGTGTGTTGTATGGAGTGGTTGTGTGGAGTGTGTT
>JAPXFY010000014.1:80509394-80529394 GCA_030674185.1 Monoplex corrugatus
CGTGGCAGACACCCTCAGAGCTCACGAGATATCCCTTCTCCAGGCCACCCGCCTTGCTGCTGACAGACGACTGTATCTCCCCGCGACGCCCACCGGTACAAGCGGAAGGAAAAAGTAAAAGTAAAGTAAAGTGACCACAAAAATGGGTTATGTCCAATGTTTTTATTCATAACTTGGTGAAAACCTGTCCAAGGAAAGTTACAAAATCGTTATTGTCATTTGTGACACACACAGTTATAGACAAATGCGGACATTAACTTCTTTCTTCCTTGTGTTTTGTTACTGTTGTTGTATTCATTGCTGTTATTGTTGTTGTTGTTGTTGTTGTTGTTGTTGTTGTTTCTCTTCTTCTTCTTCTTTCCTTCCTTCCTCCTCCTCCTCTTCCTTCTTCTTCTTCTTTTTTTTTCTTCTTCTTCTCGTAGTCGTCGTAGTCTTCTTCTTCATCTCCTTCGCCTTCTTATTCTCCTTCTCCATCTTGTTCTTCGTCTTCCTCTTCTTCTTTTTTCTTTTTCTTCTTCTTTTCCTTCTAGTTCTTTTGTTGTTGTTGTTGTTGTTGTTGTTGTTCTTCTTCTTCTTCTTCTTTTCTTCTTCTTCTTCTTCTTCTTCTTCTTCTTCTTCTTCTTCTTCTTCTTCTTCTTCTTCTTCTTCTTCTTCTTCTTCTTCTTCTTCTTCTTCTTCTTCTTCTTCTTCTTCTTCTTCTTCTTCTTCTCTTCCTCCTTTTCCTTCTTGCTTCTTCTTCTTCTGTTTTTCTGCTTTTGTTTCTTATCTTTTGTTTACTTCACACGACAAATAAAACAAGAAATTATGAAAAACTACATGAAGAAGCAAAAAAGGAAAAGAGAACAAAATGAATAGAAGATGCACACAAAGCAAACAAACTACAAGTACGTCTAGAAACAAGCAGTGTCTTCTCCAGAGAACAGGAAGAAAAGGCGACCTGAAGGACAAAATGAAATACACATGGTTTGGTTTTCAATCAGTTCTCCAAGGGGACACGGCACAGCACGGAGCTCAGTGCCAAAGATGGATGATGCCTTTGTTGCTCAGATGACTGCTTCTGCGTTTGACGGACTAGAGAGAAGAGAAAAGAAGATCAAACCTCACTACCACACGCTCGTTTTGATACAAAGCAAAAGGAAACACTTAAAGGGACACTGAAGGCAAAGGGAGAGGGGGGAGAGAGAGAGGGAGAGAGAGAGGGAGAGAGAGAGAAGAAGAAGAAGAAGGAGGAGGAGTAGGAGCCGAAGAAGAAGAAGAAGAAGAAGAAGAACGAGGAAGAGGAGGAGGAGAAGAAGAATACGAAGAAGAAGAATACGAAGAAGAAGAAGAATACAAAGAAGAAGAAGAAGAAGAAGAAAAAGAAGAAGAAGGAGAGGTGGATCGGATGTAATTTCAGTTTCTAGGCTTCCTCTGTCTGTGCAGCTGTTTGCCTTTCCACTTGTACTTTAAAAATCACGAAGAAAGAAAGAAAGACAGACAGAAATAAAAGAAAGAAAGAAAAAAATAGTGAAAGAGAAGGAGAGAGAGAGAGAGAGACTGCATATACACGCCCACACATACACAGAGAACGAGAGAGAAAAAGAGAGAGCCAGACAGACAGACAAACCGACAGGCAGAGAAAGGTACAGAGAAACAGACAGAGACATAGAGAAACAGAGACAGAGAAAACAAGAGTGCACGTACACGCGTCTACACATGCACGAAGAGAGATGAAGTGAAAGAGAGACAGACAGATAGAGTCATATTGATGGATGTGACAAGTGGGAGACAGCCAAAGTATTCATCTGTAATCAAAGAACAGAGGACGCTGTGGTGTGGCTTCAGAGAAGCAGTACGGTTACAATCACAGAAAGGAACAAATATGGAACAACGAAGTTAACACACCCTGAGGAAAAAACAAGATGGTCAACCCTTCCAATGATCACCCGTTTTCATAGATCTGAAGCACACACACACACAGAGAGAGAGAGAGAGAGAGAGAGAGAGAGAGAGAGAGAGAGAGACACACACACACGCACAGAGTCACACATACACTAATGTATACATATACATACATTATATATACACACACACATATATATATGCATATACATATATATATATTCGTTTAATATTACTCATAGTGAAAAAACGGTAAATCAAAGAACGAACGTACTAACGAACACACACACACACACACACACACACACACACAATTTATTTCAATTTTCTCAAGTTATTGCTAGAAATAATCATGTACAGATATAAACACAGGGGGGGGGGGGGTGGAGGGAGGGAGTGAGAGGGAGACAGAGAGAACGAAATTCCTTATGCACTGAATCCAAAAATATCTATGACTGACAAAATTCAAAATGATGTAGACATAAGCCCTAGGCCTGTGGGTTGACATGATACCGAGATTCTACGTAGCGTATGGTTGTATGTGTAATTGTATATCAGTCTAGGCCACAATGTAAAAAAAATGACTCTATTTGAATCTACACCACAATTATGTTGCAATTCAAAATTGATACACATGGTGTACATGCTCTTAGCTTGCACATAAACCCTATG
The DNA here is from genome assembly GCA_030674185.1 of Monoplex corrugatus. Lineage (NCBI taxonomy): Eukaryota > Metazoa > Mollusca > Gastropoda > Littorinimorpha > Ranellidae > Monoplex > Monoplex corrugatus. The sequence goes on from JAPXFY010000014.1 coordinate 80,511,948, forward strand.
CGCTGCCAATAATTCGATTCGGGGTTCTGCTTAGCTTACGGTTTGTATTTCTTTTGTGTCGTTTTTCAGTACTCTTTCCTTTCACTGATAAGGTCTACTTTATAAGACTGGGGCACAAGGGGAGGTAAGATGGAAGGGAGTAAGCATGACAATATCGGGCAAGCATAAAATTATACGTTCCGGTGGGGACACACATGAAAAATGTGTAGGCATCATCATGGGCAATAAGTCAAAGTCTGTCAAATGATACTGAGATATATTAGACTGAGTTGTCTTAGTTAGATTGGAGGATCTTACAATAATAATGGGAGATGTTGATAGTAAACAATAATAATGGGAGATGTTGATAGTAAACAATAATAATGGGAGATGTTGATAATAAACAATAATAATGGGAGATGTTGATAATAAACAATAATAATGGGAGATGTTGATAATAAACAATAATAATGGGAGATGTTGATAATAAACAATAATAATGGGAGATGTTGATAGTAAACAATAATAATGGGAGATGTTGATAGCAAACAATAATAATGGGAGATGTTGATAGTAAACAATAATAATGGGAGATGTTGATAATAAACAATAATAATGGGAGATGTTGATAGTAAACAATAATAATGGGAGATGTTGATAGTAAACAATAATAATGGGAGATGTTGATAGTAAACAATAATAATGGGAGATGTTGATAGTAAAGTGGAGCAGGACGTAGATGGACCTCACGGCCTTGACACGCGAACTTAAAGGGGGGAGAAACTTGTTGAGTGGGCACACATAAATGCATTTTTAACAGGAAACACTTGGTTTGAGCACTCTAACAGAAGAAAACGGACATGGATGAATCCAAGACATGGCACAACAAATCAAATTGATTACATCCTGATATATAACTCGTGCAAATTTCAACGTATATGTTCAAAACAAATTCAGTGCTCTGGATGACGTAGGTGACAGTAAGGAGCAATGGATAAGTATGAGAAACTCATTACATAAAGCTTCTGAAGAAATCCTTAGAGCTGAAAGAAAAGCAAAAAAGAACTGGATTACAAAAGAAATGTTAGGCTTGATAGAAGAATGGAGGAGGGTAAAGGGAAACGAGGAAGAAAACAAAAGGATACATAAGGTAATCAGGAATAGGTGTAAGGTAATCAGGAATAGGTGTAAGGTAATCAGGAATAGGTGTAAGGTAATCAGGAATAGGTGTAAGGTAATCAGGAATAGGTGTAAGGTAATCAGGAATAGGTGTAAGGTAATCAGGAATAGGTGTAAGGTAATCAGGAATAGGTGTAAGGTAATCAGGAATAGGTGTAAGGTAATCAGGAATAGGTGTAAGGTAATCAGGAATAGGTGTAAGGTAATCAGGAATAGGTGTAAGGTAATCAGGAATAGGTGTAAGGTAATCAGGAATAGGTGTAAGGTAATCAGGAATAGGTGTAAGGTAATCAGGAATAGGTGTAAGGTAATCAGGAATAGGTGTAAGGTAATCAGGAATAGGTGTAAGGTAATCAGGAATAGGTGTAAGGTAATCAGGAATAGGTGTAAGGTAATCAGGAATAGGTGTAAGGTAATCAGGAATAGGTGTAAGGTAATCAGGAATAGGTGTAAGGTAATCAGGAATAGGTGTAAGGTAATCAGGAATAGGTGTAAGGTAATAATAATAATAATAATAATTACAATATTTATATAGCGCAAAATCTTGATAAAATCAAATCTAAGCGCTGAAGCAGACACACACGCAAGCACGCACGCACGCACGCACGCACACGCACGCACACACACACACACACACACACACACACACACACACACACACACACACACACGCATGGCTATAAATGGGGAGAAAGAATAAAAGCAATAAAAGCAAGAATAAAACCAATGGAAAATTATAGAGAGCATAGCATATACAATTATATATATAACCATGTGATTCCCTCCGAGCGGAGACAGGCTGCAGAGGGGGGGGGGGGGGTTGAGTGAGGTTAGGATTTTATGCGGAGGAGAAAAGGTGAGTTTTGAGAGCGGACTTGAAGGAGACAAAAGTAGGTTGCTGACGGACTGAGAGAGGAAGTTTGTTCCAGGAGAGTGGACCAGAAACAGAGAAGGCTCGTGGACCATAGGTATTGAGCTTAGTGCGTGGAAAGCGAAAAGTCAGAGGATCGGAGGCAGAGCGGAGGGTACGTGAGGGAACATAGATCTCAAGTAGGCTTGACAGGTAATCGGGGGCTGCGTTATTGAGGCTTTTGTAGCACATGGTGTCTAGTTTGTACTGTATGCGCTTTGATACAGGGAGCCAGTGAAGTTGTGCCAGGAGAGGAGATATGTGGTCAGCTTTTTTCTTTTTGAGTACAAGGCGTGCAGCATTGTTTTGAATGCGCTGTAGGATGTGAATGGTGGAGGCAGGAAGACCAGACAGGAGTGAATTGCAATAGTCAATGCGAGACATTATGAAGGAGAGAACGAGTTTTGCAGTTGTTTCGACAGAGAGATACTTCCTGATCAGCCTTATACGATGGAGATGATAGTAGCAGGATCTGGCAGTTTGAGAAACAAAGTTGTTCATGGAGAGGGTAGAGTCAATGCAGACACCAAGGTTTTTAGCTGAATCAGAAATTGGGACTGATGTGTTACATAATGGGAGAGAAAGAGGAGGCAGCTGAGAAAGTTTCTGACGGGTGCCAATGAGGATAGCTTCTGTTTTGTCGTCATTAAGCTGAAGTCTATTGTGTGTCATCCAGTTCTTAATGTCCGAGTAACACTCAGTGGTGCGAGTCAACAGGCGCTGTATATTATCAGGTGAGTCACTGTCTTGAAGTTGGGTGTCATCAGCATAGAAGTGGTGTTTTATAGAATGGGAGTTGATGATGGTGGACAGGGGGGAGGTGTAAAGAGTGAAAAGAACAGGGCCAGGAATAGGTGTAAGGTAATCAGGAATAGGTGTAAGGTAATCAGGAACAGGTGCAATGAACCTCAGGAAGCTTGGCTAGAAACAAAACACAAAGAAATAGAAGACCGAAACAAAACAAACCCAAAGGTTATGTACAGAAACACGGCAGAAATTGCCCACACGACAAGACATGCACGTAAACTGGCTGCTTACAATCTAAATACGGTATGATTATTATGGAAAAAGATAAAATATTAGATAGATGGGGAGAGTATAGTAAAGACTTTTTTGACGATGACAGAAAGGAGGAACATGGCGTAAGAGAGAACGTTGAAGGACCACCGATAACGAAAGACGAAGTTAGCCAGCATTGACAAAGATGAAACCGGGAAAACCCGCAGAACCAGACAATATTGCTGTAGAAACGATTGAGGCTCTAGATTAATTTATTTAGCATTGAAAAAGTAACTGCACTCCAAAATGAAATTTATGACACTGGAAAAATCCGTAAAGATATATCAAAATCAATTTTCATTGCACTTCCAAAGAAAGCAGAGGCTATAGAACACTAACTCCATCGTACAATCAGCTTAATGAGCCATCATGATAAGAACACGAAACAGAATCATAATGGAAATAGCGGAAGAACAACGTGGAATTGTTGAAGGTAAAGAAACTATTAATGCCTAAGAACTCTCATAGAAAGATCAGCTAAGTTTAACAAGGACATAGATTTATGTTTTATTTATTGTACCAAGGCTTTTAATCGGGTAAGATACGAAGAATTGATCAACCAGCTTGAAAGGCTCAATGTTGATGCAAAAATGCTAAGAATAATAACAAACAGCAGCAACGAAGTAGAAAACGATATGAACTCTTTCCAAAATAACCAAAGAACGGTCAGACAGAGGTATGTTCTGTCACCAGATTTGTTTTCACTCTACAGTGAAACTGTCATGAAAAACCGAGAAGAATGCCCTGGGATAAAGGTTGGAGGTAAAATGTTAAACAATCTTCGTTATGCAGATGACACCGTTCTGATTGCAAAAAAATAATAAAAAGACGTACAAAATCTTGTAGATATAATAAAAATAGAACGCAGATGTAAAGGGCTGCCACTAACAGTAAGAGACTACGGTTACGGTAATCATTAGAAAACATGAAATCCACTTTTGCAAAATAACAGAAAATGGCACAACATTGAGACACGTTGATAAGTTTAAATATCTGGGAACAGTCATCTCACCAGTTGGCAGATGCACATTAGAAATAGCCAGCAGAATCGGCCAGGGTAAAACAGCATTCAAGAAAATGAAAAGCGTTCTACCAACAAACGCCTTTCATTTAACACCAGGAAGAGAATTGTTCAGTGTTACATAGAACCGATGCTGTTGTGCGGATGTGAAACGTAGACAGTCAACATGCACAATAAGAACAAGATTGAGGCAGATGATAATATGTGGTTTCTAAGAATATTAAGAGTTCCATGGACAGCAAAGAAAACAAAACAAAAAACAGTCTTGAAAGAGGCAAACACAAAAAGAACTTTCGCGAAGAAGATTAGGAAAAGGCAAGCAATATTTAAAGGATATTTTACGAGGCGAGAAAAATTTGAGCACCCAGTAACAACACGGAAGCCGGAGGGAAAGAGAGCATTAGGCATACCAAGGAGAAAAATTGGATGGAACTGCGGAGTGGATGAAGACACAAAGGGTGGGAGATATACTTGCAGTGACAAAAAAATAGATTCGTATGGAGGAGCATGGTTGCCAACGCCATATGGTATGGCACATGGTGATGACTTACTAGACTCCCATAACAGTTTTGACAGTGGTTACTAAGTGATCTCAATTCACTGGGACACGCCACCCACTTCCCCACCAAGGTGCAAAGAACACTCGAAAACATTTCTATTTCACAAAGGCAGCACTTTCTCTTTTTTGGTTTTCAAAAGTTCTCTCTCTCAACCATGCTCCATTGGCACCCGTCAGAAACTTTCTCAGCTGCCTCCTCTTTCTCTCCCATTATGCAACATATCAGTCCCAATTTCTGATTCAGCTAAAAACCTTGGTGTCTGCATTGACTCTACCCTCTCCATGATCAACTTTGTTTCTCAAACTACCAGATCTTGCTACTATCACCTCCATCGTATAAGCCTGATCAGGAAGTATCTCTCTGTGGAAACAACTGCAAAACTCGTTCTCTCCTTCATAATGTCTCGCATTGACTATTGCAATTCACTCCTGTCCGGTCTTCCTGCCTCCACCACTCACATCCTACAGCGCATTCAAAACAATGCTGCACGCCTTGTACTCAAAAAGAAAAAAGCTGACCACATATCTCCTCTCCTGGCACAACTTCACTGGCTCCCTGTATCAAAGCGCATACAGTACAAACTAGACACCATGTGCTACAAAAGCCTCAATAACGCAGCCCCCGATTACCTGTCAAGTCTACTTGAGATCTATGTTCCCTCACGTACCCTCCGCTCTGCTCCGATCCTCTGACTTTTCGCTTTCCACGCACTAAGCTCAATACCTATGGTCCACGAGCCTTCTCTGTTTCTGGTCCGCTCTCCTGGAACAAACTTCCTCTCTCAGTCCGTCAGCAACCTACTTTTGTCTCCTTCAAGTCCGCTCTCAAAACTCACCTTTTCTCATCTGCATAAAATCCTGACCTCACTCAATCCCCTCTGCAGCCTGTCTCCACTCGGAGGGGAATCACATTGCAATATATAATTGTATATAATATCTCTCTATAATTTTCAATTGTTTTTATTCTTTCTCCCCATTTATAGCCGTGTGTGTGTGTTGTGTGTGTGTGTGGTGTGTGTGTGTGTGTGTGTGTGTGTGTGTGTGCGTGGGTGCGTGTGTGCGTGCGTGCGTGCGTGTGTGTGCGTGCGTGCGTGTGTGTGTGTTTCAGCGCTTAGATTTGATTTTATCAAGATTTTGCGCTATATAAATATTGTAATTATTATTAATTATTATTATTATCTCTCTCTCTCTCTCTCTCACACTCACTCACTCTCTCTCTCTCTCTCACACACTCACTCACACACACACACGCACACACACACACTCACACACACACACACACACACACACACACACACACACACACACACACACACACACACATACACATACACAAACACATGCGCGCGCGTACAAACACGCACACAAGCAAACTCACAGAAACACACGTGCACAGACGCACACAAACACAGGAAGATACCTTTCTCCGCTGTCTACGAAATAATCATTTTCAATTTCGTAAAAGAAAGGGAGATCTGAAGAAGAGAGAAAGAAAGGAATGGTGTAAAAAACAACAACATCATAACAGTGTAAAATTGAACTTTTTGGCATGATAAAATTATAGCCTTTTTCTGTCTTTGATGAAGTGGAAGTGTCGTCATTTCAAATGTTCTGTATATTTGTATTGTTTGTATTGTTTGTTATTGTTTGTATTGTTTGTTTTTCTTTCTTTCTTTCTGTTTTCTTTCTTTATATCTTTGAGTCTGTTATGTGGCTTCCTTTTTCCATCACTGTCACTGCTTGTATGACTTATTTGGTTTCTTCTTTGCCCTGGATCTCATTCGTTTCTGTTAATCGTTTAACCTCTCTTATGTTTGTGTAGTTGCTTGGTTGCTTGGTTGATTAGTTGGTTGGTTGACTGGTTGGCTAGTTTTGATCATACAAAGCAAAATTATGTTTACTTTGGATATAGTAATCGATACAACTGTAAAGACACATATCGGGTTTTTAGAGTATATGTACATTAGAAACTGTACCGTATATATATATTTATGTAGTCACTTTTGCTTATGTTTAGATTTACATGTAGATTTTCAATTTGAAAAAAAACCTATAACAATGACAAGTGGATGAGAAGAAAGCATTAAAGACAAATTCACATTGGTCATTTGGCTACTCTTTTCTGTATACTTGTATATTCTTCCCCTTGCATGTTCCATAGACGGGAATTAAAGGGGGGAAAAGAGAAGACAGCCAGAGACAGAAAAAAACATTCTTTGTCCTATTCAGCTTTTACGTCGGCACCATCTTGTCTTCTCATGTGAAATGGCCTGCAGGGGACAAATGATCGTGAAGAAGTGTAGGGAGGGGCTGTAGTTATTCACTTCTATACGTCAGCCCATTCACTATACTGTCACCATTACTAACTGGCATTCAATTGTACATTCACTATACTGTCACCATTACTACAATGGACAGTGTAGGGAGGGGCTGTAGTTATTCACTTCTATACTGTCACCATTAAATGGACAATGGACAGTGTAGGGAGGGGCTGTAGTTATTCACTTCTATACTGTCACCATTCACTAGACAATGGACAGTGTAGTGAGGGGCTGTAGTTATTCACTTCTATACTGTCACCATTAACTAAACAATGGACAGTGTAGGGAGGGGCTGTAGTTATTCACTTCTATACTGTCACCATTAACTGGACAATGGACAGTGTATGGAGGGGCTGTAGTTATTCACTTCTATACTGTCACCATTAACTGGACAATGGACAGTGTAGGTGAGGGGCTGTAGTTATTCACTTCTATACTGTCACCATTAACTGGACAATGGACAGTGTAGTGAGGGGCTGTAGTTATTCACTTCTATACTGTCACCATTCACTAAACAATGGACAGTGTAGTGAGGGGCTGTAGTTATTCACTTCTATACTGTCACCATTCACTAAACAATGGACAGTGTAGTGAGGGGCTGTAGTTATTCCATGCTATACTGTCACCATTCACTAAACAATGGACAGTGTAGAGAGGGGCTGTAGTTATTCACTTCTATACTGTCACCATTCACTTAACAATGGACAGTGTAGGAGGGGCTGTAGTTATTCCATGCTATACTGTCACCATTCACTAAACAATGGACAGTGTAGAGAGGTGCTGTAGTTATTCACTTCTATACTGTCACATTCACTAAACAATGGACAGTGTAGGGAGGGGCTGTAGTTATTCACTTCTATACTGTCACCATTCACTAAACAATGGAGAGTGTAGGAAAGGGCTGTAGTTATTCCATGCTATACTGTCACCATTAACTGGACAATGGATAGTGTAGGGAGGGGCTGTAGTTATTCACTTCTGTACTGTCACCATTCACTAAACAATGGGCAGTGTAGGGAGGGGCTGTAGTTATTCACTTCTATACTGTCACCATTCACTAAACAATGGATAGTGTAGGGAGGGGCTGTAGTTATTCACTTCTATACTGTCACCATTCACTAAACAATGGACAATTGTAGTTATTCACTTCTATACTGTCAACCATTCACTAAACAATGGACAGTGTAGAGAGGGGCTGTAGTTATTCACTTCTATACTGTCACCATTCACTAAACAATGGACAGTGTAGTGAGGGGCTGTAGTTATTCATTTCTATACTGTCACCATTCACTTAACAATGGACAGTGTAGGGAGGGGCTGTAGTTATTCCATGCTATACTGTCACCATTCACTAAACAATGGACAGTGTAGAGAGGTGCTGTAGTTATTCACTTCTATACTGTCACATTCACTAAACAATGGACAGTGTAGGGAGGGGCTGTAGTTATTCACTTCTATACTGTCACCATTCACTAAACAATTGTAGTCTGGGACAGACATCTGTATATCAAGGAAGCCCAGAAACAACTCCACCATCACGCCTTCTACAGAAAGTTGGACCAACCTGCCCACATGACCAATCATGCCAAGATATCCAAACTTATCAACAATCTCATAACCTCTAAGCAGCTGCCCCCCACTGCCAGACTACTCATCAAACAACTTCCAGTCCAATCACTTTTTTATTTACTTCCCAAAATACATAAAGCCAACAATCCTGGCCGTCCTATCGTGTCAGCTTGTAACTGCCCCACTGAAAACATTTCTCAGTTTCTTGACCACATTTTGCAACCTATAGTCCAGGCTTTGCCTACCTTCATCAAAGACACTAACCATACATTGGATCTGATTCAAATATTAAATGAAGACCACACCTTCAAACCCCAATACCTGTTCACTTTGGATGTGACCTCTCTGTACACCAGCATACCCCACTCCGACGGGTTAAAAGCTCTCCAACATTTTCTGGACAAACGACGTGACCAAACATTGTCCACTTCAACCCTTGTCCGACTTGCCGAACTGGTTCTCACCATGAACACATTTTCGTTCGGAGATGAGACGTTCTGGCAAGTTAGCGGAGTCGCCATGGGTACTAAGATGGGCCCCAGCTATGCCTGCTTATTCATGGGATATTTGGAGGAACATATCCTACAACAATACAAGAAACCCAAACCTGAATTATATAAAAGATACATAGACGATTGCATTGGCATGACATCCCTCGATCATGACCAACTTTTACAATTCATCCACTACGTTCAAACGTTTCACCCATCCATCAAGTTCACATATGAAATTTCAAACACATCCATAAGCTTCCTGGATATCGAAGTTTCCCTTCAATCTGAACAACTAGTCACTACAGTCCACTACAAACCTACAGATTCACATTCCTACCTGGACTACCAATCATCTCACACTTCCAACACCAGAAACAGCATTCCCTACTCGCAGTTCTTGAGACTACGACGCCTCTGCTCAGACGAAGACAATTTTCAGGACAAAGCAGTTGAAATGACTAGATTTTTCCTGCGCAGACATTACCCACCCGAGGTCATCAATGAAGCCCGGAAAAAAGTCAGCTCTGTCTCTCGGCCTAATGCCCTCCATTCAAAGCCCAAAGCTGTCACAGAGGATCGGCCAGTCCTCAGTCTAGTTTACCACCCGTCCGTGCACCTCATAAAAAGGATCATCTTGTCCAACTGGAACATTTTGCGATCCAGTCCCACTACAGGTGAAACCTTTGACAAGCGCCCTTTGCTCGTCTACAAGAGAGACACCAATCTCCGCGACTTGCTGGTGCATTCCAATCTCAGCAAACCAGTCAGCCAACCTCCAGGAACCTCTCCATGCAACAAACCTAAATGCAAGACTTGTCCTTTCTTGTGCTCAGCCACCACAGTCAAAGGCCCCAAATCTCATATGAGAATTACAAAACATTTCAACTGTCAAACTTATAACATTGTCTACTTGATCAGCTGCTCTAAATGTTCCCAATTGTATATTGGTGAAACTGGACGCACTCTTGACACACGTTTCAAAGAACACTTGGCTGATATCCGCCACCAAAGGGATAAAACTATCCCCAATCACTTCAACCAATCAGACCACTCAATCAATGACATCCGAGTGAAAGGTCTGTGGCTTCTACACAATAACAGCACCATAGACAGGAAAGACAGAGAATCCCACCTCATAAATAAACTTGGAACACGCAAACCACATGGTCTTAACGACAAACCATGAGTAACAAAATTCAGACATGCCGTTTCATATCTCTTCCTGTTCCCACGCCTACCAGATTCTTGGCACCGGGCACAATCTACTCCCTTATCTCTTGGCTCTTGCCCTGTGCCTTCTTCAGAACAGGGCTATACCGATATAGCATGGCCACTTCTCAAAATTGCAGAACTTATCTCACTTCCCTTTTGACATCACAGTTGCCTCCCCTCTCCCCTTTTCTTACTACTGCTCATGATGACATGGGCATTCCATCTCTTACCCACTGGACGAGGCGGCAGGGAAGTTTTTAGTCCCGTTTTTTATTATCCATTGTTTGGTGTCTGTGATTTGTCTGTGACCGTGCGTTCGCGCTTGACAAAGGCTAGTTGGCCGAAAATTTGCGCTTGTTTTGTTTTGTGTTGTCTTGTTGGAGATGCGCTTACATTGATTTTCTTGTTCTTCTGGTTTGTGTTTGCTTGGGCGCAGGCAGTCACTCTTGTTTTGGATCTTGTAATATACCCCAAGACTGCGTTTTATCTGTATAAGTGTCTTGTACTAAGTCTTTTATTTACTACATTTTAAAATTGTTTTAGCCTTTTTTTATCCTCTTGCTTTTATCTCAGATTCTTACAGAATGTCACATTTTCCAACCTACTTACATTCCCGTCTTCTGTCTGGTTTCCGATCTCTTCCTCCTCCGCTTTTTTCACTCGCTGTATCCTATTCTAAAATCTGTTTCACCAAAACAAAAACAAACAGTCATTTATACTTTCTGCGTTGTTGCTTACGCAGAAACTTCATCCCGAAAGGGTTTCAACTCAAACACACTCCTTCCGACAGTGAAAATAAAAAACTTTTGCAGGCCACTAAAAATATCCTTCTTAAAGCAAGCAAACAGATCATGAAAACCCACATAGTTCACTTAGAACGCAAACTGTCCATCACCGACAAATCTCAGAAATACTTCAGTTCTGTAATCAGCAGAACACTAAACCCAACTCTCAGTCTCTTCATTAAAACCACCGTCATCAATTTCAATGCGTCACTACAAAAACACATGCAAACAATAAAAGACAAAAAATTGACCAACTTGAACAAGACTACAAACCCGTCTGCACCGTTCTTGACACCTATCAGCAACCCAGCCCCCTCTCCACCTTCCTCTAGCTCTGCACGTCACCCCCTTGTACATTGCATTCCTTCAAACTTACCACTCTCTGAGGCGGAAGTGTCAGCCCTTTCAAAGGGCCTCAAATTTGTCCCTTTAAAACCATCCGCCAGTAAATACCAAACTATCAATAGCTGCCAACGATTTTTTAGATCCCTACGTTGGATGGCAGTACTGGGACATCCTCCCAAACAAAAATTGAATCCTGATGCTGACTTATTCACAAAACTTTTCCATAAGCCTTCTCATCGGGAACCTCCCCGCAACACCTTTCCCGAAGTTGAACATTACATCAACAAATGCCACCAAGAAATAGACTGTCTCAACATGCGACCCAAGAAACATTCCAACATCTCCAAAGAAGAAAGGGACGCACTACACTCCCTCAAAAACAGAGACGACATTGTCATCAAACCAGCAGACAAGGGGGGTGCAATTGTAGTCTGGGACAGACATCTGTATATCAAGGAAGCCCAGAAACAACTCCACCATCACGCCTTCTACAGAAAGTTGGACCAACCTGCCCACATGACCAATCATGCCAAGATATCCAAACTTATCAACAATCTCATAACCTCTAAGCAGCTGCCCCCCACTGCCAGACTACTCATCAAACAACTTCCAGTCCAATCACTTTTTTATTTACTTCCCAAAATACATAAAGCCAACAATCCTGGCCGTCCTATCGTGTCAGCTTGTAACTGCCCCACTGAAAACATTTCTCAGTTTCTTGACCACATTTTGCAACCTATAGTCCAGGCTTTGCCTACCTTCATCAAAGACACTAACCATACATTGGATCTGATTCAAATATTAAATGAAGACCACACCTTCAAACCCCAATACCTGTTCACTTTGGATGTGACCTCTCTGTACACCAGCATACCCCACTCCGACGGGTTAAAAGCTCTCCAACATTTTCTGGACAAACGACGTGACCAAACATTGTCCACTTCAACCCTTGTCCGACTTGCCGAACTGGTTCTCACCATGAACACATTTTCGTTCGGAGATGAGACGTTCTGGCAAGTTAGCGGAGTCGCCATGGGTACTAAGATGGGCCCCAGCTATGCCTGCTTATTCATGGGATATTTGGAGGAACATATCCTACAACAATACAAGAAACCCAAACCTGAATTATATAAAAGATACATAGACGATTGCATTGGCATGACATCCCTCGATCATGACCAACTTTTACAATTCATCCACTACGTTCAAACGTTTCACCCATCCATCAAGTTCACATATGAAATTTCAAACACATCCATAAGCTTCCTGGATATCGAAGTTTCCCTTCAATCTGAACAACTAGTCACTACAGTCCACTACAAACCTACAGATTCACATTCCTACCTGGACTACCAATCATCTCACACTTCCAACACCAGAAACAGCATTCCCTACTCGCAGTTCTTGAGACTACGACGCCTCTGCTCAGACGAAGACAATTTTCAGGACAAAGCAGTTGAAATGACTAGATTTTTCCTGCGCAGACATTACCCACCCGAGGTCATCAATGAAGCCCGGAAAAAAGTCAGCTCTGTCTCTCGGCCTAATGCCCTCCATTCAAAGCCCAAAGCTGTCACAGAGGATCGGCCAGTCCTCAGTCTAGTTTACCACCCGTCCGTGCACCTCATAAAAAGGATCATCTTGTCCAACTGGAACATTTTGCGATCCAGTCCCACTACAGGTGAAACCTTTGACAAGCGCCCTTTGCTCGTCTACAAGAGAGACACCAATCTCCGCGACTTGCTGGTGCATTCCAATCTCAGCAAACCAGTCAGCCAACCTCCAGGAACCTCTCCATGCAACAAACCTAAATGCAAGACTTGTCCTTTCTTGTGCTCAGCCACCACAGTCAAAGGCCCCAAATCTCATATGAGAATTACAAAACATTTCAACTGTCAAACTTATAACATTGTCTACTTGATCAGCTGCTCTAAATGTTCCCAATTGTATATTGGTGAAACTGGACGCACTCTTGACACACGTTTCAAAGAACACTTGGCTGATATCCGCCACCAAAGGGATAAAACTATCCCCAATCACTTCAACCAATCAGACCACTCAATCAATGACATCCGAGTGAAAGGTCTGTGGCTTCTACACAATAACAGCACCATAGACAGGAAAGACAGAGAATCCCACCTCATAAATAAACTTGGAACACGCAAACCACATGGTCTTAACGACAAACCATGAGTAACAAAATTCAGACATGCCGTTTCATATCTCTTCCTGTTCCCACGCCTACCAGATTCTTGGCACCGGGCACAATCTACTCCCTTATCTCTTGGCTCTTGCCCTGTGCCTTCTTCAGAACAGGGCTATACCGATATAGCATGGCCACTTCTCAAAATTGCAGAACTTATCTCACTTCCCTTTTGACATCACAGTTGCCTCCCCTCTCCCCTTTTCTTACTACTGCTCATGATGACATGGGCATTCCATCTCTTACCCACTGGACGAGGCGGCAGGGAAGTTTTTAGTCCCGTTTTTATTATCCATTGTTTGGTGTCTGTGATTTGTCTGTGACCGTGCGTTCGCGCTTGACAAAGGCTAGTTGGCCGAAAATTTGCGCTTGTTTTGTTTTGTGTTGTCTGTTTGGAGATGCGCTTACATTGATTTTCTTGTTCTTCTGGTTTGTCATTTCTATACTGTCACCATTCACTAAACAATGGACAGTTGTAGTTATTCACTTCTATACTGTCACCATTCACTAAAGAATGGACAGTGTAGGGAGGGGCTGTAGTTATTCACTTCTATACTGTCACCATTAACTAAACAATGGACAGTAGGATGGACAGTTAAATGTAGTACACCCCTATTTCCAGCTATCAACCATCGCCATCTGATTTCTCTTCAGTCCTGTATTTGTGTATTTTTTCTGATCCTGACTTAAATTATATAAGAGAAAGGGAGAAAGAGAGAGAGAGAGAGAGAAGAGAGAGAGAGAGAAGAGAGAGAGAGAGAGAGTGAGAGAGAGAAGAGAGACAGAGAGAGAGAGACAGAGAGAGAGAGAGAGAGACAGAGAGAGAGAGAGACAGAAGAGAGAGAGAGAGACAGAGAGAGAAGAGAGAGAGCAGAGGAAGAGGAGAGAGAGAGAGAGACAGAGAGAGAGGACAGAGAGAGAGAGAGAGAGAGAGAGAGGAGAGGAGAAGAGAGAGAGAGAGAGAGAGAGAGAGAGAGGAGAGAGAGAGAGAGAGCAGAGAGAGAGAGAGAGACAGAGAGAGAGAGAGAGACAGAGAGAGAGAGAGAGACAGAGAGAGAGAGAGATTATGTGTAAAGAGATCTGGAAATAAATCGTTATTCTACACGTATTGTTGTGTTCGTGTTATTTTTCTTCCTTTTACGTATCTGTTTTTGTACTTTGGAATGAAAAACAAATAGAGAAATATATAGCAGAGATACGCAGAAAGGAGGGAAACCCTATTTCATTTAGTTGTTCAAGAGTATCACTTTAAAGGCCAGGGAAAAAAAGAAAAAAATGATGGTCAAGCTATTCTAACAAGCTCATTTTATCATCGAAAACAAATAAACAACAAAAAGCATGTTTTCAATTACTTCCCTAGAGATATATAAACGAGAAAAGGTATACAACGGTATCTTCTAGAATCATCGAAAGTGAGCTGCACACTGCCATCCAATCACAATTGTGTAGTTGCTCGCCTGTCTGTTTCCAAACTGACGTTCCCTCCAAAGAATAAGAGGAAATACCGCCACCATTGATATAGAGATCTTCAAAGAGGATCTACCGTCTTCACTCAGCTCTACAACCCAACCCATACCTCGTGAGCTACACGAACTCCTACAAACCTCATTAGACTCTCTCGATCTAGAATGACAGAAAGCATATAATGTATAATTCCCTCTGCTCTCCTCCCCACTAGTTCCTGGCACGGTGCTGTTGCAGATTAACTTAAGGAGTACAGTGTGAACGATACCAAGCAGAACGACAGTGCTTAGCTTCCAAACTCGCCCTTCAATGACAAGTCTGAAATGCTACTAAACACCGGGTGACGAAAACTGTACCACAGCTTAATAGCATTTTACTCTTCTAACGTTCTTGCGTGTTCCACCTCCAAACAGATGTGACAATCTTCTATCAAAATCGAAACTAATTTCTCTTCTCTTTGTGCTCTTTCTTATTGAACTGCCTGTAAAATTCATTTGGTTTTTCAAGAGTAAGATCAGCACCAGCCGTGATAGGTTTGATTCATCACCATTATAACATCCATACCTATTGATGGGCAGTCATTTTCTGAATACTGTTTCTTTCTTTTCAGCTAGATTCAGACCCAACTGTTAAATGTGTGAATGTAATTTTTTTAATCCTGCTAAACTGATCCATTTGCATCTTCTTTCTTTTTCGACAGTCTTCAAGTAATATTTGCACTTTTTTGTTTGTTTTGTTTTTGTTTTTGTTTTGATATCATTGATTCCTTGTCCACTGGTGTGTTCTCCATACATTAAAACAACAACAACAACAAAGTAGTACTGTCCATCCTAAGCCATCCTCACTTGACCCCCCCCCCCCCACAGATACACACACATATATATATATACATATATATATATATATATGTGTGTGTGTGTGTGTGTGTGTGTGTGTGTGTGTGTGTGTGTGTGTGTGTGTGTGTGTGTGTGTGTGTGTGTGTGTGTGTGTAAACCAAATCGCTGAAGAAATTGACTTTCACAAAATCTTAGGTGTGAGAAAGGACACACATTTGTCCCAGTCAAATCATATAAGCAAACTGTGTAAAACTGTTTCAATAAAACTATATCAGTTATACGAAACAAAACATTTCTTGAACCTAAAATCAAGAAAACTGTTCTTCTATGCATACATCCTATATTAACTGACTATGCATTTATTACCTTTTTGGACTAATGTAGCAGTGATGTTCTAAAATCTCTCAACATCTTTGATGCTCATGTTTTTGAAAACCACAAGTATAGTGGACTCAAAACATAAAGAAGAAAATCGTTAACACAAACAAACTCCAATGTAACAAAAGAAATATTGATGCACAAAACAACGAATGGTCATGCTTCAAATAACATAACCATTGTCGTCTCTATAACTCTCACATACAACATCAGAAAAATAAATGTCCCCATCCGATGGACTAACATCTTCAAATCCAGCTTGATGTATTCAAAAGCTACACTATGGAACATTCACTACGAAACATGCGAGAAAGTCTGTTTCACACACAATAGGCTACCTAAGAACAGGTATTTGAGACCCCTCATGCATTGATTAGCTCTTCTGTCACCTTGCAATCAGATAAATCATTAAACATTTTACAGGGCTTAGTATGAATACTACAGTTCTATTTCTTAGATCTGATATTAAATGTTTGCCTTGTTGAATTATTTATGTTGATTCATGTATGATTTATGTATTTATGTGCAATGCGTGCCCTCTCTGGGCTAAGGTTGGATGTAACAATGCATATGCAATGCTTATTTTATACTCCCGTACATGAAATTACCTCTCTCTCTCTCTCTCTCTCTCTCTCTCTCTCTCTCTCTCTCTCTCTCCTCTCTCTCTCTCTCTCTCTTTTCTAGTGCTGGTGCAGTGTTATCGAAGCTAATGGAATCCGCAGAACAGAACACATCATCTGTGCAAATGAGTTAAAAGGTCTTTGGCATGGTTGATGTGTGTCCATTGTGATGCAGGGCCAGGCTGTGTCATCCGTACCTTCACCGCCTGTCACTGTCGTCAGACACTGGGGCACACAGTGGTAGAAAAGAGAGACAGACAACCATATGCAGACAGAGAAAGGAAAAGACAGACCTGTTGATTGATCCTGATCATGAGGTATACCGTCAGTGTTTGTGTGTGTTTGGGGGGGGGGGGTGTTTGTTTGCTTGTGGATTTTGTTTTTCTTTTTTGGGGGTGTGGTGTGGAAGGGAGGTATGTTTCCTTTTGCTGCCCCCCCCCCCCTTTTTTTTTTTTTTCGTTGTCCCTACCATTGTAGTGCCCGACCATATACTAGTCATGTGAAGTACGTCGA
>JAPXFY010000014.1:80539394-80549394 GCA_030674185.1 Monoplex corrugatus
TTCTCTTGACTCAACATGTCCCCCTTCTCTTGACTCAACATGTCCCCTTCTCTTGACTCAACATGTCCCCTTCTCTTGACTCAACATGCCCCCCTTCTCTTGACTCAACATGTCCTTCTCTTGACTCAACATGTCCTTCTCTTGACTCAACATGTCCTTCTCTTGGTTCAACATGTCCCCCTTCATCCTTGTTTCAACATGTCCTTCTCTTGACTCAACATGTCCCCTTCTCTTGAACTCAACATGTCACCCTTCTCTTGACTCAACATGTCCCCCTTCTCTTGACTCAACATGTCCCCTTCTCTTGACTCAACATGTCCCCCTTCTCTTGACTCAACATGTCCCCCTTTCTTTTGACTCAACATGTCCCCCTTCTCTTGACTCAACATGTCCCCCTTCTCTTGATTCAAGTCACTCTTACCACTTCTCTTGACTCAACATGTCCCCTTCTCTTGATTCAACATGTCCCCTTCTCTTGACTCAACATGTCCCCCTTTCTCTTGACTCCACATGTCCCCTTCTCTTGACTCAACATGTCCCCCTTCTCTTGATTCAACATGTCCCTTCTCTTGACTCCACATGTCCCCTTCTCTTGACTCAACATGTCCCCTTCTCTTACTTCAACATGTCCCCTTCTCTTGACTCTCACATGTCCCCTTCTCTTGACTCCACATGTCCCCCTTCTCTTGATCAACATGTCCCCTTCTCTTGACTCAACATGTCCCCCTTCTCTTGACTCAACATGTCCCCCTTCTCTTGACTCAACATGTCCCCCTTCTCTTGACTCAACATGTCCTTCTCTTGACTCAACTGTCCCCCTTCTCTTGACTCCACATGTCCCCCTTCTCTTGATTCAACATGTCCCCTTCTCTTGATTCAACTGTCCCCCTTCTCTTGACTCAACATGTCCCCTTCTCTTGACTCCACATGTCCCCTTCTCTTGGCTCACATGTCCCCCTTCTCTTGTCACTGTCCTTCTGACCATGTCCCCTTCTCTTGACTCAACATGTCCCCCTTCTCTTGACTCAACATGTCCCCCTTCTCTTGATCACATTCCCTTCTGACTCTACATGTCTCCGCCCTTCCTCTTGGCTCAACATGTCCCCTTCCTTGACTCAACATGTCCCCCTTCTCTTGACTCAACATGTCCCCCTTCTCTTGACTCAACATGTCCCCTTCTCTTGACTCAACATGTCCCCCTTCTCTTGACTCAACATGTCCCCCTTCTCTTGACTCAACATGTCCCTTCTCTTGGACTCAACATGTCCCCCTTCTCTTGACTCAACATGTCCTTCTCTTGACTCAACATGTCCCCCTTCTCTTGACTCAACATGTCCCCCTTCTCTTGACTCAACATGTCCCCTTCTCTTGACTCAACATGTCCCCCTTCCTTGACTCACATGTCCCTTCTCTTGACTAAATGTCCCCCTTCTCTTGACTCAACATGTCCCTTCTCTTGACTCAACATGTCCCTTTCTTGATCACATGTCCCCTTCTCTTGACTCAACATGTCCCCTTCTGTTGACTCAACATGTCCCCCTTCTCTGACTCAACATGTCCCCTTCTCTTGACTCAACATGTCCCCCTTCTCTTGACTCAACATGTCCCCCTTCTCTTGACTTCAATATGTCCCTTCTCTTGACTCAACATGTCCCCCTTCTCTTGACTCAACATTATATCCCCTTCTCTTGGCTCAACATGTCCTTCTCTTGACTCAACATGTCCCCCTTCTGTTGCTCAACATGTCCCCCTTCTCCTGACTCAACATGTCCCCCTTCTCTTGACTCAACATGTCCCCCTTCTCTTGACTCAACATGTCCCCCTTCTCTTGATTCAATATGTCCCCCTTCTCTTGACTCAACATGTCCCCCTTCTCTTGACTCAACATGCCCCCTTCTCTTGACTCAACATGTCCTTCTTTTGACCCAACATGTCCTTCTCTTGACTCAACATCTCCCCTTCTCTTGACTCAACATGTCCTTCTCTTGACTCAACATGTCCCCCTTCTCTTGACTCAACATGTCCTTCTCTTGACTCAACATGTCCTTCTCTTGACTCAACATTCTCCCCTTCTCTTGACTCAACATGTCCTTCTCTTGACTCAACATCTCCCCTTCTCTTGACTCAACATGTCCTTCTCTTGACTCAACATGTCCTTCTCTTGACCCAACATGTCCTTCCTGACTCACATGTCCTTCTTGACTCAACATGTCCCCCTTCTCTTGACTTCAACATTGTCCCCCCATTCTCTTGACTCAACATGTCCCCTTCTCTTGACTCAACATGTCCCCCTTCTCTTGACTCAACATGTCCCCCTTCTCTTGACTCAACATGTCCCCCTTCTCTTGACTCAACATGTCCTTCTCTTGACTCAACATGTCCTTCTCTTGACTCAACATGTCCCCCTTCTCTTGACTCAACATGTCCCCTTCTCTTGACTCAACATGTCCCCCTTCTCTTGACTCAACATGTCCCCCTTCTCTTGACTCAACATGTCCCCCTTCTCTTGACTCAACATGTCCTTCTCTTGACTCAACATGTCCCCCTTCTCTTGACTCAACATGTCCTTCTCTTGACTCAACATGTCCCCTTCTCTTGACTCAACATGTCCCCCTTCTCTTCAAACTGTCAGCTCTCAGTGCTTCCGGGGTATGGTTGTTCCCCTGAATGAGAAAAAGAGAAAGAAACGGGATAACTTTGCACAAAGCACTTGAGGAAAACATCCATAAATGAAAGAGTCATACCATACTACATGCCTTTCCACAGGAAACAAGGACATAACCATGCAAAAGCATACTTGTGAAATGCTTATCTAAATATGCAATTATGTCCTTTGAGGACAGCCCTCAAACGGTCAGCCTGGAGACAGACTGTGCAGAAAGGTCTCTCCAAGTTCGAAGAGACACTCGCTCAGCAGCACGAGGAAAAGAGAACGAGAAGAAAGGCTGCAGCCCAGGCAGACAGACCAGCGTCAGACTTCATCTGTGCCCTCTGCCACAGGGACTGTCATTCACGCGTCGGACTGGCCAACCACACCCGACGCTGCACCAGAATAAACACCAAGAGCGAAACTCCATAGTCTTCCGAGACTGAAGGATGCCTACTACTACCTTTGAGGTCAGGAAAGTTACGCTTCTTTTGCCTTCATGCCTTGTCACGGATTGTGACTTTCCAGGTGGCTTTCATTTTCTTTTGAGACGATGGTGCATTTGACTCAGTTATAATTTATATCTAGAAAGTTGATATATATTCAATAAATTTCCAGATCCATTAGTACCTTCTGATATTTTACGCACATTTATTTACTTCATCATCTGGAACCTGATGTCAGTGGTGTCCAAGAACGCTGAGAGTGATGCTTTGTTTTCAGTGCAATGGAATATGTTTCCTTCCAGCTATCGTATCCTTTGAGGGATGCTAAAAATATACCAACTGGGGTAAATCATGTAATGGACAAAACTTCAGATTTCTGCTGTTTTATTGATAGGCTGCATAGTTTGCGATTGATCTGATAAAGATCGTTTCTTTCCCTTGTCACGCAATTTCTATTGTTTTTCTGAAATATCACAGCAGACACAGTCAGGTGTATATTTATCAGCATTGCAAGGCTACACCAATCAATCAACAAATAAAATCGTCAACATCTTACTATCAGACATGCTCTATATATACAGAGTTTGAGAAAACTATTTCATGGTACTGAAATTAGACGACAGCCTGATTTGTGAAAATGACACAAAAACCAAACAGATAAAAGAAAACTGTGTGCATCTCATAAAATGTGCATGTCATAAAATGTGCATCTTATAAATGTGCATGTCATAAATGTGCATGTTATCTGTGACTCCGTGGACATCTTCACATCGTTTTCATTCTCAGATCTGTAGTTGGCCTCTGGCTTGAATGCACAGCTGGTGACAATGGGGAAAGTAAATGCTCTGTGTGCCCGCTCTGCTCTGTCGTGAGATTTCTATCAAACTCACCATGACTTGTGAAAGTAGAATGGAGAAAGCCTATGTCTGTAAGCTTGGCCAGCAACTTGAGGAAATCTGGCTGTCAGGCCAAAGTCTTCACCATAACATTTGGAATAGGTACATGCGCCATTGACCTAAGGAAAGAGGTCTCGATTTGGGGGAAGGAGAAGACCAAAGTTTTAAAGGCAATGGCACAAGCAATTAAAAACTATTGCCGCTGGATCTGTTGTAGGAGGAACAAAAATGAACCTCATAAGGTTAATATTTCTCTAAGAACTGTGTGATAGCTAAATAGTTAATAATCCATCACGAGGGTGACTTGGCCCTGAGCTGTCTAACCATCTTTGAAGCCCAAGGTACAGGAAAAAGCGGCGATAGCAGAAGGATGTCCAAGAGTCATGACCTGGATTCAGTCTGTCACCTGACAATCTGATTCCTAACAAGACTAGTGTGATAGAACACAATTATAGTTGACAAAATTGTAACACACTGAGACTAGACACTCTCACAAATGGAGTGAAAACGCGTACTTACATAATTAACGAAACAAGACGTCAGTAAATTTTCAAACAACTGGTCTTTGTCAGTAAACAAAACAAAACAAAAAAACCAACAATAACAAAAGCGAACAAATTCAAAGGTCGTATGAGAAAAACAATAGAACAGCTAACTTCCCTGATGTTGTCAACATTGTGTGTTGACCTGCATATATCTGTATTAGTTTTAGAAGTGACTGCGCTTCTCAAAAACTGTCGCTTCATTTCACTTCACACTGAGACGCCACAAATGTATATGCATTTAATGTACGTAGCCATACAGACAGCCTATGGAAAACGGTTGATGTATATAGCCATACAGACAGCCTATGGAAAACGGTTGATGTATATAGCCATACAGACAGCCTGTGGAAAACGGTTGATGTATATAGCCATACAGACAGCCTGTGGACAACGGTTGATGTATATAGCCATACAGACACCCATGGACAACGGTTGATGTATATAGCCATACAGACAGCCTGTGGACAACGGTTGATGTATATAGCCATACAGACAGCCTGTGGACAACGGTTGATGTATACAGCCATACAGACACCCCATGGACAACGGTTGATGTATATAGCCATACAGACAGCCTGTGGACAACGGTTGATGTATACAGCCATACAGACACCCCATGGACAACGGTTGATGTATATAGCCATACAGACACCCCATGGACAACGGTTGATGTATATAGCCATACAGACAGCCTATGGACAACGGTTCATGTATACAGCCATACAGACAGACTATGGACAACGGTTGATGTATACAGCCATACAGATAGCCTATGGACAACGGTTGATGTATATAGCCATACAGACAGCCTGTGGACAACGGTTGATGTATACAGTCATACAGACAGCCTGTGGACAACGGTTGATGTATACAGTCATACAGACAGCCTGTGGACAACGGTTGATGTATACAGTCATACAGACAGCCTGTGGACAACGGTTCATGTATATAGCCATACAGACACCCCATGGAAAACGGTTGATGTATACAGCCGTACAGACAGCCTGTGGACAACGGTTGATGTATATAGCCATACAGACAGCCTGTGGACAACGGTTGATGTATATAGCCATACAGACACCCATGGACATCGGTTGATGTATACAGCCATACAGACAGCCTGTGGACAACGGTTGATGTATATAGCCATACAGACAGCCTGTGGACAACGGTTGATGTATATAGCCATACAGACACCCCATGGACAACGGTTGATGTATATAGTCATACAGACACCCCATGGACAACGGTTGATGTATACAGCCATACAGACAGCCTGTGGACAACGGTTGATGTATATAGCCATACAGACACCCCATGGACAACGGTTGATGTATACAGCCATACAGACAGCCTGTGGACAACTGTTGATGTATACAGCCATACAGACACCCCATGGACAACGGTTGATGTATACAGCCATACAGACAGCCTGTGGACAACGGTTGATGTATATAGCCATACAGACACCCCATGGACAACGGTTGATGTATATAGCCATACAGACACCCCATGGACAACGGTTGATGTTTATAGCCATACCGACATCCCATGGACAACGGTTGATGTATATAGCCATACAGACACCCCATGGACAACGGTTGATGTATATAGCCATACAGACAGCCTGTGGAAAACGGTTGATGTATACAGCCATACAGACAGCCTGTGGACAACGGTTGATGTATACAGCCATACAGACACCCTATGGACAACGGTTGATGTATATAGCCATACAGACAGCCTGTGGACAACGGTTGATGTATATAGCCATACAGACACCCCATGGACAACGGTTGATGTATACAGCCATACAGACAGCCTGTGGACAACGGTTGATGTATATAGCCATACAGACAGCCTGTGGACAACGGTTGATGTATATAGCCATACAGACAGCCTGTGGACAACGGTTGATGCATATAGCCATACAGACACCCCTTGGACAACGGTTGATGTACATAGCCATACAGACAGCCTGTGGACAACGGTTGATGTATATAGCCATACAGACATCCCATGGACAACGGTTGATGTATACAGCCATACAGACACCCCATGGACAACGGTTGATGTATATAGCCATACAGACACCCCATGGACAACAGTTGATGTATATAGCCATACAGACACCCCATGGACAACGGTTGATGTAAATAGCCATACAGACAGCCTGTGGACAACGGTTGATGTATATAGCCATACAGACACCCCATGGACAACGGTTGATGTAAATAGCCATACAGACAGCCTGTGGACAACGGTTGATGTATACAGCCATACAGACAGCCTGTGGACAACGGTTGATGTACATAGCCATACAGACACCCCATGGACAACGGTTGATGTATATAGCCATACAGACAGCCTGTGGACAACGGTTGATGTATACAGCCATACAGACAGCCTGTGGACAACGGTTGATGTATACAGCCATACAGACAGCCTGTGGACAACGGTTGATGTATACAGCCATACAGACACCCCATAGACAATGGTTGATGTATATAGCCATACAGACACCCCATGGACAACGGTTGATGTATATAGCCATATAGACAGCCTATGGACAACGGTTGATGTATATAGCCATACAGACAGCCTGTGGACAACGGTTGATGTATATAGCCATACAGACACCCCATGGACAACGGTTGATGTATATAGCCATACAGACACCCCATGGACAACGGTTGATGTATATAGCCATACAGACACCCCATGGACAACGGTTGATGTATATAGCCATACAGACACCCCATGGACAACGGAGGATGTATACAGCCATACAGACACCCCATGGACAACGGTTGATGTATATAGCCATACAGACAGCCTATGGACAACGGTTGATGTATACAGCCATACAGACAGCCTGTGGACAACGGTTGATGTATACAGCCATACAGACACCCCATGGACAACGGTTGATGTATATAGCCATACAGACAGCCTGTGGACAACGGTTGATGTATATAGCCATACAGACACCCCATGGACAACGGTTGATGTATACAGCCATACAGATAGCCTGTGGACAACGGTTGATGTATATAGCCATACAGACACCCCATGGACAACGGTTGATGTATATAGCCATACAGACAGCCTGTGGACAACGGTTGATGTATACAGCCATACAGACACCCCATGGAAAACGGTTGATGTATATAGCCATACAGACAGCCTGTGGAAAACGGTTGATGTATATAGCCATACAGACAGCCTGTGGAAAACGGTTGATGTATATAGCCATACAGACAGCCTGTGGACAACGGTTGATGTATACAGCCATACAGACAGCCTGTGGACAACGGTTGATGTATACAGCCATACAGACAGCCTGTGGACAACGGTTGATGTATATAGCCATACAGACAGCCTGTGGAAAACGGTTGATGTATACAGCCATACAGACAGCCTGTGGACAACTGTTGATGTATATAGCCATACAGACAGCCTGTGGAAAACGGTTGATGTATACAGCCATACAGACAGCCTGTGGACAACTGTTGATGTATATAGCCATACAGACAGCCTGTGGACAACGGTTGATGTATACAGCCATACAGACAGCCTGTGGACAAATGTTGATGTATATAGCCATACAGACAGCCTGTGGACAACTGTTGATGTATATAGCCATACAGACAGCCTGTGGACAACTGTTGATGTATATAGCCATAAAGACAGCCTGTGGAAAACGGTTGATGTATACAGCCATACAGACAGCCTGTGGAAAACGGTTGATGTATACAGCCATACAGACAGCCTGTGAACAACGGTTGATGTATACAGCCATACAGACAGCCTGTGGACAACGGTTGATGTATACAGCCATACAGACAGCCTGTGGACAACGGTTGATGTATACAGCCATACAGACAGCCTGTGGACAACGGTTGATGTATACAGCCATACAGACAGCCTGTTGAAAACGGTTGATGTATATAGCCATACAGACACCCCATGGAAAACGGTTGATGTACATAGCCATACAGACAGCCTGTGGAAAACGGTTGATGTATACAGCCATAAAGACACCCCATGGACAACGGTTGATGTATATAGCCATACAGACAGCCTGTGGAAAACGGTTGATGTATACAGCCATAAAGACACCCCATGGACAACGGTTGATGTATATAGCCATACAGACAGCCTGTGGACAACGGTTGATGTATAAAGCCATACAGACAGCCTGTGGACAACGGTTGATGTATACAGCCATACAGACAGCCTGTGGACAACGGTTGATGCATACAGCCATACAGACAGCCTGTGGACAACGGTTGATGTATACAGCCATACAGACAGCCTGTTGAAAACGGTTGATGTATATAGCCATACAGACACCCCATGGAAAACGGTTGATGTACATAGCCATACAGACAGCCTGTGGAAAACGGTTGATGTATACAGCCATAAAGACAGCCCATGGACAACGGTTGATGTATACAGCCATAAAGACAGCCCATGGACAACGGTTGATGTATATAGCCATACAGACAGCCCATGGACAACGGTTGATGTATACAGCCATAAAGACAGCCCATGGACAACGGTTGATGTATACAGCCATAAAGACAGCCCATGGACAACGGTTGATGTATACAGCCATAAAGACAGCCCATGGACAACGGTTGATGTATACAGCCATAAAGACAGCCTGTGGAAAACGGTTGATGTATACAGCCATAAAGACAGCCCATGGACAACGGTTGATGTATACAGCCATAAAGACAGCCCATGGACAACGGTTGATGTATACAGCCATAAAGACAGCCTATGGAAAACGGTTGATGTATACAGCCATACAGACAGCCTATGGACAACGGTTGATGTATACAGCCATACAGACAGCCCATGGACAACGGTTGATGTATACAGCCATAAAGACAGCCCATGGACAACGGTTGATGTATACAGCCATACAGACAGCCTATGGAAAACGGTTGATGTATATAGCCATACAGACAGCCTATGGAAAACGGTTGATGTATACAGCCATACAGACAGCCTATGGAAAACGGTTGATGTATACAGCCATACAGACAGCCTGTGGAAAACGGTTGATGTATACAGCCATACAGACAGCCTGTGGAAAACGGTTGATGTATATAGCCATACAGACAGCCTGTGGAAAACGGTTGATGTATACAGCCATACAGACAGCCTGTGGAAAACGGTTGATGTATATAGCCATACAGACAGCCTGTGGAAAACGGTTGATGTATATAGCCATACAGACAGCCTGTGGAAAACGGTTGATGTATACAGCCATACAGACAGCCTGTGGAAAACGGTTGATGTATATAGCCATACAGACAGCCTGTGGAAAACGGTTGATGTATATAGCCATACAGACAGCCTGTGGAAAACGGTTGATGTATACAGCCATACAGACAGCCTGTGGAAAACGGTTGATGTATACAGCCATAAAGACAGCCTATGGACAACGGTTGA
>JAPXFY010000014.1:80564394-80599394 GCA_030674185.1 Monoplex corrugatus
AGTTGAAGGTGCGAGTTGCGGTGCTTTTCGTGCAAACACAGATACACGGACTGGTCATACAGGGAAGTGTCAAGGGTCACTTGGACATTGTCGGTAGACCGACAAAGAAATAAACATTGGAGGGTGGGGAGAAAGCTTGTTTTCTGTTTCTGATTATTGCCAGTCTCGGTGTGTTGACAAGAAGCTGCGCTGACAAGACTGTCTTGCAGAACGGTGACAACACCAGCTTTCAAAGCACTGGGCAATGACTCGGTTAGCATACTGGGAGAGTTACAATGACTCGGTTAGCATACTGGGAGAGTTACAGTGGAAAGACAGCAGCATTATTGGCCCATAGGATAACAGCTGCATTGTTTGTGCCGAAACAAGGAAGACAACGAGAGACTTCAGACTAAAGAACACTTTATTGTTCAAGGATGGTAGCATTAGGTCCCGTTAGATGTGTCTTACGGCTAGTTCCTGATACTCTACACACAGTAATTATAAGCATATGAAAAAAAAAAAAGAAAACGAAATAAAACAGTGATCAGAAATTGAAAGTTTTATATATATATATATATATATATATATAAATATATATATATATATATATATCATCATCATGTGCCCTGCCGCATGGCGTTGGCGGTCATTGCCCTCCATATGAATCTATCCCTTGTCGCTGCAAGTACATTTCCCACCCTCTTTGTCCTTAGCCACTCTGCAAGTCCGTCAATATATTCTCCATGGGTGTACCTGGTGTTCTATTTCCCTCCAGCTTTCCTGTTGTGACTAGGTTTCTAGTTTTTCTTGCCTCATAAAATGTCCCGTAAATGATGCCTGTCTTTTCCTAATCTTCTTCATAAATGTTCTTGTCTGTGCCTCTTTCAAAACTGTCTCGTTTGTTTTCTTTGCTGTCTATGGAAATCTCAACATTCTTCTCAGAAACCACATTTCAATTGCCTCACTTTTGTTCTAACTCCGCATGTTAACTGTCCACGCCTCAAAACCGTACAACGGTATCGGTTCTATATAACATTCAAGAACTCTCTTCCTGGTGTTCATTGGTGGGCATTTGTCGGTAAGAACGCTTTTCATCCTCGTGAATGCAGTTTCAGCATTGCCGATCCTGTTGGCTATTTCGGATGTGCATCTGCCGGCTGGTAGATTAACCATTCCCAGATATTTAAACATGTCCAACTGTCTCAATGTTGTGCCATTTGCTATTATTTTGCATAGGAGATTTCTTGTTTTTTTTGGGTTTTTTTATTGATTATCGTGACTTCAATCTTCTTGCTATTTAGCTCCAGCACTTTATTTTTGCTTTTTATTTCTGTTATATTTACATATTTATTTTCTGCAATTATAAAGGTTATATCTGTGTAACGAAGTCTGTCAATTTTCCTCCAGTCTTTATCCCAGTGCATTGTTCTAGGTTCCTCTTGATGGTTTCACTTCAAAGTGAAAACAAATCTGGTGACAGAACACACCCCTGACTAATCCCGCTTTCAATATTTATTTGGAAAGAGCCTATGTCGTTTTCTATTGTCATTGCTGCTGTTTGTTCCCAATACATATTTCTGATTATTCTTAGATCTTGTCCATCAGCATTGAGCCTTTCTTGTTAGTTTATCGATTCTTCGTGTCTTACCCAATCAAAAGTCTTGGTATAATCAAGAAAGCATAAATATAAGTCCTTTTTCAACTCGATTGATCTTTCTATGAGAGTTCTCAGGATGTGTATGGCATTAATAATTCCTTTCCCTCCGACAAATCCACGTTGGTCTTCTGCTATTTCTATTTTGATTCTGTTCCTTGCCCTCATCATGATTATTCTGAATAAAATCTTTGTCACGTGACTCATCAAGCTGATCGTACGATAGAGTTTGCATTATTTTTTTTAATACCTAATTCATCTAGGGCCTCAATCATTTCTGCACTAATATTGTCTGGTCCTTTGGCTTTTTTCGGTATCATATTTTCAATGCTGCTATAACTTCATCTTTCATTTTAGATGGTCTTTCAACGTTATTTCTTATAATGTCTTCTTCGTTTCTATCATTGTTAAAAAAAATCTTTAATGTATTCTCCTCATCTATCCAATATTTTGTCTTCTTCCGTAATAATCGTACCATCTTTGGAATTTAAGCAACTTTTTGGTGTGCATGTAATTTAAGCCACCGGTTGGTGTGCCTGTCTTTTTCCTGTAGGCAATTTCTTGATTGTTTCTGTACAAAAACTGAGGATCTGTGTTGCGTCAGTCTTCTATTTTTTGCACTCTCTTTCCAACCAAACTTCCTTAGCTTCATTGCACCTTTTCCTGATTTCTTTGTGTATTTTTTATATTCTTCCTCCTTTTCTTTTGCCTTCCTCCGTTCCTCCATCAAGCCTATAATTTCTTTTGTCATCCAGTTCTTCTTTGCTTTTCTTTCTACTCTAGGGGTTTCTTAACAAGCTTCATTTATCTAGTTTCTCATCTTTGTCCATTGTTCCTCACTGTCATCAACGTCTTCCAGATCACAGAATTTGTTTTGAACACACATGTATACATTGAATTTGTTTTGAACACACATGTATACATTGAATTTGTTTTGAACATACATGTATATATTGAATTTGTTTTGAACATACATGTATACATTGAATTTGTTTTGAACACACATGTATACATTGAATTTGTTTTGAACACACATGTATACATTGAATTTGTTTTGAACACACATGTATACATTGAATTTGTTTTGAACACACATGTATACATTGAATTTGTTTTGAACATACATGTATATATTGAATTTGTTTTGAACATACATGTATATATATTGAATTTGTTTTGAACATACATGTATACATTGAATTTGTTTTGAACACACATGTATACATTGAATTTGTTTTGAACTACATGTATAATATTGAATTTGTTTTGAACATACATGTATTATATATTGAATTTGTTGAACCTACATGTATACATTGAATTGTTTGAACATACATGTATACATTGAATGTTGCACCATCTGATTGACCTGTCTGTAAGAATCCAAAATTTAATTTGATGTTACTTTTGGTTTGTTTTCTTTTCTTTACTTTCAATCTTAACCCTCCCACTACAGGTATGGTCACCGTTGCAGTCTGCGCCTGGTAATGTTTTTGTTACCAGTAAAGAATTTCTCAATCTTTTATTTATGAGGATGTAATCAATTTCATTTACTGTACTATCTCCTGGATTCATCCATGTCCAGTTTCTTCTGTTAGGTTGCTCAAACCAGGTGTTTCCTATTATCAGTTCTCTTATTTGTGCCCACTCAACAGGTTTCTCTCTCCTTTAATTTTGTGCGGTATGGCTATGAGGTCCCACTATGTCATCCATTCTCTTCTGTCCTACTTTAGCATTAAAATCTCCCATTATTTCCCACTTTAGCACTAAAATTTCCTATAATTACTGCAATATAAGTCTCCCATTATTTCCCACTTTAGCATTAACATTTTCCATCATTACTGTAATATCCTGTGATTTGCATTGAGCCTTGGCTGTCTCTAATACTTCATAGAAGTTGTCAATTTCTTCCTCAGTACTTGCGGATGTTGGTGCATATACTCGCAAGACGTTGATATCAAGTGGCTTGCCATCCAATTCAACTAACAAAACTCGGTCTGATACAACCCAGTATCCTGTGATAGACTGTGACTTGTCCCTTTCCATTACGATGTCTCTTTCATGTGTGTCTCGACCAGAACACACACACACACACACACACACACCACACACACACACACACACACACACACACACACACACACACGCAGACGCACGCACATACATATATATATACATATATATACATATATATATACATACATATATACATGTATATATATATATATATACATATATACATAAATATAAAATATGTATGTATATACATATAAACTCCAATTGATATGCGTTTTACAAAACCATGGGAGACAAGGACAAATACATGTAAAACTAGCACATGTCAGCCCTTACCAATGGCAATAGAAAAGAAAATAAAGTAAACCACAAACATACAAAGGAAAAGAAAAAAGTAAAGTACCGTAGGCATTAGGAATAAAAGAAAGGAAAGAAAGACATTCAATTAATGCAGTGATGAAAATAGATGAGTATAACTGATGTAATGTCAAACGAATCATAAATGCACAAATATTTTCAAATTACATCAATAGGAAAAGAGTAAAGAGCAGAGAGAGAGAGAGAGAGAGGAGAGAGGGAGAGAGCAACATACACGCATACAACACATATACACATACATACTTAGACAGACAGAGCCTTTCATTGGATGCCTGTGAGTTGCGGAGGACAAAGTGTTCAACTGGAATTGCAGAACAATGAAAGCTGCGATGTGGCTTCAGAGAGGAACCAGGAAAATGAGAGACAGAGAGAGAAAACAGAAAATGACACAAAGAATTAAAAAAAGACAGATGAGAAGAAAATGATAGTGCACAATAGAATATTGTCATCTGTGTCTTGGGATTTTGTTTTGTTGTTGTTGCGTTTTTTGTTTGTTTGTTGTTGTTACTTTGTTTACTTGTTTGTTTGTAACACGTGTATGACCTCCCCTTTGATACCTTATTTGTTCTGTTTCTTGTATTACTTTAGCAGAACAGAAAGAAGCAAGGAAAGATAGAGAAAGAAATAATGCATGAGAGACAGTCCTCCATGATTGTCTTTTCATTTCATTTACATGCCGTTCTGGTTTTTTGTTTTGTTGTTGTTGTTGTTGTTTTTGCGTACATTTTAAATGTGCCAGTGGGAAAGAAACAGAGAGAGAGAGAGAGAGACAGACAGACAGAGACACAGACAGACACAGACAAAGACAAACAGAAAAATAGAAAGAGGGGGAAAAGAGCGAGAGAGGGGGCAGAGAGAGAGAGAGGGTGAAGAGAGGGAGGGAGAAAAGGGGATTGTTTTTGCAAAATATCTTGAATCAATACTGTATTCTGCTCTTTTCATTTCTGTCACTCATTTGGCTTGTTCCTCTGAACTTATTTGTCTTCATGCTTTTCAAGGAAAAAGAGACCGTATGAGGAGACAAGATGTACACAATGTTTTTTCCCTCTTATTTCAGTATCACTTAAAAGTTGTGGCGGAAAAGGAACAAAACATGAAAGGAAGAGAAAAAACTTTTCTTTCAAGACTTTTTTTCAGTCAATACTTATCAGTTTGTCGATTATTTTGAGAGAGAGAAAGAGAGAGACAGACAGACAGACAGACAGAGAGAGAGAGAGAGAGAGAGAGAGAGAGACAGACAGACAGACAGACAGACAGACAGAGGTAGAGACAGAGAGAGACTCAAACTCAGACCATTTAATTTATATCGACCTTGGGCCACAATACAATCAATTGGATGGGTGGGGCTGGGTCTGGAACTTTGTTAATTTCATGCGTATTTCATAATTCGACACAATCCACAATCTGTAGTAGCCCCAAATGCAAATCATCAATATATTTATATCACCAGTCTGAAACTACATCAACATCAACATCAACATCAAACAATTTCCTTTAAATCTGATTTTCATCAATATTTGATTAATTGACATGTCTGTGAATCCATTGCTCAGCCCATGATCATTCATATATTATTTATTGTCATTGGATAATCTGCCAACATATCAATCAGTTGACCAATCATTAAATAAAATCAATCATACAATCAATCAATGAACGAATATATCCATTGATCGGTATCGGGATGAATCATTCATCCGTATGACTGTTCATTAAGTCCATGCAGTTTATTTATCAATCAACGGTTTATCGACCAGACTGTCAAACTTACCAACGTATCAATACATGTAATTCAATCGTACTGACTGATCAGTCAGTTAAAATGCCATCAAATTCTTAATTGCTCATTCAATCAACCCATCAATTTACTGTATGGTAAGTCCACCAATCTCCTGTTTCATTAAATCACCAATCAACAGTTTATCAAAAGGGTAACAATAAATTGACCAATTACCGAGTCAATCATAAATTAACAATAATTTTGAAAATTGATGAGTTAATCGTCAATTACTGAAATGAACAAATCAATCAACTTATGAATCACTCACCCGCTCATCAACAACATCAATCAATCATGTAATCCACTCAAACAAATAATAGTCAATCAATCCGTCGCGTCATCAGTTAATGTGTATTTCAGTTAACAAGGTAATAAGTAAATCAATTCACAAATGTAAAATCAACCAAATATTCAATGTACTAACACTCTCAATTGGCTAAAACCCAAAACATTGTTCTGTGGTGACCTTTTGAAAGTTGTACATTGTAGTAAGATGCTAGGATAAATCTGAGCGCTACGAGTAACATTTCTGCAATACTTCAGTGTCCATCTCCCTTGTCTTGATGGCATGAAACATATACCTAGATAGACAGTGTCTATGATGGTCATTTATTTTTTTTAAGAATGTGCATGGGCACAGCAACTAAATTACCTAAACATCTTTTTTCTAAGATCTGTGTATATGCAACAATGACAAGTGTTGTTCATTTTCGTATTGTGAATAGCAAAATGACATGCTTTTTCTTGATCAGACTCACTGCATCTGTGTATGTTATTGTTAATAATTAAGAAAACGTTAAATCGTGCCTGTAAAATAGCAACCCTGAAACAGTATGTATCTATACAGTACGCATGTTTCCTTTTTCAAAAATGGACTTAAATGATCTGTAACTGTTATATCTATGACCCATTTGGATCCAGTCATCAATGACCTTATTTACAAACAGAATGGCAAAGTGGGCAGATGACTAACCCCAGAACATAGCCCCACAACGCGCACCAACCAGGCCCTACTTTAGATTACAACCTTTTACATTATTTTGAGTTTGTTCCGGTGTCTTTCCTAGTAATTCACGTCTCTCTAAAAGTATACTCTAGTTCTCTTGCACCTTTTCTACACCGTCTCTGTTTTTCACAAAGCATTCCTTCAGCTTACTGAGTGCTGCGCAGAAGCGTGTGATGCTGTTTTCCAGTTTTCAGTTTTTCATTTACAGCATTTTTGAATACATTTGAATGTACATGAAGACCCTGCTGGATTTGCGTAAAGCACCAGTCTGTGAAATACATAGACTCTATTTGTTTGTGTAGAAAACGTGTTATTTTGATAACATTTTTTCGTGAACCTATTTTTCCATTAACACCATGAGCTACTCGTAATTGGATGAATATGTATCTTAGTAACAAAGACACTATAGTTTACGGACTTACCAAGACTTGCTTGTGAATGGATTCCAGTGAGAGGGAGAGAGAGAGAGAAAGAGAGAGAGAGAGAGAGACAGACAGACTGACAGACTGACTGACAGACAGACAGAGACACAGAGACACAGAGACAGAGACAGAGACACAGAGAGAGAGACAAAGAGAGACAGAGACAGAGAGAAGCTGATATGAATGGTCTACTAGCTCAAGGCATAAAGCCCTTTCACAACAGAGATGGGGAGTGGGGACGGAAGGGAGGGGGAAGTATATGAAAATGGACATACGATTGATATTACCTACAAATTCCGATGTGTACTTGCCCTCCAGTTCCTGCAAAAGTTCAATGGAGACACTGATTCTGAGTAAGACTTCTTTGCTGAGATCTTCAACAGTTAACCAGAACCTGACTCCGTGTCTTGGAGAAATGTAGAAGGTCCTCGATGTCCTCTCGAACAGACCCAAAATGTAACCAGAGAATGTGCATTGGATCGTTCGACAAGTACCCAGTTCTTTTGTGCCTCCTTTTGAAGTTATCCTGAAACTGTAATTTTGGCACAAACGGACATTTTCTATCATGACAACACGCAGCATTCTGTAACGGAGGTAATCGTCCGATGGAAGTGGAGGAAGAAACTAGAAGTATCCTCCCATTGGTTCTACCTCCCCAAGTTCCCTCCATTTGATTCTCGCCCTCACCCCCCCCCCCCCCAAGTATGCATGGACTCTCCCATCGGTTCTCCCTGCCCAAGTTCCCTCCCATTGTTTCTCGCCCGCAGGTAACCTCCCATTTGTTCTCCCTCCCCAAGTTCTCTCCCATTGGTTCTCCCTCCTCCCAAGTAAACTCCCATTGGTTCTCCCTCCACAAATTCCCTCCCATCAGTTCTCCCCTCTCCCAAGTACCATCCCATTGGTTCCCCTTCGCAAGTTCCCCCCCCCCCCTCAAAGTACCCTCCCTTTGGTTCTTACCCCAACCCCGAGTTCCCTCCCATTTATTCTCCCTCCCCAAGTACCCCCTCCCATTGGCTCTCCCACCCACACCAAGTTCCCTCCCATGGGTTTTCACTCTCCATGTTCCCTTCCATTTATTCTCCTGCCCACCCCCCCCCCATGTTCCCTCCCATGGATACTTCCTCCCCATGTTCCCTCCCATTGGTTCTAACGCCACCCCCTGCAAGTTGCCTGCCATGTGTTCTTCCTCCCCAAGTAACCTCCCTTTGAATCTCCCGCCACCGAGTTCCCTCCCCTTGGTTCTCGCTCCTCAAGCAAGCTACCATTGTTTCTCCCTCTCAAGTACCCTCCCACTGGATCTCTCCCTCCCCGAGTACCCTCCCATCCCATTAGTTTTCCCTACCCCCAAATACCCTCCCAGTGGCTCTCCCTCCTTGAATTTCCTCCCATTGGTTCCCTGTCGAAGTAGTTTTCCATGGGTCCTCCCTGCCCAAGTTCCCTCCCTCTGGTTCCCTGCCCAAGTACCATCCCATTGGTTCTCCGTCCCCAAGTAACCTCCCATTCATTCTCCCGCCACCGAGAATTCTACCCTTGGTTCTTGCCTCCCCCACCCCCCTTGTAACCTCCCAGTCGTTTTCGAACAACCACTCATCTAAAACTAAACAGGCCCAGAGAACTGTTTGCCTTTGGAATATATGTACCTAAAGGTCGTGGTCAATAGTCATCTGAACCGTCCTTCTTTCTTTTCATCTGTTCTTATGTCAGGGATAAACTTGTGGACTGACCTTGCAGGGGTTGGCATTCATTTGTACTAAAGTATCAATGTATTTTGTGGCACGACAGACCCAATCTGTGTAAGATAAAAGTGGCTTGCTAATCAGATCTCGGCTGTTTCTTTCGTTTTATCGCTGGGTTCAATTATGACCTTGCTTTTATAAATCCATATGATAAACTATCTTGATCGTTTTTTTGTGTTTTGTTTTGTTTTGTTTTGTTGTTGTTTGTTTGTTTGTTTGGGGGTTTTTTTGGGTTTTTTTGGTCTCTATCTGCCTATTTGTCTCTCACCATCTGTCAGTCTGTCTGTTTCGTCTGCCGCTATGTTACTTGGGAGCATGTGCCTGTCTTTTTGTGATGGTCCTGCACTATTGTTTAAGCTACCCAATCAGTGCAAGTGAGTGAAGGGCAGTCTGCTTGGCAATGGCTGATGTATGTGTTGACTTTCTTGTGGTGCAGGGCCAGGGTCTGTGAACCGTATCCTTACTGTCTGTCAATGCTATCAGACACTGGGACAGACAGACAGACAGACACTGGGATAGACAGACAGACACTCAGACAGACAGACAGACACTGGGACAGACAGACAGACACTGTGAAAGACATACAGACAGACACTGGGATAGACAGACAGACACTGGGACAGACAGACAGACACTGGAACAGACAGACAGACACACTAGGACAGACAGACAGATCGACACTGGGACAGACAGACAGACACTAGGACAGACAGACAGACACTAGGACGGACAGACACTGGGACAGACAGACACTAGGACAGACAGACAGACACTGGGACAGACAGACACTGGGACAAACAGACAGACACTGGGACAAACAGACAGACACTGGGACAGACAGACACTGGGACAGACAGACAAACACTAGGACAGACAGACAGACACTGGGACAAACAGACAGACACTGGGACAGGCAGACAGACACTGGGACAGACAGACAGACACTGGGACAGACAGACACTGGGAGAGACAGACACTGGGACAGACAGACAGACACTGGGACAAACAGACACTGGGACAGACAGACAGACACTGGGACAGACAGACAGACAGACACTGGGACAGACAGACATATACTGGGACAGACAGACAGACACTGTGACAGACACTGGACAGACAGACAGACACTGGGACAGACAGACAGACACTGGGACAGACAGACAGACACTGGGACAGACAGATACTGTGACAGACAGACAGACACTGGGACAGACAGACAGACACTGGGACAGACAGACAGACACTGGGACAGACAGACAGACACTGGGACAGACAGACAGACTCTGGGAACAACAGGAGACACTGGGACAGACAGACACTGGGCAGACAGACATGGGACGACAGACACTGGGACAGACAGACACTGACAGACAGACAGACACTGGGACAGAAGACACTGACAGACAGACAGACACTGGGACAGACAGACAGACACTGGGACAGACAGACAGACACTGTGACAGACAGACACTGTGACAGACAGACAGACACTGTGACAGACAAACAGACACTGGGACAGACAGACACTGGGACAGACAGACAGACAGACACTGGGACAGACAGACAGACACTGGGACAGACAGACACTGGGACAGACAGACACTGGGACAGACAGACACTGGGACAGACAGATACTGGGACAGACAGACACTGGGACAGACAGACACTGGGACAGACAGACAGACACTGGGACAGACAGACACTGGGACAGACAGACACTGGGACAGACAGATACTGGGACAGACAGACAGACACTGGGACAGACAGACAGACACTGGGACAGAGAGACAGACACTGTGACAGACAGACACTGGGACAGACAGACAGACACTGTGACAGACAGACACTGGGACAGACAGACAGACACTGGGACAGACAGATACTGGGACAGACAGACACTGGGACAGACAGACACACTGGGACAGACAGACACTGGGACAGACAGACAGACAGACACTGGGACAGACAGACAGACACTGGGACAGACAGACACTGGAGACACACTGGACAGACATACTGGGACAGACAGACAGACACTGGGAGAGAAGACACTGGGACAGACAGACAGACACTGGGACAGACAGACACTGGGACAGACAGACAGACACTGTGACAGACAGACACTGGGACAGACAGACAGACAGACACTGTGACAGACAGACACTGGGACAGAGAGACAGACACTGTGACAGACAGACACTGGGACAGACAGACAGACACTGGGACAGACAGATACTGACGACAGCAGACCTGGAGACAGACAGACACTGGAAGAGCAGACACTGGGACAGACAGACACTGGGACAGACAGACACTGGGACATACAGACACTGGGACAGACAGACAGACAGACACTGGGACAGACAGACAGAAACTGGGACAGACAGACACTGGGACAGACAGACACTGGGACAGACAGACACTGGGACAGACAGACTACTGGGACAGACAGGACACTGGGACAGACAGACAGACTGGGACAGACAGACACTGGACAGACAGACAGACAACCTGGACAGACAGACACTGGGACAGACAGACACGACACTGACAGGACAGACACTGGACAGACAGACAGACACTGGGACAGACAGACACTGGACAGACAGACAGACCTGGGACAGACGACACTGGACAGGACAGAAGACACTGGGACAGACAGACACTGGGACAGACAGACAGACACTGGACAGACAGACACTGGGACAGACAGCAGACACTGGACAGACAGACTGGACAGACAGACAGACACTGGACAGACAGACACACACGGACAGACAAACGACACGACACTGACACAGACACTGGGACAGACAGACAACTGGGACAGACAGACAGACACTGGAGGACAGACACAACAGAACACTGACAGACACTGGACAGACAGACACTGACAGCGACAGACACTGGACAGACAAGACAGAACATGGGACAGACAGACAGACACTGGCAGAAGACATGGACAGCGGACAGACAGACAGACACTGGCGACAGACAGATGACAGAACACTGGACAGACAGACAGACACTGGGACAGCGACAGAACTGGGACAGACGAGACAGGCACAGACACTGGACAGACAGACGACAGACAACACTGGACAGACAGACTGAATGACAGACAGACAGAACTGGACAAGACAGACACTGGACAACAACAGACATGGACAGACAACACAGGAAGACAGCACACTGGACGACAGACAAACTGGACGAACAGACACTGGACAGACAGACAGACACTGGGACAGACAGACACTGGACAACAGACAGACACTGGACAGACAGACTGATACTGCAGACAGACAAATGACAGAGCACGACGACCTGGACAGACACCACTGGCAACACGACACAGACCACTGGGACAGACACTGACAGACACTGTGACAGAAGAACTAGACAGACAACTGGGAGGACACTGGACAGACAGACACGGCGACACTGGACAAGAACGAAAAGACAGACATGGGACAGACAGACACTGGGACAGCAGACAGACACTGTGACAGACTGACCACGGACAGACCACTGGCAACAGACAGTGACAGCTGTGACAGACAGACAGACATGGGACAGGAACAGACACTGGTGACAGACAGACACTGGGACAGACAGACAGTACCTGGGCACGACAGACACTGAGACAGCTACAGACAGACAACCTGGGAGAAGACGAACTGGTGACAAGACACTGGACGACTCGACAGACAGGACAACAGACACTGGGACAGAACTGGGTACAAAGACACTGGGACAGACAGACAGACACTGTGCACACACATGACCACGGACAGACAGACACTGGGACAGACAGACAGACACTGGACGACAGACAGACACTGGGACAGACAGACACTGGGACAGACAGGACACTGTGACAGACAGACACTGGGACAGACAGACAGACACTGGACAGACGCACTGGCAGACAACAGACACTGGGACGACAGACACTGGGACAGACAGACACTGAGAAGACACTGAGACAGACAGACACTGGGACAGACAGACAGACACTGGGACAGACAGACACTGGACAGACAGACACTTGGACAGACAGACACTGGGACAGACAGACAGACTGGGACAGACAGACAGACAGCTGGACAGACAGGGACAGACAGACACTGTGACAGCAGACACTGGGACAACAGACCTGATAGCAGACAGACAGACACTGGGACAGAACAGACACTGTGACAGACAGACAGACTTGTGGACAGACAGAAACACTGGACAGACAGACAGAACTGGGACAGAGCAGCACCATGACACGACAGACACTGGACAGACAGACAGATCACTGGGACAGACAGACAGACACTGGGACAGAAGACAGACACTGGGACAGACAGACACTGGGACAGACAGACACTGGACAGACAGACACTGGGACAGACAGACAGACACTGGGACAGACAGACAGACACTGGGACAGACAGAAAATGGGACAGACAGACAGACACTGGAAGAGACAGACAGACACTGGGACAGACAGACAGATACTGTGACAGACAGACACTGGGACAGACAGACACTGGGACAGACAGACACTGGGACAGACAGACAGACACTGGGACAGACAGATGCTGGGACTGACAGACAGACACTGGGACAGACAGACAGACAGACACTGTGACCGACAGACTCTGTGACCGACAGACAGACACTGGGACAGACAGACAGACACTGGGACAGACAGACAGACACTGGGACAGACAGACAGATACTGGGACAGACAGACAGACACTGGGACAGACAGACACTGACAGACAAAGGAAGATTGGAGACGTCAGCAGCATGTATTTGTCTTTCTCCTTTGTCAAATGTTACCCACCGATAACCTGTATGTTATGAAAGGCCAGGACAGGGTGTGAACAGCCTTAGAAAACATGGCCAGTTATACACCTGCGTTTCGTTTCGTTTCGTTTCGTTCTTCAAGTTAACGTCTTTTCACCATGCGTGATATCAGACGACTACATCTGCTTTGGGTTTGGATGGTGAGGATTTTGTTCGTAGATGCAAAGTGAACAAGAATCGTCCGAGGGTAATGGATGGGGCCCAAGGCACCAATGCCTCACCACTCTCTGACAATCACCACCACCCCCCCCCCAGTTCCCGAGTCACATGGTAGGGGGGGGGGCGGAGGGGAGGAAACTGTTCAAATTCTCGGAACCGGTCATCAATTACCTTGTTTACAAGCCGAATGGCAAGGTGGGGAGATGATGAACCCCGGGACATAGCTACACAAAGCGTACCGAGCAGGTGCAGCCCAGCTTCCAAAATGGAGCGCTTTATAGTTTCGTTGCCTGCATGTTTGTCGGCACCAGCGTGCCCAGGGCAGTAGATCCAGGTGAGATTATGTAAATCGATACTGCTCATTGCTTTGTGCCAATATAGAGTTTGTACCCCATATTGCACGTTTTGAAGTAGGTTCATCGTGTCAGTCAGGATGAAGGCTTGACTTTCTTTCATTTCATCATCCAGTGAAGTCAGTGCAGGAGAGACACATGCGATGTCATGGGGGATGGGGGTGGGGGTGGGATGGTGGAGTGAGATGAATTCATCAACGTTAAAATGGTCGTGCCACATTACTGCTGTTATATCCTTAAGAGGGCAAAACACTAATGGATAATTTCTTTTTCTCTCTTTTCTCTCTCTCTCTCTTATATATATATATATATATATATATATATATATATATATATATAATATATTATACATATATATATAAATATTATGTATATATATGTATATATATATATATATATATATGCATATACATATACATATATGTATATGTCTCTGTCTCATATATACATGTATGTGTGTATGTATTATATATGTACGTGGATATATATGTATGTTGTGGCTAGTAAAACGAAACCAGTCTGACCATGGAAAAGAATAGAATGTCTTAAAATTCAACAAGCAACCAGCTGAATGGAAATCCCGGATAACGAAAAAATATAAAATACACACACAAAAAACAACAAACAAACAAACAAAAAGAAAAAGCGACAAACCAAAAAAAATAAAAAACCTTTTTAAGTCTGACGTGACTGGAGCTGACTTGTACAGAAGAAATTGCAACAGATAAAAATGTAAAGACATAAGTGCAGTCGTGAAGCCAAGACCTATTTGAGACGGTGGGTGAATGGGGCAGTCAAGAGAAATGATGTGGTCAGTTTGATTAGGATAAGACATTAAGTGTTGAAGCAGGTCCACACGTATGTGTAATTATACTGAAACATATTAATTGTGGCTCTACGTATTCTGTCATAATCAGATGAAGGACATAGAGTCTACGACTGTAATGATTAACCTGGTTTTTCTTTCCTTAGGGATGCTTGGATTAGAGGTGAAAGTTGGTTGCTCTCTGTTTCTGGTCTTTTAGAGTTTGATCTCAGTTATCTGTCCATTCTTTTTTTATTTTAGGTAAATAAGAATATTACACATTAGTAAACGCACATGTTTGGAGGCAGTACCTAGATAATCAGAAAAAATACAAAACTTATAACATGATTTTTTTCATAAGTAAAAAATTTATATAAGTAGTTAACTATCAGTAGGACTATACAATCCCTTATGTATAGGTGGAAACTCCATGTATTCAAAACAAACATACCAAAATATTGTGTGTCTGTGGACAGAAATAACTGCTAGTGATCTTTCTTGCGTTCGGATAAAAACAACACATTCTTTTATTTCTAGGAACACGTATCTTTGAGTCAGTGTCGTTACTCTGCCAATGTTTTGTCATCCTAACAAAAGTCCAATAGCAAAATATTTACAGTTTGTTCTAATTGATGTTCATTGTTACATTTAGGACGTTTATTGTTTAAATTGTTGGTATGGCAACTTAGCTCATTTGAGAAATTTTCCCTTCCCTCCTACAATTGCCTTTCTATTCACCTACATCCTCCACACACACACACACACACACAACACACACACACACACACACACACACACACACACACACACACACACACACATCCTACCTTTTTTGTTTATTTGTTTTTTGTTTTTTTGTTTTTTGTTTTTTGTTGTTGTCAAAATCACTTCAGTGAAAAGACATTAAACTAATGACCACCACCATCACCACACACACGCACGCATACACAACACACACACACCACACACACACACACACACACACACACACACACCACGCACACGCGCGCGTGCGCTTGTGCATACACTAGCTGAGTAAAGTGTCATCTAGAATCATTTAACTCTGTGCTGAAATCAATTTGTCAATAGCCTCACGCACTTACACAGATGGAGAGGCCAGCCAGTCATCACATTAAGAGGATTGAGTGACACGCTAAAATCTCCCTAACCATTGCATGACAACAAGCATTAGGTCCACCTTACATTGCAGCAATTTTCCTCCATCAATAACTGTCAGTGT
Source organism: Monoplex corrugatus (assembly GCA_030674185.1). Classification (NCBI taxonomy): domain Eukaryota; kingdom Metazoa; phylum Mollusca; class Gastropoda; order Littorinimorpha; family Ranellidae; genus Monoplex; species Monoplex corrugatus. The sequence goes on from JAPXFY010000014.1 coordinate 80,580,789, forward strand.
AATTCAGTCATCCTGAGTGAAGAAGCACCGGGCCTTCAACAAATTGTTTAACACAGCCTAATCTCTGACTTTACCTTGTCTATCCACTTTGTTATTACCAACACTGGACTACAAATTTGTTCACATCGTCGAGTTTTGCTCTAAATTCTTTTACGCACGCCATGTCAATGTACAGGACTACTGAAGTAGATGTTTGTCTCTATGACATGTAACTTTATTATTGTTATATATACAATTATTCAGTATGCTATATCTGTATGCAGGGAAAACTGTTTCACATGAAATAATGAGTTCCTGTTCACATAGACTCAATGATTACTAGAGCAGTTTATTCAGTTGAATGTGTCAACATACTGATAGAAGGTATACTCAACTGCTACAATTATTTTTTAAATAAGTGTTTCATTTTTGCACAAAGTATTGATTATATGTAAAATCAGACAGTTGAATGATCATTGAGAAACTGAATATCACTATTCATTCTTTAAATCTAGACATGATGCCAACTTGTGGATGAGAAAAACAAAGAGGTAGACAGTAATCAACAAAGTCATGTTAACCAAAGGTTACTTTGTGACATTTAATGAATTGCTCAGTCCTATAGCCTCCTGTCGGCAGACCACTTGTCCCAGTGTGTTAATCCATCAGCTGACCAAATAAAGTTTACGTCTGATTGTTGTCACCTATCGCCCACTGTATGCCTACACTGCTGATGTCGTGTTGTTCATATTGCTAATTCATATTGCATCATGTTGCTGACGTCATGCTGTCCATACTGGTGATATCATTTGGTCCCTACTGCTGACGTTATGTTGCCCCATACTGCTGATGTCATATTGTCCCATACTGCTGATGTCATGTTGTCCATACTGCTGATGTCATGTTGTCCTACACTGCTGATGTCAGTTGTCGTAACTGGGTGATGTCATGTTGTTCCATACTGCTGATGTATGTTGTCCTCAATGCTGATGTCATGTTGTCCCATACTGCTGTTGTCATGTTGTCCTACACTGCTGATTGTCATGTTGTCCTATACTGCTGTTGTCATGTTGTCCTAACTGCTGTTGTCATATTGTCCTATACAGCTGATGTCATGTTGTCCTACACTGCTGTTGTCATGTTGTCCCATACTGCTGTTGTCATGTTGTCCTACACTGCTGTTGTCATATTGTCCTATACTGCTGATGTCATTGTCCATACTGCTGTTGTCATGTTGCCTACACTGCTGTTGTCATGTTGTCCTATACTGCTGTTGTCATGTTGTCCTTACTGCTGTTGTCATGTTGTCCTACACTGCTGTTGTCATGTTGTCCTACACTGCTGTTGTCATGTTGTCCTACACTGCTGTTGTCATATTGTCCATACTGCTGTTGTCATTTGTCCTACACTGCTGTTGTCATGTTGTCCCTATACTGCTGTTGTCATGTTGTCCTACACTGCTGTTGTCATATTGTCCTATACTGCTGTTGTCATTTGTCCTATACTGCTGTTGTCATGTTGTCCTACACTGCTGTTGTCATGTTGTCCTACACTGCTGTTGTCATGTTGTCCTTCACTGCTGTTGTCATGTTGTCCTATACTGCTGTTGTCATATTGTCCTATACTGCTGTTGTCATGTTGTCCTACACTGCTGTTGTCATATTGTCCTATACTGCTGTTGTCATGTTGTCCTACCTGCTGTTGTCATGTTGTCCTACACTGCTGTTGTCATATTGTCCTACACTGCTGTTGTCATATTGTCCTACACTGCTGTTGTCATGTTGTCCTATACTGCTGTTGTCATGTTGTCCTATACTGCTGTTGTCATGTTGTCCTACACTGCTGTTGTCATATTGTCCTATACTGCTGTTGTCATGTTGTCCTAACTGCTGTTGTCATGTTGTCCTATACTGCTGTTGTCATTTGTCCTACACTGCTGTTGTCATGTTGTCCCACTGCTGTTGTCATGTTGTCCTACACTGCTGTTGTCATATTGTCCTATACTGCTGTTGTCATGTTGTCCTACACTGCTGTTGTCATGTTGTCCTACTGCTGTTGTCATATTGTCCTATCACTGCTGTTGTCATGTTGTCCTATACTGCTGTTGTCATATTGTCCTATACTGCTGTTGTCATATTGTCCTAACTGCTGTTGTCATGTTTGTCCTACACTGCTGTTGTCATATTGTCCTAACTGCTGTTGTCATGTTGTCCTAACTGCTGTTGTCATGTTGTCCTATACTGCTGTTGTCATATTGTCCTATACTGCTGTTGTCATTTGTCCATACTGCTGTTGTCATGTTGTCCTATACTGCTGTTGTCATGTTGTCCTATACTGCTGTTGTCATTGTCCACACTGCTGTTGTCATGTTGTCCTATACTGCTGTTGTCATGTTGTCCTATACTGCTGTTGTCATGTTGTCCTACACTGCTGTTGTCATGTTGTCCTATACTGCATGTTGTCATGTTGTCCTATACTGCTGTTGTCATGTTGTCCTATACTGCTGTTGTCATGTTGTCCTAACTGCTGTTGTCATGTTGTCCTATACTGCTGTTGTCATGTTGTCCTATACTGCTGTTGTCATGTTGTCCTACACTGCTGTTGTCATGTTGTCCATACTGCTGTTGTCATGTTGTCCAACTGCTGATTGTCATTTGTCCAACTGCTGTTGTCATGTTTTTTTTTTTTTTTTTTTTTTTTTTTTTTTTTTTTTTTTTTTTTTTTTTTTTTTTTTTTTTTTTTTTTTTTTTTTTTTTTTTTTTTTTTTTTTTTTTTTTTTTTTTTTTTTTTTGTCATGTTGTCCAACTGTGTTGTCATGTTGTCCATACTGCTGTTGTCATGTTGTCCTATACTGCTGTTGTCATGTTGTCCACACTGCTGATGTCATGTTGTCCTATACTGCTGTTGTCATGTTGTCCCATACTGCTAGTTGTCATGTTGTCATACTGCTGTTGTCATGTTGTCCCATACTGCTGTGTCATGTTGTCTACTGCTGTGTCATGTTGTCCATACTGCTGATGTCATGTTGTCCATACTGCTGTTGTCATGTTGTCCATACTGCTGTTGTCATGTTGTCCATACTGGCTGATGTCATATTGTCCATACTGCTGTTTATTGTCCATAGTTTGTTCCTACACTGCTGTTCATTGTCCACGTGTTTCTTGTCCTACACTGCTGTTGTCATGTTGTCCATACTGCTGTATGTCATGTTTTGTACCTATACTGCTGTTGTCATGTTGTCCTAACTGCTGTCCAACTGCTGTTGTCATTTGTCCATACTGCTGTTGTCATGTTGTCCTATACTGCTGTGTCATGTTGTCCATACTGCTGTTGTCATTTGTCTATGTACTCTGTTGTCATGTTGTCCATACTGCTGTGTCATTTGTCCTATACTGCTGTTGTCATGTTGTCCATACTGCTGTGTCATGTTGTCCTATACTGTGTGTCATGTTGTCCATACTGCTGTGTCATGTTTCCATACTGCTGTGTCATGTTGTCCATACTGTGTGTCATGTTGTCATCTGCTGTGTATGTTGTCCATACTGCTGTGTCATTTGTCCATACTGCTGTTGTATGTTGTCCATACTGCTGTTGTCATTGTCCATACTGCTGTTGTCATTTGTCCTATACTGCTGTGTCATGTTGTCCATATGCTGTTGTCATGTTGTCCAACTGCTGTTGTCATGTTGTCCATACTGCTGTGTCATTTGTCCATACTGCTGTGTCATGTTGTCCATACTGCTGTGTCATGTTGTCCATACTGCTGTGTCATGTTGTCCAACTGCTGTGTCATGTTGTCCAACTGCTGTTGTCATGTTGTCCAACTGCTGTGTCATGTTGTCCATACTGCTGTGTCATGTTGTCCATACTGCTGTGTCATGTTGTCCATATGCTGTTGTCATGTTGTCCATACTGCTGTGTCATGTTGTCCATACTGCTGTGTCATGTTGTCCATACTGCTGTGTCATGTTGTCCCATCGCTGTGTCATGTTGTCCTACTGCTGTGTCATTTGTCCTAACTGCTGTTGTCATTTGTCCATACTGCTGTGTCATGTTGTCCAACTGTGTGTCATGTTGTCCATACTGCTGTGTCATGTTGTCCATACTGCTGTGTCATGTTGTCCATACTGCTGATGTCATTTGTCCAACTGCTGTGTCATGTTGTCCATACTGCTGATGTCATGTTGTCCATACTGCGTTGTCATGTTGTCCATACTGCTGTTGTCATGTCCAACTGCTGTGTCATGTTTCCATACTGCTGATGTCATGTTGTCCAACTGTGTTGTCATGTTGTCCAACTGTGTTGTCATGTTGTCATACTGCTGTTGTCATGTTGTCCATACTGGCTGTGTCATGTTGTCCCATACTGCTGTGTCTGTTGTCCATACTGCTGTTGTCATGTTGTCCATACTGCTGTGTCATGTTGTCCATACTGCTGTGTCATGTTGTCCATATGCTGTGTCATGTTGTCCATACTGCTGTGTCATTGTCCTACTGCTGATGTCATGTTTCCAACTGCTGTGTCAGTTGTCCATACTGCGTGATGTCATGTTGTCCATACTGCTGATGTCATGTTGTCCATACTGCTGTTGTCATGTTTCCATACTGCTTGTCTGTTGTCCATACTGCTGTGTCAGTTGTCCTACTGCTGATGTCATGTTGTCCATACTGTGTTTCATTTGTCCTACTGCTGTTGTATGTTGTCCATACTGCTGTGTCATGTTGTCCCATACTGCTGATGTCATGTGTCCATACTGTTGTCATGTTGTCCATACTGCTTTATGTTGTCCTATGCTGTGTCATGTTGTCCATACTGCTGTGTCATGTTGTCCAACTGCTGTGTCATGTTGTCCTACTGCTGTGTAGTTGTCCATACTGCTGTGTCATGTTGCCATACTGTTGTCATGTTGTCCAACTGCTGTTTCATGTTGTCCTACTGCTGTGTCATGTTGTCCAACTGCTTTGTATGTTTCCATACTGCTGTTGTATGTTGTCCTACTGCTGTTGTCATTTGTCCATACGCTGTGTCATTTGTCCATACTGCTGTGTCATGTTGTCCATACTGCTGTGTCATGTTGTCCTACTGCTGTTGTATGTTGTCCTACTGCTGTGTCATGTTGTCCCAACTGCTGATTCATGTTGTCCATACGCTGATGTCATTTGTCCATACTGTGTGTCATGTTGTCCATACTGCTGATGTCATTTGTCCATACTGCTGATGTCATTGTCCATACTGCTGATTCATGTTGTCCATACTGCTGTTGTATGTTGTCCATACGGCTGTGTCATGTTGTCTATACTGCGATGTCATGTGTCCTAGCTGATGTCAGTTCCCTACGCTGTGTCATGTTGTCCATACTGCTGTTGTCATGTGTCCATACTGCTGTGTCATGTGTCCATCGCTGATGTCATGTTGTCCATACTGCTGTGTCTGTTGTCCATCTGCTGTTTCATGTTGTCCATACGCTGATGTCATGTTGTCCATACTGCTGTGTCATGTTGTCCATACTGCTGATGTCATGTTGTCCCATACTGCTGATGTCATGTTGTCCATACTGCTGATGTCATGTTGTCCATACTGCTGTTTGTCATGTTGTCCTAACTGCTGTTGTCATGTTGTCCAACTGCTGTTGTCATGTTGTCCTATACTGCGTGTCATGTTCCAATACTGCTGTGTCATGTTGTCCATACTGCTGTTGTCATGTTGTCCATACTGCTGATGTCATAGTTGTCCATACTGCTGTTGTCATGTTGTCCCATACTGCTGATGTCATGTTGTCCATACTGGCTGATGTCATGTTGTCCATACTGCTGTTGTCATGTTGTCCCATACTGCTGATGCATGTTGTCCCATACTGGCTGATGTCATGTTGTCCCATACATGCTGATGTCATGTTGTCCCATACTGGCTGTTGTCATGTTGTCCATACTGCTGATGTCATGTTGTCCATACTGCTGATGTCATGTTGTCCCATACTGGCTGATGTCATGTTGTCCCATACTGCTGTTGTCATGTTGTGCCATGTCATCTAATGTGTGTATGCCCCACACAGCTGACGTCATATCTACCACACTGCTGATGTCATGTTATTCTATTCTGCCGATGTCATGTTGTCCGTACTGCTGACGTCATATTGTGCCATACTACTGATGTCATATTATCCCATTCTGCTGATGGCAGGTTGTCCATACTGCTGATGTCATATTGTGTTATACTGCTGATGTCATGTTGTCCATGCTGCTGATGTCATTTTGTGTCATTCTGCTGTTTTCATGTTGTGCATACTGCTGATGTCATGTAGTCCATACTGCTGATGTCACATTGTGCCATACCGCTGATGTCATGTTTTCCGTACTGCTGATGTCATATTGTGTCATACTGCTAATGTGATACCCCTACTATTGACTTTGAGTTGAGCGATGGCTTTAATTCGTCATCTCATTAATGGTGTTTATTGTTTTATGTTTGTACTGTTTCATGAAATTATCTCAGTTTCAAGAGGAGAGAATTTGTCAGTCTACATGTATAGTTTCAGCATTATTACGATCTCCAATGGCTTTAAGTCTTTATACTCACACGCCAAACAGAAATTATTGTTTTGATGGTTGTTCATATTTGGGAGAGCTACTGTCCCGTGTCCTTGACAACGATGGCCTACCGTTATGATGAAAAAAGATTAAATATGATAATGCAATATCAAGGAAACAATAAAACGAGTTTAATTAAATATTCAATTCATGCGTCAATCAATCGAAAAATATCTCTATTTTTTGCAAAACACACACACACACACACACACACACACACACACACACACACACACACACACACACACACACACACACACACACACACACACACACAGTACACAGTACACACACACACGCACACACACACACACACACACAGTACACAGTACACACACACACACACACACACACACACACACACACACATTTATATATATATATATATATATATATATATATATATATATACATAATAGACATAGACATAGATATAAACAGACACTCGCACACACACGCTCACGCACATCCACAAAATACATACATACATCCAATATACACATACAAGTAAGCGCTCGCACACACACACACACACACACACACACACACATACACACGCACACACACACACACACACACACATACACACACACACACACACACACACACACACACACACACACACACACACACACACCGATATGTATTAACATGCACACAGATTAATATCAGAGATTTCAAAAGAAGACAGTAAGCAAGCAAGCAGAAGACCCAAAGAATCCCTTGATGACAACAGACAGGACAGCTGTGTCAGGGGCAGGACAGGAAGAGGGAAGGGAGAGGGAAGACATGGAGATGGGAAATGATACGGGGACCTGAGACAGTTCACAGTACACATCGTTTGTGACATCACTGGCTGTTTTTGAAACAAGAAAAGAAAAACCTGAACGGAGCTGACGGTAAAGAGAGGAGGGAAGGAATAAATGACCATGTTTCCTACATGTGTTCTATTCCTGTCTTGATATCTATCTAGGTAGAAAGAAACTCTAGGGAGAGCTAGACAACAGAAGGTCTTCAGAGAAGTAACCCCCTTTAGACAAGTGTTTCGGCCCTGAATTCCTTACACTCTCGGGGGGCCGGGCCACATCCAGGTCATGACTCCTGGATGCCCTTCTGCTGTTGTCTATATTTTTTTTTTTTTTTTTTTTTTTTCCCACGCCGGGGATCGAACCTGGGCGATTCTGCGCTTCAGAACTGCGGTACGCGGTTTTACCAATGTGCTAACGGGGCACACATCATCTGTAGGGAATTTAATCCTTATGAAGTTCACTTTTTTTCGTTCCTCCTTGCCGAGATCCAGCTTGAGCTCCTTTCTGCTGCCTCTGCCATCGCTTTAAGGGCTCTAGTCCTCTTCTTCCCAGAAATGGCGAGTTGTTTCATGAGATCATAAGCGGAGGTGCCCACAAACCCTCTTTTGCAAAACACACACACACACACACACACACACACACACACACACACACACACACACACACACACACACACACACACACACACACACAATCTATATTGTAGTCATCTACGCAAAAAAAAAACCCAGCAGTTTCACCAGCAAGGGTCCACTGTCAATACATCCACGAATCACATCAAGGTGTGGATATATCACCATTAAAATTCTCTGCAATAGTCAAACTATTACTGCCAGCACAATCCAGAAACAGAGATTGTTTCATCCAGCTGTATCCATCTTAAAGACTTCAAAGCCGACGGGTCCAGACTATTGAGAATCTGGGAAATAGTATACAACGCCACTGTTTTTATTAATATCAGGTCTGACAGAACCTCTGGCAGAGCGCCAGTCCGTCATAATGAAACACGGACTGCTTGTCAGATATCTTTGTGATGGACGGGGACCCAAAGGACGAGAGATGGCTGACGCCATGATGACACTCTAACCTTTCAGACCGTGATCATCGTAAGAGCTCCCCCGTTGCCCCAAGTCACAGCAGAAAAATACATGTATCAATGATGTCAACGTCGAGCAACGGGAAAAGTTTAAAGCTTCTTATAGTCACTGACAGTCCTATTCTTTCAGGGGAAAATGAATACGTAAACAAACACCATAGACAAGCCATACTCTTAGTTATTGTCAGTGTGATTTTGGAATCTTATTAGAATTGTCATGGCTCATATTTATGCAATCGCACGCATGTATCGATTGTATGGGATCAATTGGTATGTTGAAAAATAGGCATGGTTTTATCCATACACACCTTAGAAATCTGTCTGACATGTTCTGTTTATGTGCAAACACGCAGGTACACACACACACACACACACACACACACACACACACACACACACACACACACACACACACACACACACACACACACACACACACACACACACTATTGAACAAGGTGTGTGTGTCTATGTGTATGCCTGTGAAAGTTGGCATTTCTTTTAATCGTTGTTTGTTTGTTTTTTTCCATTCAAGGGGAATGCAATGCAGTGGAAGATTTGTACGCTTAAGGCTTGTGATGTGAAGCAGAATAGAAGATAAGTGTGGTGGGACAGGCAGATAATATCAGTTAAAGATGAAATGATACATTCCGCGATGGCAGAACTGGATGTGACTGCAAACACTGGCAAGCAAGAAAGCAAAGAGAGATGAATGATATCGATACTAAGATAGGAGAAAGAGGAAGAAAAGAAACAAAAAGACAGAGTAGAAAGGAATATTAAATGGATAGATAGATAGATGAATGAATTAATGAATGAATGAATGAATGAATGAATGGATGATCAATTCTTTACTTTGTGATGTCAGATATACAAAAAATCTAGTGACTTAACAGCAGAGAACGATACCACTGAATGGAAAGAAGAAACTGGAAGTAGTTGATGAGTTGCTGTACGGTCTTAGCCATATGTTCAGCTATACACTGCCCACCGAACGTGAAATGGATATTTCATCAAATGTAATGGGAAAATATGCAATCGTGAAGAATAATAGGCTTTATTTTGTTTCAATCTTGAAGAATAATAGGCTTCATTTTGTTTTCTAGACAAAAAGTGTCTTATTTCAGCAGCTTAAACTTATTTTTACATTATTATAAAGTGTATCGGCCCCATTATCTCTTTCACTGACAACAACGAAAGCCATCTTTGCTATGCATTCAATTCAGTTTATTTCACTCAATGCTTCTTTATTAATCCACATTTGGACATTAAAATGTGCATACACTAGATTCACACCATACACATATTCTCACATCTGCTTCAAACACAGTCTCTAATCTATCGTAATACATGAAAATAAAACGCCTCAAAAGAACACAATATCTTGAAAGTACAACAACCAATAATCATGGCATATGCCATAACTCCATCTATGACACTCCAGTCACAGTTCCCCTTTCCCATTTCCCTTTCATCCATCTTTCTCGTCCCCTTTCCCATCCCCTTTCCCGTCTGTCACACATGCAGAGGGAACACACCATTATAAACCCACATGGGAAAACAAAGTTGGACAGATGTCAGGCTTCTGTATATTAAGTCAGCCACAAACAAAACTACGTACAACTCTGGAAATATGGAAGATGTAAAAGCGTGTCGTTCTTTCACGTGGTGCTAAATATCTTCTTCTTGACAAGTGACTGTGGTGTTGTAGTTAGGACAACGGACTAACAACCGAAAGGTTCAGGGTTCCAATCCCGTCAGTCTTGTCAAAACTCATTGTGGATATTTTGACCCCAGCGACCTGTTACCCAGAGTATGCTGCCGGTACTTTGGCAATACAGGGACCACACAGTCCAGTTTAATCCACTTCACTGATGCATTGTTAAGAGTGTTGCTTAAAGTTCCTGACCAATACCGCAGGTGTCTGTGTATCTCGCGCTTGATCGACGTCAGGATATATTATGTATAAAAAGAACCATAGAGTACAGCCCCGTGTCACAGTCTCAGTTGAGAATGGAACATCATAGCATCACGATTTTCATTCCAATCGTCGTGCATCATCGCATTAATATAAAAGATTGTCATCAGAATCTGTGACCAGACAAATGGCGCAGAATGGCAAGGACAAAAACATTCAGCTTATTTCTGCACGTCTACTTTTAAAGTCATCTTGACATAATGGAAAGCCTCGTGTGTCATACTGTATCATTTGTGAAAGTTGTCACTGAAGTTGCCAGAGATATTTTACTTTCGGACATAAGAAGATGAGTCCTTGTATCAGACCTACATCATACTTTAGGTAATATAGTATTTTCTTTGCTTTCCTTCAGAACACTATATCACAGTGGATTGGTCCGCAAGACAGTCTGTAGCATAAGTATTGAAAGCTGTGTTAGATCTTTGTGAAACATGATCATGCCATGTATCTGTGAACTCATGAAAATGTACAACTGGCTATATGTCAAAAATGTTCTTGTCCGCTTTTCAGTTCGTGGCTTCATTACCTCATTAATGGTTCCCACTGATCTTTCTGCCTGTGTCACTTGAAATTAACGGATTAATATCAATGTGTCAATGTGTTTGTTTGTTTGTGTGTGTTAGTGTGTGTTAAGTGTGTGTGAATGTGTTTGTGTATTTTGCGTGTGTGCGTGTATATAGATAGATAGATAGATATGATAATATATATATATATATATATATATATATATATATATGTATATATACATATACATATACACACAGACACTCATTCACACACACACACACACACACACACACACATATATATATATTATATATATGTATATATGTATATATATATATATATATATATTATATATATATATATATATTGTGTGTGTGTGTGTGTGTGTGTGTGTGTGTGTGGTGTGTGTGTGTGTGTGTGTGTGGTGTTAAATGCGTGTATATGTGCGTTTGTTGCTACGTTTAAATACAGAATGTTGAAAAAAAAGGCCACAAACCTGTCAGGAGCTGCATTTGCCAGACGACTAATTGCAGGTACACGTTCTCAGCTGCAAAAGAGAATCCACGTTGTCTGCCTTGAAATGACAAAGGATAAATACACAAAGAAACAATCAGAACATCCTGACATGGTAGGGACATAAAACAACAAACATACCACTACTCTTGCTTAATATAATGTGAAGTCTGAAATATATTTGTTTGTTTTCGCCTCTACAAGGGAGACAAGATCGCTTTCCCTTTCTTGTGGCTAACGACATGCACTTGCTCTTACTCTTAGTCAGTGCAATATCTGGTAACTGGATGAGGAATATGCAATTCATACGGTCGCTTTTTGCTAAGTACAAAGAGGGGGGAAAAAAAAGAGATGCAGAAATACGTAAAGCAGAATATTAAAGAAACAACAACAACAACAACAACAACACAAATGTAGCCATGTTTTGTTCGTTTTTTTGCCTTGATGAGTGCAATCGTTTTTTCGTTTATTTTGTTTTGGTAGTTTGTTTCTTTTTTTCTGTTTCGTGTGTGTCTTCATTTTTTTTTTTTTTGTCTTCGCTTGTATCGATGTAGGAAGATTAGTCACAAAAAGAAGAAAAAGAAAACAATATAAAACCGCACTGTAAAATCTAAATCCTTTGAACGCTGAACACGAGGGAAAGAGAAGAAAACAGCCCACCCAATCTCCAGTCCCTATTTTTAATCACCAGGCAAGAGAAAAACCAAAGTCCTTTCCTGGGCCACCGGGATTAATGTCAGACTTTTATTTCAGTTCTTTCTCTCGCTCAGGCCCTGCTCTGGTATTCATTGAAATTCAGTCCTCTGCCATTGCTGATTGGGCGAAGGAGCCCGGAGAAAGACAGAGGTGCTCACCAAAACCAATCCACACTTTGTACTCTTGTATTTTTCAAAATGGACGATCTTCCAGTTACGTGATGAAACGATCTTGATGTGCTGGTTATGTGCATGTTGGAAGGGAATGGTGGTGTAGTTCATGCTGAAGATTTGTTTTTAATTTTGAGTAAGTTACGGGCTTATCTGAGGCCTGAATCTGCAGTAATTTGAGATAATTCATGGGCTGATATTATTTCTTGGTTACTTGTTTGATCATGTGTTTCACTACGTACCTCTGTCTGTCCTCTTTATTTGCCCCTGAAGTAAACGAAGGGTGTGTGTGTGTGTGTGTGTGTGTGTGTGTGTGTGTGTGTGTGTGTGTGTGTGTGTGTGTGTGTGTGTGTGTGTGTGTGTGTGTGTGTGTGTGTCTGCAAACAGACAGTGTCCAATATTTTGTCTATCGTTAATATTTACCTCGTCTTAGCCACAGGTCTAACTGATAATGAGGTAAGCAGTACATTAGTTTGATCAAATTCGGGTCACAGAAATAATGAAATAGATAGATATATGTAATAAATCATTTTAACAAAGATTTTTGATTTGACAGCTTGGTTTTTTCCGTTTGGAAAAACACATTAATCGCACTGTGTAGAGCCACAAACTATTTATGATATCGAGAACACATCAAAAGTATGCTTACGTTGTGTTTGCAGACACACCAAACATACATGTTCATATCTAGCTGTTTCGTAACTGTTCCCACCTAATGGTGTGTCCTTCTTGGTGCTGAGCGTGTACATTTGGACTGTGTAAGTTCGACTGAAAGGGCTTGTAAAATAGTGTCACAATCCTGCTTAACTTGCTAAGTCAATAGAGTTAACAAGGAATATCGTTGTCTGTGAACGTATGCACGTAGGCCTGTTTCCTGCTTATATTTTGCCCCTAGTTTCTATCCACGAACAGCAAATGTTATCAGTATGGTTTGAACACTTTGTTTTTTCTTCTCTGCGTTTTATGTTCCTTGTACTTTTATGTTATCATGTTCTGCTAACAAGTTGACGGCGTTCAAGTTGATTAAGAGGCTGAGTCATCTACAGATTGCTTTTCCCGGGCTGCACGTGTAGTGCTGGTCGAACAAGAAATGTGTGGAAGAAAAATAATTAAAAACCCAAACCAGACCGCTTAGTGGTAATGGGAAAACGAAAACATGAAACCAAAAGCGACATGGGGATAGCAAAAAAATATGAGACTGGAAACAGAGATAGTGATGAGGTGAATATGACATGGAGAGAAAGAGAAACAGAGAGAGAGAGAGAGAGAGAGGGGGGGGGATGGAGAGAGAGAGAGAACACGAGAGAAAGGGAGGCAGGGAGAAAGAGAAAGAGAGAGAAGGAGAGAGGGGGAGAGAGAGAGAGAGGGAGGGAGGGAGAAAGAGAGGGAGGGAGAAGGGGAGAAAGAGGGAGAAAGAGAGAGAGAAAGAAAGAGAGAGAGAGAGAGATATATATATATATATGCTGCGTTATTTGTTTTATATTCAACGGAAATCAGAGGGTTCCATGTTCCCTTGCAGATTGAACACTTGTTTTCTTTATCAGTACCTTTTAACAAATACATGTAGATCATTTGACATCTACCGGAACGAGGCGTGTCTGTGTATCTGTGCATTTCATGTTTGTGGTAGTTTAGGTCTGTTTTTATATATGTTTCAGTGTTCTTAGTATGTTAACATTTGTATTCAGGTTTGTGTTTTAAATCTCCTGTGTGATAAATTGGATGGAGTGTTCAATACATTGGTATGTGTATTTAATTTTCTTTTCCTGTTTTTTCCCTGTTGAATTATTGTGTATGTTCTGAAACGGTTATAGCTCTGATATAGTTCTATGCAGTCGGCTGGGCTTTAAACAAAAATAACAATAACAGTGTCCGTTAGTGAAATTTTCAGCCGTTTGTCGACTGATCTTTCCCAAATTAATTTAGGTCAAAAACGTAGTCGTGAAACCGGCATTAAAGTCAAAATTATTGGCAAATAAAAAGTGCCAAAAATCAGCCATTTTTGGAGAAGGTGGTGAACAGCACTGAACTAAAATCTAACTGATAACTTGAAATTAATTTTTCAAACTTTATATTTTTGGTAATACAACTGAAAGCAAGATTTTCAACATATGAGACTGGTTTAGTTCAATCTACAGCTAACTGTCTTCTGTGCATGGCTGCCAAGTTTTGTTGCTTCTGGACGTATAGTTCTTCTCTCATAATGCAGGCAATATTGCACATTTTGGCCGTTTCCATGAACTTTTTTGCGCCCTTTTATTATTTAAAAAAATGTCCTAGTCTTTCTTTACCATCTGTGGTCATTTAATTATTATTTTTTGAAACTTTGATCTTTTGTGAGAAATCCTGCCAAAAATTAAGCCAGTTCTCCTGTTAGAAGTTACAGGAAAAAAATCACAATTTTGGTCCGAAATTTTGGGCGACCCTTAAGCCTTAACTGTTATGACAATCTCCTATAGGATTCGCTTCACGTCATGTTTTATTTTATCTGTTATTTCGTCATCATCACTGTGACCTTAACAAACACAAATCATAAATCTTTAACACTCTGTCAAAAATACTCTGTCAGAAAAAGGAGATTGTTAGAATGGCTTGGCCATCTTGTTTATGTTTTAGTTTATGTGTGTCCATGAACATATTGGATGGATGTTAAATTTCTTGGCGCGTAGTGCTTCTTGCCTGACTGTCAAACACATTCTTGAGTTTTGCAGGAATGTTGTCAATGCCTGCAACCTCATCCATTTCAGCGATTTCAGTGCTACTATAACTTCATCACGCCGTATTGGCGAGTCATATTTACTTGATGAATTTTGTACTGTTAGCTCACTTGTATCTCTCGCTTTCTGTTTGTTGTACAGTTCAGAGCAGTACTAAGTCTGACTTTTTATATCACTTTCCTGTGTGAGTCTTTGTAAATGCTGCTGACTTTGCTTTCCTTTTGTTTCCTTTCGTTTCCTTTTGTTTGGTCAGGAGCTAAAAAATCGGTTGTTTTTTTTTGCGTCGTTGTTGTCAACGTTTTTCTCAATGTCTTAATATTGTTGATCGATCCAGCTTTCTTTCGTGTGTTCTATTTCCCAACCAGTCCTCTTGTTCATGGCGCTGTACTTGTTTTTTCCTTCTCAGTTTTCTTCCTTCTAGTGTCACGTGTCCAAGATACTATTAGTGATCCATGGTGTGGGTTACCACTGGTTTGTCATCACAAGAGACATACTATCAGTGATCCATGGTGTGGGTTACCACTGGTTTGTCATCACAAGAGACATACTATCAGTGATCCATGGTGTGGGTTTCCTCTGTTTGTTATCACAAGAGACATACTATCAGTGATCCATGGTGTGGGTTACCACTGGTTTGTCATCACAAGAGACATACTATCAGTGATCCATGGTGTGGGTTACCACTGGTTTGTCATCACAAGAGACATACTATCAGTGATCCATGGTGTGGGTTACCACTGGTTTGTCATCACAAGAGACATACTATCAGTGATCCATGGTGTGGGTTACCACTGGTTTGTCATCACAAGAGACATACTATCAGTGATCCATGGTGTGGGTTACCACTGGTTTGTCATCACAAGAGACATACTATCAGTGATCCATGGTGTGGGTTACCACTGGTTTGTCATCACAAGAGACATACTATCAGTGATCCATGGTGTGGGTTACCACTGGTTTGTCATCACAAGAGACATACTATCAGTGATCCATGGTGTGGGTTACCACTGGTTTGTTATCACAAGAGACATACTATCAGTGATCCATGGTGTGGGTTACCACTGGTTTGTCATCACAAGAGACATACTATCAGTGATCCATGGTGTGGGTTACCACTGGTTTGTTATCACAAGAGACATACTATCAGTGATCCATGGTGTGGGTTACCACTGGTTTGTTATCACAAGAGACATACTATCAGTGATCCATGGTGTGGGTTACCACTGGTTTGTCATCACAAGAGACATACTATCAGTGATCCATGGTGTGGGTTACCACTGGTTTGTTATCACAAGAGACATACTATCAGTGATCCATGGTGTGGGTTACCACTGGTTTGTTATCACAAGAGACATACGTTGAGACAACATTCAGAGGGTTAGGGAAATGTCACAAATAACAACCTGGGCACAAGTAAATGGATTCGTTAATTAATTATTTGAACGTTGAGATCCGACAGGATCGCATATTGATCAAAGCTGAAAAGGGACAGTATCAATACACTCACCTGTCTCACGTGTCGGCGTCACCGGGTTCAGTGTTGGCCACTGTACTCTTTGACACCGCCACCTCTTCCAAACGGCTCTGTCTTGACTTTTTGTGGACAACTTGAATATTTAGGCCACTGATGTTGGTTGTGTCCGTGAGGTATGAGACTGGAGGTCTGCTTTCTTCCTTTTTGCCTCTGTTTTTCCTTGAAAGATGGTTGCTATGAAGTTTGTGTTCTTGCTACGTGACACATGGCCAATGTGTTTAGTCTTCTCCTGTTGATGTCTACCATAATTTTCTGGTGTATCAAGTTCTTCTAGTACACTTTCATTGGTTCTCCTATTGGTCCATTTGACACGTATCAGCCTCTGGCAAAACCACATATCATTCGACCAAATGCAAAACATGGAAAATAAGTATTCACATTATTCACATGCTAAAGATATCTAGGCACTGTGATGAAGTTAACAAAGGAATACCCAAACAAGATGAAAACAGCGCTTTGTCATTTTGAAAGCATGGAGTTCAAATGTCTGTATGGGAGTTATTTTGTAACATAAACAAACACACTTCTATACACGAATGTATGTGCAACAATAACATATGTGACAATGTGTGTCATGATCAGTTCCATCATTATTCTCATTGTTCGTTGTTGTTAGTCTTGTTGATAATGGTGGTACATTAAATGCTTGCATGCTTGCTGTCTCTGTTGTTCTTCATCTTTTTATTTACATTCTTACTTTTGTTTGATCTATCTAGTTTTAAATAATAAGTTTCGTTTTTGTATTTGTCTGATCCTTCTTTTGATATTTTGGGAAGAGGTTATATCGTTTTCTCTGTTTGTTCCAAATAGATATTCAGATCATTCTTAGATATTTTTCCATCAATATTGAGCCTTTCTAGTTGGTTGATCAATTCTTCGTGTCTTACCCGATCAAAAGCCTTAGTATAATCCACAAAGCATAAATATACATCCTTATTCAACTGGACTGACCTCTGTATGATATTTGTTAGGATGTGTATGGCATTATTGTTCATTTCCCTTCAACAAATCCACACTGTTCTTCTGCTAGTTCTCTTTTGATTCTGTTCCTTGTCCTCATTATGATTATTCTTAATAGGATTTTTGTTACACTACTCATCAAGCTGACGGAGACTCTAGAAAATTTGGTATTAAAATAATAACAGTCCTCCTAAATGAAAATTACAGACACCGGAAAAAAATCCTCAAAGATATGTCAAAATCAATTCTCATTGCACTTCCAAAGGAAACAGGAGCTATAGCATGCGAACTCCATCGTACAGTCGGCTTGATGATTTGTAATATAATGTATTGATTTTGTATGAAAGTCTGAAAGAAACAGGCACTCAGTGCAGAAAATGAAGCAATGGAGTTACATCACGCCTCTTTTTTATAAAGGGCAAAACGGGCCACAGGTTTTGAAATACGCTGGCGGCGTGTGACGAAAGAAGCAGGCAAGCCAGAGAGCATGGAGTTACAGTGTCGATTCACTGGCATTACTTTATCAATGACTTCAAGCTGGACAAGTTTCCATCCTTATGTGTTTTTCTTTTAGTTTTTCTTTTTTCTTAATATGGTTGGCTGTTGATTTTTGTCTTTATATGGTTCTGTATGGACAATTTTCCCTACATACTGTCTTGTCTGTCTGTCTGTCCGTCTGTCCGTCCGTCTCTGTCTCTGTGTGTCTGTCTCTGTCTCTCTCTGTCTCTGTCTCTCTCTGTCTCTTTGTCTCTCTGTCTCTCTCTCTCAAACAATAACAACAAAACTACACAATTATTTATTAATATAACTGATAAAACTGCAAGCATTTAAGCAAATAGAAACTAGAATGAAAATACAGAACTGAGCAAGGAAACAAGAAAGGCACACATTTAGAGACAGTACAATCGACCTACAAATATTCTCCAGCTTTACGACAGATCATGGAAGTTAGCTACCCGCTGTTTGTCCTAGTGACTTTGTCTTTGTTATCCTTTGTGCACGCTTGACAAAGACCAGTTAGCAGACAATTTGCCTCCGTCTTGTTCTGCCAAGAAAATA
>JAPXFY010000014.1:80606894-80611894 GCA_030674185.1 Monoplex corrugatus
GGTGTTATTGTTTGTGTTTGTTGTGTTGTGTTATTTGTGTTGGTGTTGGTGTTATTTGTGTTGTGCTGTTGGTTATTTGTGTTGTTGCTGTTGTGTTTATTTGTGTTGTTCTGTTGGTGTTATTTGTGTTGTGTCTGTGGTGTTATTTGTGTGTCTGTTGGTGTTATTTGTGTTGTTGCTGTTGGTGTTATTTGTGTTGTTGCTGTTGGTGTTATTTGTGTTGTGTGTTGGTGTTATTTGTGTGTTGCTGTTGGTGTTATTTGTGTTGTTCTGTTTGGTGTTATTTGTGTTGTGTGCGTGTTTGGTGTTTATTTGTGTTGTTCTGTTGGTGTTATTTGTGTTGTGTTTGTTGGTGTTATTTGTGTTGTGCTGTTGGTGTTATTTGTGTTGTTGCTGTTGGTGTTATTTGTGTGTGTTGTTGGTGTTATTTGTGTGTTGTGTTGGTGTTATTTGTGTTGTGCTGTTGGTGTTATTTGTGTGTGCTGTTGGTGTTATTTGTGTTGTGCTGTTGGTGTTATTTGTGTTGTCTGTTGGTGTTATTTGTGTTGTTCTGTTGTGTTATTTGTGTTGTTGCTGATTGTTTTGGTATTTGTGTTGTTCTGTTGGTTTATTTGTGTTGTGCTGTTGGTGTTATTTGTGTTGTGTGTTGTGTATTGTGTTGTGTTGTGTTTTTGGTTGGTGTTGGTGTTATTTGTGTTGTCTGTTGGTGTTATTTGTGTTGTGTTGATTGTGTTGTTGCTTGGTTGGTTATTTGTGTTGTCTGTTGGTGTTATTTGTTGTTGCTGAGTGTTGTTGTTGTGTTATTTTGTTGTGGTGTTGGTGTTTTGTGTGTGTGTGTTGGTGTTATTTGTGTCGTTGTGTTGGTGTTATTTGGTTGTGTGGGTGTTTGTGTGTTATTTGTGTCGTTGGTTGTTGTTGGTGTTATTTTGTGTTTGTGTTGTGTGGTGTTTATTTGTGTTGTTGCGTGGTGGTGTTTTTTTTGTGTGTCTGTTGGTGTTATTGTGTGTTATTTGTGTATTGTGTGTTGTTGGTGTTATTTGTGTTGTGTGTTGGTGTTTTGTGTTGTGGTGTTGTGTTGTGGTTTGTTGGTGTGTTATTTGTGTTGTTTTGTTGTTGTGGTGTGTTATTTGTGTTGTGTCGTTGGTGTTATTTGTGTTGTGCGTGTGTTGGTGTTATTTGTGTTGTTGGTGTTATGTTCTGTTTGTGTTATTTGTGCGTTGTTGTTTTTTGTGTTGTTTGTTGGTGTTATTTGTGTTGTGCTGTTGGTGTTATTTGTGTTGTGTTGGTGATTTGTGTTGTTGTTTGGTGTTATTTGTGTTGGTGTTGTGTTATTTGTGTTGTGGTGTTATTTGTGTTGTTGCGGTGTTTGGTTATTTGTGTGTTCTGTTGGTGTTATTTGTGTTGTGCTGGGTGTTTCTGTGTGTGTTATTTGTGTTGGTGTTGGTGTTATTTGTGGTTGTGGTGTTTGGTGTTGTTATTTTTGTCTGTGTGTTGGTGTTATTGTGTTGTCGTGGTGTTTTGGTGTTTGTGTCGTGGTTTGGTGTTATTTGTGTCGTGGTGTTGGTGTTATTTGTGTCGTGTGTTGGTGTTATTTGTGTCGTGGTGTTGGTGTTATTTGTTCGTGTGTTGGTGTTATTTGTGTGTGTGTTGGTGTTATTTGTGTGTGGTGTTTGGTGTTATTTGTGTGTGTGTTGGTGTTATTTGTGTTGTGTGTGGTGTTATTTGTGTTGGTTGTGTTGTGTTTTTTGTGTTTTTGTGTGTTCTGTTGGTGTTGTTGTGTTTGTTGGTGTTTGGTTGTTCGTTGGTGTTATTGTGTTTGTGTTGTGTTATTTGTGTTGTTTGTTGTGTTATTGTGTTGTTGTGTTGGTGTTATTTGTGTTGTTGTTGTTTTGTGTGTGTGGTGTTATTTGTGTGTTGTGGGTTTTTTGGTTTTGGGTATTTGTGTTTGTGCTGCAGGTTGTTCTATAACTTGTGACTGACCCAAGGCACACTTTTCATAAAATAGTTCAGTAACAATTTATTGTAACACTTTCTGGCCACATGAACTGCACCAGTTTTGTATTTTGTGAAAATCAATATTAGCCATGAAAAGCCGCGAAACGATGACCATATTGCACATCAAACAAGGAAGATGCTTGCAAAATTTGGCAATTTTCAAAGTCTGAAGTGTTTTCAGTTTTGTGTGGAACATACTTTGTCCAGTGTTTGTCAGGAAGAACACCAAGACTGCCCTGTTACTTAACTGGATGAGGACATTTGATCATGGTCAGACTTCATCTGTCATAATGACACAAACAATTGTGAGTACACAAAGTGTGTGGATGTGTGTATGTGTCATAATGACACAAACAATTGTGAGTACACAAAGTGTGTGGATGTGTGTATGTGTGTGGTCATAATGACACAAACAATTGTGAGAACACAAAGTGTGTGGATGTGTGTATGTATGTGTGTCATAATGACACAAGAATGTGAGTACACAAAGTTGTGTGGATGTGAGTGTGTCATAATGACACAAAGAGATGTGAGTACACAAAGTGTGTGGATGTGTGTGTGTGTGTCATAATGACACAAAGGAGATGTGAGTACACAAAGTGTGTGGATGTGTGTGTTGTGTCATAATGACACAAGGAGATGTGAGTACACAAAGTGTGTGGATTGTGTGTGTGTCATAATGACACAAAGAGATGTGAGTACACAACGTGTGTGGATGTGTGTGTGTGTTCATAATGACACAAAGAGATGTGAGTACACAAAGTGTGTGGATGTGTGTGTGTGTCATAATGACACAAGAGATGTGAGTACAAAACGTGTGTGGATGTGTGTGTGTGTTGTCATAATGACACAAAGAGATGTGAGTACACAACGGTGTGGATGTGTGTGTGTGTGTCATAATGACACAAAGAGATGTGAGTACACAACGTGTGTGGATGTGTGGTGTGTGTCATAATGACACAAGAGAATGTGAGTACACAACTGTGTGGTGTGTGTGTGTCATAATGACACAAAGAGATGTGAGTACACAACGTGTGTGGATGTTGTGTGTGTGTGTGTGTGTGTGTGTGTGTGTGTGTGTGTGTGTTGTGTGTGTTGTTGTGAGTTGTGTTGGTGTGTGTGTGTCATAATGACACAAAGAGATGTGAGTACACAAGTGTGTGATGTGTGTGTGTGTCATAATGACACAAAGAGATGTGAGTACACAAAGTGTGTGGATGTGTGTGTGTGTCATAATGACACAAAGAGATGTGAGTACACAAACGTGTGTGATGTGTGTGTGTCATAATGACACAAAGAGATGTGAGTACACAAAGTTGTGATGTGTGTGTGTCATAATGACACAAAGAGATGTGAGTACACAACGTGTGTGGTGTGGTGTGTGTGTGTCATAATGACACAAGAGATGTGAGTACACAACGTTAGTGTGTGGGTGTGTGTTGGGTGTGAGTAGTGTGTGGTTGTGTGTCATAATGACACAAAGAGATGTGAGTACACAACGTATGTGTGTGTGTGTGTGTCATAATGACACAAGAGATGTGAGTACACAAAGTGTGTGGATGTGTGTTGTGTGTGTCATAATGACACAAAGAATGTGAGTACACAACGTGTGTGGATGTGTGTGTGTGTGTGTGTCATAATGACACAAAGAGATGTGAGTACACAATGATGTGGTGTGTGTGGATGTCATAATGACACAAAGAGATGTGAGTACACAACGTGTGTGGATGTGTGTGTGTGTCATAATGACACAAGGAGATGTGAGTACACAAAGTGTGGTGGATGTGTGTGTGTTGTCATAATGACACAAAGAGATGTGAGTACACAACGTGTGTGGATGTGTGTGTGTGTCATAATGACACAAAGAGATGTGAGTACACAACGTATGTGGATGTGTGTGTGTGTGTCATAATGACACAAGAGATGTGAGTACACAACGTGGTGTGGATGTGTGTGGTGTTGTGTGTGTGTGTCATAATGACACAAAGAGATGTGAGTACACAACGTGTGTGGATGTGTGTGTGTGTCATAATGACACAAAGAGATGTGAGTAACAAAGTGTGTGGATGTGTGTGTGTGTGTCATAATGACACAAAGAGATGTGAGTACACAAACGTGTGTGGATGTGTGTGTGTGTGTCATAATGACACAAAGAGATGTGAGTAACAAAGTGTGTGGATGTGTGTGTGTGTGTCATAATGACACAAAGAGATGTGAGTACACAAACGTGTGTGGATGTGTGTGTGTGTCATAATGACACAAAGAGATGTGAGTACACAACGTGTGTGGATGTGTGTGTGTGTGTCATAATGACACAAAGAGATGTGAGTACACAACGTGTGTGGATGTGTGTGTGTGTGTCATAATGACACAAAGAGATGTGAGTACACAACGTGTGTGGATGTGTGTGTGTGTGTCATAATGCACAAAGAGATGTGAGTACACAACGTGTGTGGATGTGTGTGTGTGTGTCATAATGACACAAGAGATGTGAGTACACAATGTGTGTGGTGTGTGTGTGTTGTGTCATAATGACACAAGGAGATGTGAGTACACAACGTGAGTGGTGGATTGTGGTATGTGTGTGTGTATAATGACACAAAAAAGATGTGAGTACACAAAGTGTGTGGATGTGTGTGTGTGTCATAATGACACAAAGAGATGTGAGTACACAAAGTGTGTGGATGTGTGTGTGTGTGTGTCATATGACACAAGAGATGTGAGTACACAAAGTGTGTGGATGTGTGTGTGTGTCATAATGACACAAAGAGATGTGAGTACACAAAGTGTGTGATGTGTGTGTGTGTGTGTGTGTGTGTGTGTGTGTGTGTGTGTGTGTGTTGTGTGTCATAATGACACAAGGAGATGTGAGTACACAAAGTGTGTGGATGTGTGTGGTGTTGTTGTGCAAATGACACAAGGAGATGTGAGTACACAAAGTGTGTGGATGTGTGTGTGTGTGTGTGTGTGTGTGTGTGGTGTGTGTGTGTGTGTGTGTGTGTGTG
>JAPXFY010000014.1:80619394-80631894 GCA_030674185.1 Monoplex corrugatus
CATGTGTTATAGGGAAACAAGGAAGATAACAGACCATGTGTGTTATAGGGAAACAAGGAAGATAACAGACCAGTGTGTTATAGGGAAACAAGGAAGATAACAGACCATGTGTGTTATAGGGAAACAAGGAAGATAACAGACCAGTGTGTTATAGGGAAACAAGGAAGATAACAGACCAGTGTGTTATAGGGAAACAAGGAAGATAACAGACCAGTGTGTTATAGGGAAACAAGGAAGATAACAGACCACGTGTGTTATAGGGAAACAAGGAAGATAACAGACCATGTTGTGTTATAGGGAAACAAGGAAGATAACAGACCAGTGTGTTATAGGGAAACAAGGAAGATAACAGACCATGTGTGTTATAGGGAAACAAGGAAGATAACAGACCACGTGTGTTATAGGGAAACAAGGAAGATAACAGACCAGTGTGTTATAGGGAAACAAGGAAGATAACAGACCAGTGTGTTATAGG
The DNA here is from genome assembly GCA_030674185.1 of Monoplex corrugatus. NCBI lineage: Eukaryota > Metazoa > Mollusca > Gastropoda > Littorinimorpha > Ranellidae > Monoplex > Monoplex corrugatus. The sequence continues at coordinate 80,619,870 of JAPXFY010000014.1, forward strand.
GAAACAAGAAGATAACGACCTGTGTTATAGGAAACAAGAAGATAACAGACCGTGTGTTATAGGGAAACAAGGAAGATAACAGACCTGTGTTATAGGGAAACAAGAGATAACAGACCAGGTGTTATAGGGAAACAAGGAGATAACAGACATGTGTTATAGGGAAACAAGGAAGTACAGACCTGTGTGTTATAGGGAAACAAGAAGATAACAGACCAGTGTGTTATAGGGAAACAAGAAGATAACAGACCATGTGTATAGGGAAACAAGGAAGATAACAGACCATGTGTTATAGGGAAACAAGGAAGATACAGACCAGTGTGTTATAGGGAACAAGAAGATAACAGACATGTGTTATAGGGAAACAGAAGATAACAGACCAGGTGTTATAGGGAAACAAGGAGATAACAGACCATGTGTGTTATAGGAAACAAGGAAGATAACAACCATGTGTTATAGGGAAACAAGAAGAAACAACCAGTGTGTTATAGGGAAACAAGGAGATAACAGACATGTGTGTTATAGGAAACAAGGAAGATAAAGACCGTGTGTTTAGGGCGGAAGTAAGGGTGTGTATGGACAGTAACCGTTTTATAGGAAAAGGGATAGTATGTGTGTTTGGGGGGTGCGTGTGTTTGGGCGGTACAGAGTGTGTTATAGGAAGGGATGTGTGTTTTAGGAACAGGAAGTAAGAACGTGGTTATGGGAAACCGAGCAGAGTGTGTTATGAACAAGGAAGATAGAGTGTGTTGGGAAACAAAGTCAGACATGTGTTATAGGGAGGAGTAGAGTGTTTGGGGGTGTGTGTTTGGAACAAGGTAAAGCCGTGTGTTTGGACGGAGTGCCTGTTGGGGAAATAACACTGTGTTATAGAAACAGGAAAACAACTTGTTTAGAAAAGAACAGACGTTATAGGAAAAGAAATAACAGACTGTTTAAGGAAAGGAAATACAGACATGTGTTATGGAAACAGGAGAACAACAGTTTTAGGGAAACAAGAAGAAACACAGTTGTATAGAAACAGAGAACAAGTGTTTAGGAAAAGGAGATAAGACGTGTAAGGAAACAAGAGAAACCAGTGTTATGACAAGAAAACGACATGTTTTATAGGAAACAAGAATAAACTGGTGTATAGGACAAGGAAATACAACCTGTTTGAACAAGAGATAACAGACGTGTGTTATGGAACAAGAAGAACAACCAGTGTGTTATAGGGACAGAAGATAACAGACGTGTTATAGAACAAGAAGATAACAGACGTGTGTATAGGGAAAAGAGAAAACACGGTTATAGAAACAAGGAAGATAACGACCTGTTTTGAACAGAGATAACAACCATTATAGAACAAGATACAGACCGTGGTTAAGAAGAAATACAACCGTGTGTTATAGGGAACAAGGAGAAACAACAGGTGTTATGAAAAGAAGATAACACATTTATAGAAAGAAATACCTGTGTTTGAAACAAGAGATAACGACGTTAGGAAAAAGGAATAAACCTGTGTGTTAAGAAACAGGAATAACACAGTGTGTATAGAACAAGGAAAACAACTGTGTAAGAACAAGGAAATAACACAGTGTTAGAAACAGGAAGATACACAGTGTTATAGGAACAGAATAACAACCAGGTATAGAAAAAGGAATACAACGTGTATAGAACAAGAGTACAGACGTGTTTGGAAACAGAAAACAACCTGTTATGGGAACAAGATACGCCATGTATAGACAGAAACAGACAGTTATGGGACAAGGAACAGACAGTTATAGAACAGAAACAACCGTGTTATAGGGACAGATAAACATGTTAGGAAACAAGGAAGTAACAGACCAGTGTATAGGGAAAGGAGAAAACTGTTAGAAAAGGGAACGACGTGTTTATGGAACAGGAGATACAACTTGTTAGGAAAAGGAAGATACAGACCTTGTGTGTTTATAGGGAAACAAGAATACAGACCTGTTGTAGGGAAAGAAAACAGACCTGTTTTAGGAACAAGAAAACAACGTGTAAGGACAGATAACACGTGTTAGGAAAAGGAAAAACGTAGGAAAGGAAGATAACAGACCAGTGTGTTATAGGGAAACAAGGAAGATAACAGACGTGTGTTATAGGGAAACAAGGAAGATAACAGACCATGTGTGTTATAGGGAAACAAGGAAGATAACAGACCATGTGTTATAGGGAAACAAGGAAGATAACAGACCATGTGTGTTATAGGGAAACAAGGAAGATAACAGACCATGTGTGTTATAGGGAAACAAGGAAGATAACAGACCGTGTGTGTGTTATAGGGAAACAAGGAAGATAACAGACCATGTGTGTTATAGGGAAACAAGGAAGATAACAGACCACGTGTGTTATAGGGAAACAAGGAAGATAACAGACCATGTGTGTTATAGGGAAACTAGGAAGATAACAGACCATGTGTGTTATAGGGAAACAAGGAAGATAACAGACCATGTGTGTTATAGGGAAACTAGGAAGATAACAGACCATGTGTGTTATAGGGAAACAAGGAAGATAACAGACCATGTGTGTTATAGGGAAACAAGGAAGATAACAGACCATGTGTGTTATAGGGAAACAAGGAAGATAACAGACCACGTGTGTTATAGGGAAACAAGGAAGATAACAGACCATGTGTGTTATAGGAAACTAGGAAGATAACAGACCATGTGTGTAATTATGTGTGCGTGTATGTGTGTGTGTATCGTTCGTTCCTTGATTTAACGTCTTTTCACTATAAGTGATATTAGAAGGTGTGTGTGTATGTGTGTGTATGTGTGTGTGTCTGTGTGTGTGTGTGTGTGTGTGTGTGTGTCTGTCTGTGTGTGTGATGTGTGTGTGTATGTGTGTGTGTATGTGTGTGTGTGTGTGTGTGTAATTGAATGCGTATGTGTGTGAGTGTGTAATTGAATGCGTATGAGTGTGAGTGTTGTGTATGTATGTGCCCGTGCGCGCGCGAGTATGTATGTGTGTATGTAATCAAATGCGTATGTGTGTGAGTGTGATGTGTTCGTCTGTTATTTCTTTTAACTTCTATTCACATACGTGCTTCTAGACGATGTGTGTGATTGTGTGTGAGTGTGTGTGTGTGTGTGTGTGATGTGTGTGTGTGTGTGTGTGTGGTGTGTTTCTTCATGTGCTTTTTAGATGTGTGTGTGTGCGTGCGTGTGTGTGCGTGCGTGTGTATGCGTGCGTGCGTGGTGTGCGTGCGTGCGTGCGTGCGTGCGTGTGTGTGTGTGTGTGTGGTTTGTTTCATTGATTGATTTGATTGCCTGATTCATTTGCCTGCTATCTTGCCGACTGGTTTGATTGATTAACTAATGGGTTGATGGATTGAGCGAGCCAGCGGTGTAGACTATGGCTTGTTTCAGGTTTTTGACTGTGGTTTATCTCGCCAAGCTTTTCCTTTTTTTCAGCTCAACGCTGTGCCTTGATCCTTTCACTATAAATCACTGTGTCCACCAACCACCCCCTGTCCCCCATGTTTCAGCATCCTATCCCTTGAGGGCAGGATCATGGACTGTACAGTTCAATACAGGAATGTTCTTGGAGCTCAGAGAGCTGATTCGGTGTGTTCTACTGTTTGATTTTGTCTGTCTTCCCTTGTGTATACGTTTGTGTCTTCTATTACCTGGGACATACTGTCCATTTGCTTGATCTTTATGTTGTCTCTGTCCTCGACTCTGCCTCAGACAACGGACTTTAAAGCTCAGGGTGGACATTTTCTCCATTGGCTGAAAGAGCTGTGGACTCGGGATTTTTGATATCTTGAATTCAAATCCAGCCTGTTGTGTTCACTGCCCATCGAAATGATTATGACAGCGTCAGCTCAGTGCTTAGTAGGAACCGCCACCACCCTCTACCCACCTACTTCACAGACAACATTGCCAGCGAGTTGTGTTGTTGTGTATTTGTTTGTTTATGCCTTGGTTTTTCAAGTCCAATTACTCTGCCAAATAACTATTGGCAGGTTTGGGTATGGCGCAGGTTGAAAGGTCGGAGCGAAGGAACACTATCCGCCCACTTTGGTTCCGATGACACAGAACTGGCCACAGCGCCTGGGCCCCAACAGGAGTGCTCGTGTGACCAATGCACAGTCACCTGACGCTGACGAACTGGCACCTTCACAGTCATTTTTACGCTTGACAGCTTCGTATGATTCACGTTTGAATTGTGTACGGGTTTTTTCACCCAAAACAGAGTCTTGAACAACTGAGGTGTTGGTTGTCGAAGACCGCGAAGCAGACGAACTTGTTGAGGGCTTTGACACACTGTCAGATTCCGAGTCGTTTTTCGTCTGTCTGTCGTTTTCGTTCTTTGCTTTACATTGTCTTGCATAAGCCAGGTGTCTTCTTCGCTTCGACTTACTTTTAGGAGCCGATTGAATCGTAGATTTTTTTGTACGAGCCATTTTTTGCACGCATTCACAGATTGCATTCGATGTAAACAACCGCCATTTGTAAATACGCGGGGGTCACGTGATCTCAGTTGACGAATCCACAGCGTTATTTTCGATCGCTCTCCATATATGGAAGATTTCGTCGAATACCTAGCGATACAAAACGAGCTATCCCCCGAAGTGAATCGGTTTTGGGAGGAAAAGCTCTTCGGAATAGTGGAGGGGAGGTAAGTTAGTTTCGTTTCGTGTGCGATACGTCATAGTTTGTGTAACAGAAGAGCCTGTTACTAAGGCATGAAAAATGGCATTTTCACGCTTTTTTCGGAGAAAACGAATGCAAACGTGATTGGGTTGGTGTAGTAAAAGCATTTTATTACATAGAAACAGCATTTTGGAAGAAACAAAGCCGTGTGGAGATAGAAGAGAACATATTTAAGCATATAAGAGTGTTAAAATCTAAAAATAGACCATGTGACCCATATTTAGCATGCTCTACTCCCGCACATTGCCTTAAACTGATTGTTTTGACCTGTATACTTGGTATCGGCGTTTATACAAGGGACACAATTCTTGCCAACTTCAGTCCTCCCCTTCCGACGAAGAAAAAGCGCTGTTCAAGTAATGTTCAATTCGTTTGATGCATCGTTTTGTTGTTGCTGTTGTTGTGTAATCATTGCTGTTGTTGTTGTTGTTTTCATTAACCTTGGCAAACAGTCAACTATTCACTGCCAGGTATGTCCATAAGAGAAATTTGGTGAATCATACAGTCATATTGATCCAGAAAATAACAACAACAAGAACAACAACAACAACAAATCTGACAAATCAAAAAACATCGGGAAAGTGAAACAGAAGGTTAAAACCAACCTAATTCTGATAACAAAGGCACTTAAATTTCTAAACGACACACAGTTCACAGCCATCTCCTACAACATATCGCACCACTGAGTGTTACTCGGACATTAAGAACTGGATGACGTTCAACAAACTTCAGCTTATTGACAAGACAGAAGCTATCCTCATTGGCACCGGTCAGAAACTTTCTCAGCTGCCTCCTCTTTCTCTCCCATTATGTAACACATCAGTCCCAATTTCTGATTCAGCTAAAAACCTTGGCGTCTGCCTTGACTCTACCCTCTCCATGAACAACTTTGTTTCTCAAACTGCCAGATCTTGCTACTATCACCTCCATCGTATAAGCCTGATCAGGAAGTATCTCTCTGTCGAAACAACTGCAAAACTCGTTCTCTCCTTCATAATGTCTCGCATTGACTATTGCAATTCACTCCTGTCTGGTCTTCCTGCCTCCGCCATTCACATCCTACAGCGCATTCAAAACAATGCTGCACGCCTTGTACTCAAAAAGAAAAAAGCTGACCACATATCTCCTCTCCTGGCACAACTTCACTGGCTCCCTGTATCAAAGCGCATACAGTACAAACTAGACACCATGTGCTACAAAAGCCTCAATAACGCAGCCCCCAATAACCTGTCAAGCCTGCTTGAGATCTATGTTCCCTCACATACCCTCCGCTCTGCCTCCGATCCTCTGACTTTTCACTTTCCACGCACTAAGCTCAATACCTATGGTCCACGAGCCTTCTCTGTTTCTGGTCCACTCCCCTGGAACAAACTTCCTCTCTCAGTCCGTCAGCAACCTACTTTTGTCTCCTTCAAGTTCGCTCTCAAAACTCACCTTTTCTCCTCTGCATAAAATCCTGACCTCACTCAACCCCCTTTGCAGCCTGTCTCCACTCGGAGGGGAATCACATTGTAATATATAATTGTATATAATATGCTCTCTATAATTTTCCATTGCTTTTATTCTTTCTCCCCATTTATAGCCATGTGTGTGTGTGTGTGTGTGTGTGTGTATGTGTGTGTGTGTGTGTGTGTGTGTGTTGTGCGTGCGTGCATGTGTGTGCGTGCGTGCGTATGTGTCTGTTCAGCGCTTAGATTTGATTTTATCAAGATTTTGCGCTATATAAATATTGTAATTATTATTATTATTAACATATCGCTAATATTGTATCAAAACTACATAAATCTATCAAAACACTTATACATCATACTAGCTGATGAAACTGCACGTTTCTGTAACTGTGTGAAATTTCACATAAATCGCTTGTACGGCTCATGACTTACAGTAAAACATTCATCCACTACTAGCAGCAAAATAAGACAGATCTGGTCTGTCCTGACTCTCAAGGCTATACAGGTAACAGGGCTGGAACGGTTAAATTGTTCATGGATAAATTCAAACCAAAATTTCTTTATTCACCTTCTGTTGTTTTCCATTCCAGCACCCTTTCTTTGTGTGAGACCACCTGCACTAAACAAACAGCTAAAGCCAGGCTAGGCTATATCTAATCGTGTATCCGTTAGGACGGTAGAAGTGATTAACAAACCACCTAATCCATTCATGCTTGCACCTCTTCAACTATGTTCTTTACTGGAACTTCGTAAGAGGCTCCATAAGGGATAGCAAAAGTATTTTTCTCTAAAACCAAAGGAGCAGAAACAATAATAGTAAAAAGAAAATGAAAAGGAGACATACAAAATCGAAAAGAGAAGGCTAAACATATCTGACCGCATTTTCTATTAAAGAACTGCAGTGCCAGAAAGTTTTTATAATACAGTGTTGATTTGGTTATTCTGTTCTTACCGTCTGTTTATCTGTTTGTCTATCTGGTTATCTTCTTGCCGCGGTATTAGTCTACCTGTCAGTCAGTCTGTCTGTTTACCTTCATTTTTAAAAAGATCATTGACACTCAGGTAGTTTCATGTATGCTTAATTTTTTTCTGTCCCATTTTCTTTGTCACCTTTACAGAAACAGAAGGTGGGACAACTCTTACAATGCTATGATGATGGTGATGACTGTGTGGATGGCATCTGTCATACTGTGGAGCTCTATCGAGGGTTGAGACTGCGGGACACGGCTGTGTTCTAAGCATATATCAGGCATGAACCAGGCTTTACAGGTACAGACACTTGCAGTGTTTGTCATATTTGAGCAACACTCTCAATGACGCATCCATGATGTGGATGAGACTCAGCTCTGTGGTCCCACTTCTCACTCCCTCTCTATGCACACCTGCTCACACACAGAGTATTTCATTTTTTTTAATCCCTCTCTGTCTGTTCTGTCTCTCTGTCTGTCTCTGTCTCTCTCTCATTCTCTCACTCTCTCTCCTTCTTTCTCTCTCTCTTTCTCTCTTTCTCTGTCTGTCTGTCTCTCTCTTTGTCTGTCTGTCTCTCTCTTTGTCTGTCTGTCTCTCTCTCTCTCTCTATCTCTCTCTCGCTGTCTCTCCTTCTCTGTCTGTCTGTCTGTCTGTCTCTCTCTGTCTCTCTCTATCTCCCCTACACACTTTTGCCTCTTTCTTTTCCTCGCTCGTGTGTTCCGCCTTTTCAGATCTGATATTCGACCATTGAATATAGCGATCATGTGGCTGTGGTATAAGATTAATTTTGAGTGGGTTGAGCCAAGCTGTGAATCAGAAAGGAGATGACTGGTCAGTGCTGCAGGCTTCTAGTCACAGTGTAATATTATATTCTTTATGCTGCTTTCTGGTGACAAATTAATTCCGGCATTTCGTGTTCTCATGATTAAAGTCGGGCTTTGTGTGTGTGTGTGTGTGGGTGGGTGTATGTGTGTGTGTGTGTGTGTGTGGGTGGGTGTATGTGTGTGTGTGTGTGTGTGTGTGTGGTGTGTGTGTGTGTGTTTGTGTGTGTATGTATGTATGTGTGTGTGTGTGTGTGTTAGCGTGTACTGTGTGTGTGAGTCTCTCTCTCTCTCTCTCTCTCTCTCTCTCTCTCTCTCTCTCTCTCTCTCTCTCTCTCTCTTTCTCTCTCTGTTTTTCAGAACCGTCGAGTTTGGACCGTAAAATTAAAACTAGGAATGTCCTTTAAACTCTGGAATCGTTTTGTTGTACGTTTTTCAAACTCACCTCTTCGCCTGCTTTGTTTCCTTTGTTTCTTCGTGTGTGTATGTCGATGAATGTACAATAAGAGAAAAAGCTAGAGAAAGAGAGGGAGAGAGACAGACAGACAGACAGACAGACAGAGACAGACAGACCGACAGACATACAGACAGAGACAGAGAGAGAGAGGCAGAGAGAGAGAGAGGCAGACAGACAGAAAGAGAAAGAGAGAGGACAAACAGACAGAGACAGAGAGGGACTTATGGCACACTAATCCCATTAACCCCTCCCCCAATCCACCCGACAACCATCTTTAAAGCAAACAGACAGACAGACAGACAGACAGACTGACAGACAGACAGACAGAGAAACAAATTTGTCGGAGCATTGAGATTTTCGAGGAGGTGATTTTTGCCAGATGACGTGTGGTGAATTTTGTTAGGGCTCTTAGTGCAATGAATTCTTTGTAAATTAATTTCAGTGTCAATTTCTTTTATCCACTCATCCGTCCATCTGTTGCTTTCCCCCATTTTTAGTATCCTCCCTGCAAACTGTGCATACGTTAAATAAACAGACCACAGGTAGCTGCAAACCACACAACACTGTAATATAATGGTGATTAACCAGCCACTTGGTCAGTTCATGCTCGCACGTTTTCAACAATGCCCCAATTCTTGGCACTTCCTGGGGGAGGCCCAGTCAAATTCAGGAGGGAAATGCAATTATCTTACGCCAAAGGAAGGGAAAGGAAGAAGACAAAAAACATGAAAAAAAAACCTTTTGCGAGTGGAGGAAAAAAGAAAGAAAAAGAAAACGGTTGGGAAGAAGCATGAAGATTTCTGAGCGTAACTCCCCGGGTGTTGAAAGGAGTGAGGAGTTCTCACTTCAGAGCAAGAAGAGCACGCTCTGAGTCGAGATCCTCTCCTTGTTTCAATTGCTGTGCAGAATTCATGCTCAAGCTTCGTTTGGCCTCATTGGAACTGAACATGTTGAAGAGTTGCAGCGCAGTCAGGGTCTCCTTCTTCCTTGTATTATTGGAATCTCTTTACATTTCCCTCGTCTTGCTCATTGCCAATGACCGTATTGACCAACTTTGCTGTTCACTTAAGTCCTGGAGCATGAGGAGTTAGGCCAGATAATGTTTCCATTTGTTGTCGTTCTTCCTTCTTATGAGATCTGAATCTGTAACTTATTGGACGTGATAGGTCTTGTTGGGTCTATCAAACAGGGTCTATATTATACAGTTATTGGACGTGATAGGTCTTGTTGGGTCTATCAAACAGGGTCTACATTATACAGTTATTGGACGTGATAGTCTTGTTGGGTCTATCAAACAGGGTCTATATTATACAGTTATTGGACGTGATAGGTCTTGTTGGGTCTATCAAACAGGGTCTATATTATACAGTCATTGGACGTGATAGGTCTTGTTGGGTCTATCAAACAGGGTCTATATTATACAGTCATTGTACGTGATAGGTCTTGTTGGGTCTATCAAACAGGGTCTATATTATACAGTCATTGTACGTGATAGGTCTTGTTGGGTCTATCAAACAGGGTCTATATTATACAGTCATTGTACGTGATAGGTCTTGTTGGGTCTATCAAACAGGGTCTATATTATACAGTCATTGTACGTGATAGTCTTGTTGGGTCTATCAAACAGGGTCTATATTATACAGTCATTTTACATGATATGTCTTGTTGGGTCCATGTCATATAATTTTGTTTCACGTTACTGTCAGTATGAAACAATAGAGAGAAAGGGCATGAACAAGTGAACAAAGATCTACTTGTGGTGTCAGTGTGTGTGTGTGTGTGTGTGTGTGTGTGTGTGTGTGTGTGTGTGTGTGTGTGTGTGTGTGTGTGTGTGTGTAAGCTTATGTGTGTGTTTGTGTGTCTGAGCGTGTGGACTGTATATGTGTGCGCATGTGCGTGCGTGCGTGCGCGCAAGCGCGTGTGTGTGTGTGTGTGCATGAGTGTACAAGTGACCCAAACACTGACCTATTTGTCATGAGATTCCAAACATATTGACTATTACACAAAATCATCACTTACATGAATGTAACAGAAGGAGAAGATAACTCCAAACCACAATGTCCTTTACGCATATTTCACTTAGATACAAGTGTTCTACAATAATTAAAACTGTATCATTATATAAATTATCTTTCAGTTCATTTCAAACTGAATTTAGTGCAACAACCAAAGTCATTCATTAACATTGCATATCCTTTCATTACCGGGAAACGTGAGCACATTTCCATGCGTCACTTACCGATCCAAACCAAAAAGATGTTTATTTGACTAAAACTTGCGTGGCATCCAGTCCCCAGCTACTGTCATCCCATATTGTTGAACAGTAAAATATATTAATAGATAGATAGATCATTCAGTCAATCATTCAACGAATGCATAGGTAAATAAATGAATGAATTAATCAATAAATAAAGAGATGAAAATAAGTAATTACATGAAAAGTAAAAACAAAGAGAAAGATGAATAAATGAATACATAAATAAACAGATAAATAAAAAAAGCAGTTTTCTTTTCAAAATGAAAAAAAAATGTGTTTTTTCTCTTTCGTTTTCAGTTTCAGTATAGATATAAAACTAGGAATTCAGATATAAGTATTCTGGTGATTATCTGCCCCTTCATCAGTCCTCTATAATTATGTCTCGCTCGTACAACTTCTTCTTTACATGCCGACTCTATGCCCTAGGATAAAGATAACTCAAGTCTGCAGACTGTCCAGGGACATGAAGAGATTGTACTTCATCCTGCCCTGTAGCCAACACAGCCTTGTCTGGTTCACATTGTGCGAGAGTCTGACTATGCTAGATACGTTGAATGAATTCAATCTTCTAAGTCACTTGGCTACTACGTTATTCTAGCTCCAAGTTTGTTTCAGATGTATTTGTGACTGCAATGTGTAGGACACACTTTTTACGAGGTTGTACATGTAGTATGTGGTTTTGCGGAAACGTAACACACTTGTGGAAGCGTAGGAATTGAAGGTTTAAAAAAATCAGTTTTCTAGCAACGTTGTATTATCATCTCGCCATCTTGGCAATGTTTCAGCTTTGTATAATATTACAAACCAACACACACACACACACACACACACACACACACACACACACACACACACACCACACACACACACACACACACAGAGACACAAACAAATATACATACTAACACATAACACAGACACAGCACTCAAGTTAACACACATTTTTACACACAAATATCTGCCTTACATCGCCCCCCCCCCCCCCCCCCACTTCGTATGTTTTTGTTTTCTTTTATGTCTAAAACCCCTTACGTTGTTTGTTTTTGTCTAAAATCCATTGAGGAAATAGACATCTATACACTTACATACACTCGTGCACACACACACGCACACACACACACACCCCACACACACACACACACACACACACACACACACACACACACACACACACACACCACACACACACCACACACACAACACCACAGCACGCACACACGTACGCATGCACGCACTCGTATATACAGACGTAGATATTTTCAATCACCCTCTCGACTATTCTCTCTTCGTCTTCTCTCCCCTCTCTCTTTCTCCTTCTCATTTCTCTGTCTGTCTGTCTGTCCGTCCGTCTGTCTCTGTCTCTCTCTTTCTGTCTCTTCTCTCTCTCTCTCCCCCTCACTCTCTCTCTC
>JAPXFY010000014.1:80636894-80644394 GCA_030674185.1 Monoplex corrugatus
AAAAACAGTCAGTATTCATAATACCAAAGACAAAAACAGTTAGTATTCATAATACCAAAGACAAAAACAGTTAGTATTCATAATACCAAAGACAAAAACAGTATTCATAATACCAAAGACAAAAACAGTTAGTATTCATAATACCAAAGACAAAAACAGTTAGTATTCATAATACCATAGACAAAAACAGTTATTCATAATACCAAAGACAAAAACAGTATTCATAATACAAAGACAAAAACAGTAGGATTCATAATACCAAAGACAAAAACAGTTAGTATTCATAATACCAAAGACAAAAAATCAGTTTAGTTTATCCAAAGACAAAACAACATACAGTATTCATAATACCAAAGACAAAAACAGTCAGTATTATAATACCAAAGACAAAAACAGTTATTCATAAATACCAAAGACAAAAACAGTCAGTATTCATAATACCAAAGACAAAAACAGTAGATTATTCATAATTACCAAAGACAAAAACAGTATTCATAATACCAAAGACAAAAACAGTTAGTATTCATAATACCAAAGACAAAAACAGTTAGTATTCATAATACCAAAGACAAAAACAGTCAGTATTCATAATACCAAAGACAAAAACAGTTAGTATTCATAAGTACCAAAGAAAAACAGTAGTATTCATAATACCAAAGACAAAAACAGTTAGTTTCATAATACCAAAGACAAAAACATCAGTATTCATAATACCAAAGACAAAAACAGTTAGTATTCATAATACCAAAGACAAAAACAGTAGTATTCATAATACCAAAGACAAAAACAGTTAGTATTCATAATACCAAAGACAAAAACAGTTAGTATTCATAATACCAAAGACAAAAACAGTATTCATAATACAAAGACAAAAACAGTTAGTATTCATAATACCAAAGACAAAAACAGTATTCATAATCCAAAGACAAAAACAATATCATATACAAGACAAAAAGTATCATAATACCAAGACAAAAACAGTATTCATAATACCAAAGACAAAAACAGTCAGTATTCATAATACCAAAGACAAAAACAGTTAGTATTCATAATACCAAGACAAAACAGTATTCATAATACAAAGACAAATCAGTATTCATAATACCAAAGACAAAAACAGTCAGTTTCATAATTGCTAAAGACAAAAACAGTATTCATAATACCAAAGACAAAAACAGTATTCATAATACCAAAGACAAAAACAGTATATTCATAATACCAAAGACAAAAACAGTTAGTATTCATAATACCAAAGACAAAAACAGTAGTATTCATAATACCAAAGACAAAAACAGTATTCATAATACCAAAGAAACTCAAAACAGTATTCATAATACCAAAGACAAAAACAGTATTATATCAAATACCAAAGACAAAAACAGTATTCATAATACCAAAGACAAAAACAGTCAGTATTCATAATACCAAAGACAAAAACAGTATTCATAATACCAAAGACAAAAACAGTCAGTATTCATAATACCAAAGACAAAAACAGTATTCATAATACCAAAGACAAAAACAGTATTCATAATACAAAGACAAAAACAGTATTCATAATACCAAAGACAAAAACAGTATTCATAATACCAAGACAAAACAGTCAGTATTCATAATACCAAAGACAAAAACAGTAGTATTCATAATACCAAGACAAAAACAGTATTCATAATACCAAGACAAAAACATAGTATTCATAATACCAAAGACAAAAACATATTCATAATACCAAGACAAAAACAGTAGTATCATAATACAAAGACAAAACAAGAAAACATATTCATAATACCAAAGACAAAAACGTATTCATAATACCAAAGACAAAAACAGTAGTATTCATAATACAAAGACAAAAACAGTAGTATTCATAATACCAAAGACAAAAACAGTTAGTATTCATATACCAAGACAAAACAGTAGTATTCATAATACCAAAGACAAAAACACATATTCATAATACCAAAGACAAAAACAGTATTCATAATACCAAGACAAAAACAGTTATTCATAATACCAAAGACAAAACAGTATTCATAATACCAAAGACAAAAACAGTAATCATAATACAAAGAAAAAAACAATATTCAAATACCAAAGACAAAAACAGTATTCATAATACCAAAGACAAAACAGTATTCATAATACCAAAGACAAAAACAGTATTCATAATACCAAAGACAAAAACAGTATTCATAATACAAAGACAAAAACAGTATCATAATCAAGACAAAAACAAGTATTCAAATACCAAAGACAAAAACAGTATTCATAATACCAAGACAAAACAGTATTCATAATACCAAGACAAAAACAGTATTCAAATACAAAGACAAAACAGTATTCATAATACCAAAGACAAAAAAAGTATTCATAATACCAAAGACAAAAACATAGTATTCATAATACCAAAGAAAAAACAGTATTCATAATACCAAAGACAAAAACAGTAATTCATAATACCAAGACAAAAACAGTATTCATAATACCAAGCAAACAGTATTCATATACCAAGACAAAACAGTATTCATAATACCAAAGACAAAAACAGTATTCATAATACCAAAGACAAAAACAGTAGTATTCATAATACCAAAGACAAAAACAGTTAGTATTCATAATACCAAGACAAAAACAGTTATTCATAATACCAAAGACAAAAACAGTTAGTATTCATAATACCAAGACAAAAACTAGTATTCATAATACCAAAGACAAAAACAGTATATCATAATACCAAGACAAAACAGTATTCATAATACCAAAGACAAAAACAGTATTCATAATACAAAGACAAAAACAGTATTCATAATACCAAAGACAAAACAGTAATTCATATACCAAAGACAAAAACAGTTATTCATAAAGCCAAAGACAAAACAGTAGTATTCATAATACCAAAGACAAAAACAGTCAGTATTCATAATACCAAAGACAAAAACAGTCAGTATTCATAATACAAAGACAAAAACAGTAGTATTCATAATACCAAAGACAAAAACAGTATTCATAATACCAAAGACAAAAAACAGTAGTATTCATAATACCAAAGACAAAAACATAGTATTCATAATACAAAGACAAAAATAGTATTCATAATACCAAGACAAAAACAGTATTCATAATACCAAAGACAAAAACAGTAGTATTCATAATACCAAAGACAAAAACAGTATTCATATACCAAAGACAAAAACATAGTATTCATAATACCAAAGACAAAACAGTTAGTTCATAATACCAAAGACAAAAACAGTATTCATAATACCAAAGACAAAAACAGTTATATTCATAATACCAAAGACAAAAACAGTAGTATTCATAATACCAAAGACAAAAACAATATTCATAATACAAAGACAAAAACAGTATTCATAATACCAAAGACAAAAACAGTTATCATAATCCAAAGCAAAAACAGTATTCATAATACCAAGACAAAAACAGTATTCATAATACCAAAGACAAAAACAGTATTCATAATGCAAAGACAAAAAGTATTCAAATACCAAAGACAAAAACAGTATTCATAATACCAAAGACAAAAACAGTATTCATAATACCAAAGACAAAACAGTATTCATAATACCAAAGACAAAAACGTATCATAATACCAAAGACAAAAACATATTCATATACCAAAGAAAAAACAATATTCATAATACAAAGACAAAAACAGTATTCATAATACCAAAGACAAAAACTAGTATTCATAATACCAAAGACAAAACAGTATTCATAATACCAAGACAAAAACAAGTATTCATAATACCAAAGACAAAAACAGTATTCATAATACCAAAGACAAAAACAGTAGTATTCATAATACCAAGACAAAAACTAGTATTCATAATACCAAGACAAAAACAGTATTCATAATACCAAAGACAAAAACATGTATTCATATACCAAGACAAAAACAGTATTCATAATACCAAAGACAAAAACAGTCAGTATTCATAATACCAAAGACAAAACAGTATTCATAATACCAAAGACAAAACTAGTATTCATATACCAAAGACAAAAACAGTTAGTATTCATAATACCAAAGAACAAAAAAACAGAGTCAGTATTCATAATACCAAAGACAAAAACAGTTAGTATTCATAATACCAAAGACAAAAACAGTCAGTATTCATAATACCAAAGAAAAAACAGTTAGTATTCATAATACATAGACAAAAATACAGTCAGTATTCATAATACCAAGACAAAAAAGTATTCATAATACCAAAGACAAAAACAGTTAGTATTCATAATACCAAAACAAAAACAATTAGTATTCATAATACCAAAGACAAAAACAGTTAGTATTCATAATCCAAAGACAAAAACATGTATTCATAATACCATAGACAAAAACAGTATTCATAATACCAAAGACAAAAACAGTATATTCATAATACCAAAGACAAAAACAGTTAGTATTCATAATACCAAAGACAAAAACAGTTAGTATTCATAATACCATAGACAAAAACAGTATTCATAATACCAAAGAAAAAACAGTTAGTATCATAATACCAAAGACAAAAAAAGTCAGTATTCATAATACCAATAGACAAAAACAGTTAGTATTCATAATACCAAAGACAAAAACAGTTAGTATTCATAATACCAAAGACAAAACAGTTAGTATTCATAATACCAAAGACAAAAACAGTTAGTATTCATAATACCAAAGACAAAAACAGTTAGTATTCATAATACCAAAGACAAAAACAGTATTCATAATACCATAGACAAAAACAGTTAGTATTCATAATACCAATAGACAAAAACAGTATTCATAATACCAAAGACAAAAAACAGTTAGTATTCATAATACCAAAGACAAAAAACAGTTAGTATTCATAATACCAAAGACAAAAACAGTTAGTATTCATAATACCAAAGACAAAAACAGTTATTTCATAATACCATAGACAAAAAACAGTTAGTATTCATAATACCAAAGACAAAAACAGTTAGTATTCATAATACCATAGACAAAAACAGTATTCATAATACCAAAGACAAAAACAGTTAGTATTCATAATACCAAAGACAAAAAAGTCAGTATTCATAATACCAAAGACAAAAACAGTTAGTATTCATAATACCAAGGACAAAAAAGTTAGTATTCATAATACCAAAGACAAAAACAGTTAGTATTCATAATACCAAAGACAAAAACAGTTAGTATTCATAATACCAAGACAAAAACAGTTAGTATTCATAATACCAAAGACAAAAACAGTATTCATAATACCATAGACAAAAACAGTTAGTATTCATAATACCATAGACAAAACAGTATTTCATAATACCAAAGACAAAAACAGTTAGTATCATAATACCAAAGACAAAAACAGTTAGTATTCATAATACCAAAGACAAAAACAGTTAGTATTCATAATACCAAAAGACAAAAACAGTATTCATAATACCATAGACAAAAACAGTTAGTATTCATAATACCATAGACAAAAACAGTTAGTATTCATAATACCAAAGACAAAAAACAGTATTCATAATACCATAGACAAAAAACAGTTAGTTTCATAATACCAAAGACAAAAACAGTTAGTATTCATAATACCAAGGACAAAAACAGTTAGTATTCATAATACCAAGGACAAAAACAGTTAGTATTCATAATACCAAGGACAAAAACAGTTAGTACTCATAATACCAAGGACAAAAGGATGATTGTTCTATAGTATTCTTCATTGTGTTAATGCAACACGCATTGATTTATTTCAATGGCTCATTATTCTTCTGAGTGATTTCCTACATAAACTTCCATAGCCTTTTTGTTCCTTGTTCTTTTGAGCAATCTTGACGGAATGGTAATATGGTAATAATGTGGCAAAAATAATGTTCGTAAACCGTAATAACAACACAATGACGTCACAGCTTACAGTACGCAACAACTTGCGCTAACTACTGAACGTCCCTAACTAGACAGACTGACTGGTGGAGCTCACATCCAACTGCCCTTTGTTCCTATCGGTAAACATCGCGTTAACTACCGAGCAGAAAGAGAGGCACTCATGCAAACAACGGCCATGATTCAACCCTCAGATGACATAATAATTATGCTATCAAGTGGTATTCCTTCAAATGCCGCCTCTACCTGGCCCTGCAAAACGACAAGCGTCCCCAAGCATCCCTGCTTGATAAAGACCTTCCAGCAACCCAAACCAGTTGTCCTCCAGTGGTTACTGCCCACTGTTGGATACAAGGAAACAAACAGGTAGACGATGTAGCAAAAACAGGAACCCACGAAGACAAAACACCGTCAGCTAAAGCGATAACACAAGCATCATTAACTTAACCCTTTGTCTCTCGCACCCCATCAATCAACTGCAAAAACGTAACCCTTTGACTTCCTCACCCTATCCACCAGCTTGAAGGAAGCAGGTAGGGTGAAGAAATCAAAGGGATGTTTTTTGTTTCACTATCTTGGCTTACAATGCAGGAAGCTGGTGGATAGGGTGAGGAAGTCAAAGGGAGAAGGTTTTTGTTTCGCTATCTTGGCTTACAATGCAGGATGCTGGTGGACAGGGTGCAGGAGTCAGAGGATTAAGCCACAAGGAGAAAGTGACGACTACCACTGTCAGTCTACAGAGAAGCAAGTGGTCCTGATAAAACTCTGCACTGGCCATAAACGGCTTACTTCTATGTGAGCCTCAATCCTACATTGACACTGTCACCAACCTGCCCATGTATCAAGAGGACCAAACAGTTGAACACATGCAACGATGTCACCTCTGTGGAACGGAGTAACAGGGACATCATGGCTCCTCATAACTCCTCTCACTCACTAAGCTCCATGGCAGTCGGCAGAAACCGGACAAACAACGGCCAACATCATCGGCAAATGTGTCCTGACCGTATAGACTGCCAACGGAAGAAACAGTGGAGTCCGGCACTCTGTAACAAGTGTGTTGTTTGCAAATCACGTCATCAGCCATGACATCCCCACAGATGGCACTCTTTGTGTGCAAGAAACAGGTCTGAGACCTGTC
The DNA here is from genome assembly GCA_030674185.1 of Monoplex corrugatus. Classification (NCBI taxonomy): domain Eukaryota; kingdom Metazoa; phylum Mollusca; class Gastropoda; order Littorinimorpha; family Ranellidae; genus Monoplex; species Monoplex corrugatus. The sequence goes on from JAPXFY010000014.1 coordinate 80,643,908, forward strand.
TTCCACAGGCCCAATGTCATAATGGAGAGTGAAGGGTTGTATGAAGTTTGACGTGACTGGAATATTTAGTAGACTCTGAGGTACTGGCTCCTGTCTTCTGTGTAGGGCGTGGTGTGTGTGTGTGTGCGTGCGTGTGTGTTTGTATGTATATGTATGTATGTGTGTCTGTTTATATGTGTGGAGTGTAAGTATGTGATGTATGTGTGTGTGTGTGCGTGTGCGTGTATTATATATATATATATATTATATATATATATACACGCACACGCACATATAATATATATATATATATTATATATATGTGTGTGTGTGTGTGTGTGCATGTGTGTGTGTGTGTGCGTGTGCGTTGAGAAAACCTCCCGGAGCCAGAGTTACTAATTTTGTTAATACATCTCTGATTATGTTTTCCCCTTAAAAATCCTTTCTTAAGGTTAAACAAAGGAACGTGGAAGGGGAATGTTTTCACATTTTATGTGGTATTTCACTG
>JAPXFY010000014.1:80651894-80679394 GCA_030674185.1 Monoplex corrugatus
GTGTGGCTGTTGTTGTTACATTGTGTGGAACTGTGGCTGTTGTGTACATTGTGTGGAACTGTGGCTGTTGTGTTACGTTGTGTGTGGAACTGTGGCTGTTGTGTACATTGTGTGGAACTGTGGTTGTTGTGTACATTGTGTGGAACTGTGGCTGTTGTGTACATTGTGTGGAACGTGGTGTTGTGTACATGTGTGGAACTTGGTTGTTGTGTACATTGTGTGGAACTGTGGTTGTTGTGTACATTGTGTGGAACTGTGTGTTGTGTACATTGTGTGGAACTGTGGTGTTGTGTATGTGTGGAACTGTGGTTGTTGTGTACATTGTGTGGAACTGTGGTTGTTGTGTACATTGTGTGGAACTGTGGTGTTGTGTACATTGTGTGGAACTGTGGTTGTTGTGTACATTGTGTGGAACTGTGGTTGTTGTGTACATTGTGTGGAACTGTGGTTGTTGTGTACATTGTGTGGAACTGTGGTTGTTGTGTACATTGTGTGGAACTGTGGTTGTTGTGTACATTGTTGGAACATGTGGTTGTTGTGTACATTGTGTGGAACTGTGTTGTTGTGTACATTGTGTGGAACTGTGTGTTGTTGTGTACATTGTGTGTGAACTGTGGCTTGTTGTGGTACATTGTGTGGAACTGTGGTGTTGTGTACATTGTGTGGAACTGTGGCTGTTGTGTACATTGTGTGGAACTGTGGTTGTTGTGTACATTGTGTGGAACTGTGGTTGTTGTGTACATTGTGTGGAACTGTGGTTGTTGTGTACATTGTGTGGAACTGTGGTTGTTGTGTACATTGTGTGGAACTGTGGTTGTTGTGTACATTGTGTGGAACTGTGGTTGTTGTGTACATTGTGTGGAACTGTGGTTGTTGTGTAATTGTGTGGAACTGTGGCTGTTGTGTACATTGTGTGATTGATTTTAACTTGGTGGGAAGAATGAGGAACAGTAAAAACCTTGTGTTAACAGTTTGCATGTGTATGTGTGCGTGTGCGTGTGCATGAGCGTGTGTGTGTGTGAGAGAGAGATGTGTTGTGTGTGTGTGAGAGTGAGTGTGTGTGTGTGTTGTGTGTGTTGCTGTGTGTGTGTGTGCTGTGTGTGTGTGCGTGTGTGCTTTTGATGTGTTTGAGTGGTGCGTGAGAGAGACAGAAAGAGTGTGTGTGTGTGTGTGTGTGTGTGTGTGTGTGTGTGTTGTGTGTGTGTGTGTGTGTGTGTGTGTGTGTGTGTGTGTGTGTGTGTGTGTGTGTGTGTGTGTGTGTGTGTGTGTGTTCTTTGAGCACTTGATGTGCGTTGGGTTCCAGTTCTTTCTTTCTTTGTATTGCTGGTGTAATTGGTTGATTGTTTGACTACACACCGCTTTGCTTCTCTCCCACCCCTGTCCCCACCCCCTTTTCTGCTTGCCATCATGTTTCCTTATTCCCCTTCGCTACCCCCCCCCCCCTTTGTCCGTATCATCTTCTCCTCCTCTCCATGCCCTAGATCCTCCCCCACCCATCCCAAGTGTCCCATATTTCCTGTCCCCTCAGCCCCATATTTCCTGCCCCACAGCCCCATATTTCCTGTCCTCACAGCCCCATATTTCCTGCCCCCACAGCCCCATATTTCCTGTCCTCACAGCCCCATATTTCCTGTCCTCACAGCCCCATATTTCCTGTCCTCACAGCCCCATATTTCCTGTCCACACAGCCCCATATTTCCTGTCCTCACAGCCCCATATTTCCTGCCCCACAGCCCCATATTTCCTGTCCTCACAGCCCCATATTTCCTGTCCTCACACGCCCATATTTCCTGTCCTCACAGCCCATATTTCCTGTCCTCACAGCCCCATATTTCCTGTCCTCACAGCCCCATATTTCCTGTCCTCACAGCCCCATATTTCCTGTCCCCTCAGCCCCATATTTCCTGTCCCCTCAGCCCCATATTTCCTGCCCCCACAGCCCATATTTCCTGTCCCCTCAGCCCCATATTTCCTGTCCCCTCAGCCCATATTTCCTGTCCCCACAGCCCCATATTTCCTGTCCCCTCAGCCCCATATTTCCTGCCCCCACAGCCCATATTTCCTGTCCCCTCAGCCCCATATTTCCTGCCCCCACAGCCCATATTTCCTGTCCCCACAGCCCCATATTTCCTGTCCCTCAGCCCCATATTTCCTGCCCCACAGCCCATATTTCATGTCCCCTCAGCCCCATATTTCCTGCCCCCACTGCCCCATATTTCCTGTCCCTCAGCCCCATATTTCCTGCCCCCACTGCCCCATATTTCCTGCCTCCACAGCCCCATATTTCCTGCCCCCACTGCCCCATATTTCCTGTCCCCTCAGCCCATATTTCCTGCCCCCACAGCCCATATTTCCTGCCCCACAGCCCCATATTTCCTGGCCCGTCAGCCCCATATTTCCTGTCCCCTCAGCCCATATTTCCTGTCCCCTCAGCCCCATATTTCCTGTCCCCTCAGCCCCATATTTCCTGTCCCTCAGCCCCATATTTCCTGTCCCCTCAGCCCCATATTTCCTGCCCCCACAGCCCCATATTTCCTGCCCCCACAGCCCCATATTTCCTGCCCCACAGCCCTATATTTCCTGTCCCCTCAGCCCCATATTTCCTGCCCCACTGCCCCATATTTCCTGTCCCCTCAGCCCCATATTTCCTGTCCCCAAAGCCCCATATTTCCTGTCCCCTCAGCCCCATATTTCTTGCTCCACAGCCCCATATTTCTTGCTCCACAGCCCCATATTTCCTGCCCAGAGCCCCATATTTCCTGCCCCACAGCCCCATATTTCCTGTCCCCACAGCCCCATATTTCCTGCCCCCATATTTCCTGTCCCCAAAGCCCCATATTTCCTGTCCCCACAGCCCATATTTCCTGGCCCCATATTTCCTGTCCCCACAGCCCCATATTTCCTGTCCCAAAGCCCATATTGCCTGTCCCCAAAGCCCATATTTCCTGTCCCCAAAGCCCCATCTTTCCTGTCCCCTCAGCCCCATATTGCCTGTCCCCTCAGCCCCATATTTCCTGCCCCCACAGCCCATATTTCCTGTCCCCTCAGCCCCATATTTCCTGCCCCACTGCCCATATTTCCTGTCCCCTCAGCCCCATATTTCCTGCCCCCACTGCCCCATATTTCCTGCCTCCACAGCCCATATTTCCTGCCCCCACTGCCCCATATTTCCTGTCCCCTCAGCCCCATATTTCCTGCCCCCACAGCCCCATATTTCCTGCCCCCACAGCCCATATTTCCTGTCCCCTCAGCCCCATATTTCCTGTCCCCTCAGCCCCATATTTCCTGTCCCTCAGCCCCATATTTCCTGTCCCTCAGCCCCATATTTCCTGTCCCCTCAGCCCCATATTTCCTGTCCCTCAGCCCCATATTTCCTGCCCCACAGCCCCATATTTCCTGCCCCCACAGCCCCATATTTCCTGCCCCCACAGCCCCATATTTCCTGTCCCTCAGCCCCATATTTCCTGCCCCCACTGCCCCATATTTCCTGTCCCCTCAGCCCCATATTTCCTGTCCCCAAAGCCCCATATTTCCTGCCCCTCAGCCCCATATTTCTTGCTCCACAGCCCCATATTTTTTGCTCCACAGCCCCATATTTCCTGCCCCAGAGCCCCATATTTCCTGCCCCACAGCCCCATATTTCCTGTCCCCACAGCCCCATATTTCCTGCCCCCATATTTCCTGTCCCCAAAGCCCCATATTTCCTGTCCCCACGCCCATATTTCCTGGCCCATATTTCCTGTCCCCACAGCCCCATATTTCCTGTCCCCAAAGCCCCATATTGCCTGTCCCCAAAGCCCCATATTTCCTGTCCCCAAAGCCCCATATTTCCTGTCCCCTCAGCCCCATATTGCCTGTCCCCTCAGCCCATATTTCCTGTCCCCACAGCCCCATATTTCCTGTCCCCACAGCCCCATATTTCCTGTCCCCACAGCCCCATATTTCCTGTCCCCACAGCCCCATATTTCCTGTCCCCACAGCCCCTTATTTCCTGTCCCCACAGCCCCATATTTCCTGTCCCCACGGCCCCTTATTTCCTGTCCCCACAACCCCATATTTCCTGTCCCCACAGCCCCATATTTCCTGTCCCCACAGCCCCATATTTCCTGCCCCCACAGCCCCATATTTCCTGCCCCACAGCCCCATATTTCCTGCCCCCACAGCCCCATATTTCCTGCCCCCACAGCCCCATATTTCCTGCCCCCACTGCCTCATATTTCCTTCAACGCTGCCCTATACTTATCACCCTCTCTCCATGTTCCATTAATGCTCTCCCATCGATGTTCCATATTTCCTCCCCCAAACGCCCCATATTTGTTCTCATCCCCCGCCCCATGCCCTGTTGAATCCTCTCCACTCAATACTCCTTATTTCCTACCTCCCCAAATGCCCCACACATCCCCCCCCCCCCCGCCTCACATTTCATCCTCCTACATGCTCCATACCCCCCCCCCCCCCCCCGATATGCCCAGTATTTCTCCTTCCCACATGTATTACTATTCCCCCACTGTCCAGTATTTCCTTGTCCTTCTCTCCCATCCCATGCCCCATACATTGTATTTTAGCCCCTTTCTGTTAGTGTTCAGTATTATGAATTGTGCAATAAAATCCAGGAATGGTTTTGGATTTCCTGGAGCCATGATGGTGTCCATCATTTCTTCACTCTGTTTTATTTCTCTTCTCTGTTCCTTCTGTTTTTCTCTCATCTGTATGTTTCTGTTGTCATTTTATGTTCCATTTGTCCCATTTGCCTGCCTCTTTTCAGCGTGTCTCTCTCCATGAAGGTAATGTCTCAAAAGATTCATTGATCCACTTATGATTCGCCCTGCTTTTCTTTTCCACTTTCATCTTTTCTTCACACATGACCACATTCACTGAAGAAATAAACAAAACAAACAAAAAGCGTAATCTTTAGACACTCGTACATCACACAACAGGGCATCCTTACAGCAATAGAATTAATGATCACATCGAATTATTCATGTCGGCATAATCCAACAATGGACGCAGTACTTCAACTTTTTAGGGAAGCAATCAGATTGCGAGAGAATACTTTATTTATCTTAAACTAAAAGAAAGGGAAAAGAGAGAGAAAAAAGGTCAGAAAAGCGAAAAGGAATAAAGAGAGAGAATGGAAGAAGACTTAGAGGCGTAATTCTAAAGGTGTTCAAAAGATGGAGGAGTTTTCTTTTCTAATCAAGAATAGCGCGTTCTACAACGATGTCTTCCTCTCCTTGTGTCCATTGCTTGGCAAATCCAGGCTCAAGCCTCGTTCAGCCAGAGTGGAATGGAGCAAGCTGAACAACAGCAATGCAATCAGGGTTCTCTCTTTCCTCTCATTACTGGAATCTCTTTACGATTTCTCTGCTTGCTCATCATGAATTATCCAAATGATTAAATTTATTGTAACCTTTTATTTCGGTCATGGTACTAGTAGCATGCTAAGAGTAAAACCAGATTATGTTTTAATTTGCTGTCGTTTTTGATTTTCATGACAATCTAGTCCACGAATTGTTGGAGCCTGTGGCAAGTTTTGTCAGGTAGAGTGAGTAGGATCCATTCAGTGTTTTTCGTTTATTTGAGGGGAAAGAGGACTTCTAGAGGACATAGATATAAACTGTGCAAGAATGGACTAGTGTCAAAGTCCGAGTAGAATAAGTTTATTTTGTCAAATGTTTGCAATGTGTGGATATGCGTACATATGTGTGCACCAATGTCTGACAAAGTGTTTTCTTTTGTTTTCAACAGAAATTCTGTGGGTAATTTGATTTATGCTGCGAGAAAACTCATTATGTTATATGTTGTAATGTGTGTTTACAGGAAAGCTGGATGGAAAGAGAATACCAGTTAGACCCAGGGAGAAAATATTGGACGGACTTGCAGGGTGGCTGAGGACAGAGATTGTGGAAGATGTATTTGCAGCAACAAGGGATAGATTCGTATGGAGGGCCATAATCGCCAACGCCATGCGGTACATGATGCTGATGATGATGAATGTGTAATTCTACAACAAACCCAGCATTAACTGTAGTTCTTTAGTTATATTCATTAAGCTTATAAGGGAACCGCAGGAAACCTTTCTCCGCAGAATACGGTCTTACACAATGACGATCAAGAAAACATATGTGATATGATACTGAGAAGTGTACAGCTGGGTTCAGACGTACCCTACTGGTTGCTTCCTGGAGACACGTTACAGTGCCAGGCCAACAGTTTCCAAATGTTACAGCCCTGCTGATGGACACCATAGTAAGCTTCGTCTGTCGTCATCGCCTCGCTGAGAGATGATTGGGGAAGTTGGTTATTTTGTCTTGTTTACTTGACTCTTTAACATGTGCTGGTTTGAAATAGCTGAAAGTTCATGTGCTGATGATTTGAAATGTCTGAAAGCTTATGTGCCGATGGGTTATGTGTGTGCATGAGTGTCAGAGGGTGATTATGCGTGCCCGTGGTGGCTGGGTGGTATGTGCGTGTGTGTGGGTCGAGGATTCAAAATTTTCGATTACTTACTTCGATGCCGAAATTTTGTCTTTTGTCTCCACGCAGATGCGCGCGAGTGCGTGTATGTATGTGTGTGTATGTGTGTGCATATGTGTGTTTATACATATGTATATATACTATATATATATATATATATATAGAGAGAGAGAGTGTGTGTGTGTGTGTGTGTGTGTGTGTGTGTGTGTGTGTGTGTGTATGTGTGTGTGTTGTGTGTGTATGTGTGTGTGTGTGTGTGTGTGTGTGTGTGTGTGTGTGTGTGTGTGTGTGTGTGTGTGTGTGTATGTGTGAGTTTCATGTTTAATTCTTGTTCAACCAGACTGAAATTGAAAATGCCGAAGTGTTGCAACAGGGTTCCTTGCAGTGGAACTTCTTTTTGTTCCTCTCTTTCCTCTCATAACGACTGAATTTGCCATTATCTTTTCATTCCAGTTGTATTGTCAATAGAACGCTTGGAGCCAGATAGTTATGATAACATACAACTGATAGGAAGTGACATCTTGATAGTTATAATAACATACAACTGATAGGAAGTGACATCTTGATAGTTATAATAACATACAACTGATAGGACGTCACATCTTGATAGTTATGATAACATACAACTGATAGGACGTCACATCTTGATAGTTATAATAACATACAACTGATAGGACGTCATATCTTGATAGTTATAATAACATACAACTGATATGACGTCACATCTTGATAGTTATGATAACATAAACTGATAGGACGTCATATCTTGATAGTTATAATAACATACAACTGATAGGACGTCACATCTTGATAGTTATGATAACATACAACTGATAGGACGTCATATCTTGATAGTTATGATAACATACAACTGATAGGACGTCACATCTTGATAGTTATGATAACATACAACTGATAGGACGTCACATCTTGATAGTTTGATAACATACAACTGATAGGACGTCACATCTTGATAGTTATGATAACATACAACTGATAGACGTCATATCTTGATAGTTATGATAACATACAACTGATAGGACGTCATATCTTGATAGTTATGATACATACAACTGATAGGACGTCATATCTTGATAGTTATAATAACATACAACTGATAGGACGTCACATCTTGATAGTTATAATAACATACAACTGATATGACGTCACATCTTGATAGTTATAATAACATACAACTGATAGGACGTCATATCTTGATAGTTATAATAACATACAACTGATAGGACGTCACATCTTGATAGTTATAATAACATATAACTGATAGGACGTCAGATCGTGGTGGACGTCTCCACCGACTTTGGCACAATCTGCCTCCTGCTGTGCCAATCCGACACCACTCTTCTGCTTCTTCGTCTCCTCCACTGCCCCTGCACTCGACCTTGCTGCTGCAAACTTCGTCTCCTCCTCTGCCGTCTTCGCCTTCGCCTTCTGTCCCGCCGGTGCCGCCTTCGCCTTCTGTCTCGCCGGTGCCGCTTTCGTCTTCTGTCCCGCCGGCACTGCCCTCGTCTTCTGTCCCGCTGGTGCTGCCTTTGTCTTCTGTCCCGCTGGTGCCTCCTTCGTCTTCTGTCCCGTCGTTGCTGCCTTCGTCTTCTACCCCGCTGGTGTCGCCTTCGTCTTCTATCCCGTCGGTGCTGCCTTCGTCTCCACCTCGGCCGCCGCATTGTGATAAACTGAAACTATGCCTTTTAACGCTCAGTTAACATGCACTTATGGCAAAGCTGATGTCATTGCTGACTTTATCGCAGATGAGCATGTTGACATTGCTTTTATCACCGAAACATGGCTTAACCCCCTTGGTCATGAACCTATAAATGTGAATCTCACTCCGAGTGGTTACAGGCTTGCTTCTTTCCATCGCTCATCCCGAGGTGGTGTTATCGCCATCCTCTACAACGACTCACTCCATTCCCGCCTGTCTTTCTCGCAGTCTCTGCCTTTCTCCCATCCTTCTTTCGAGCACGTTGAAGTATCCTTCCAATCCACCCCTCACCCCATCACCTTCTCCTGTGTCTATCGACCTCCACCTAGATCTGCCAACAAGCTCACCACATCCATGTTTCTCTCTGACTTTGATCAACTTCTTGATTACTACTGTCTCTTACCTGGAAATCTCATCATTCTAGGTGACATCAATGTCCACTATGACAACACTCACCATTATGACACAAGACATATCATCAACTCTCTGTCCAATCACAATATGACTCAACACATTTCTGAACCAACCCATCAAAAAGGTCACATTCTTGACTGGATCATTTCTCGTGATCACCACAATTCAGCTACTGATAACTGCTTAGTTCTTTCTACCCGTCTAACTTCAGCCCTTCCATCTGACCATCTCTGCAATTCTCTGTTCTCTCGACATTTCTCCTCCTTCCCGTACCATGCGCACAGTGACTCGACGCAATCTCAAATCTATCGACCTCTCCACATTTTCATTGATGCCTTCCGTCTCCTTTCTGAAAAGTCACATAACCTTGCCGATGAATTCTACACTACTCTCCACCATCTTCTGGACACTCATGCTCCAGCCACAACCCGTCTTTTACCTGACCGCCCCCCTACCCCCTGCTCACTCATGAGATTGCCTGTGCAAAACGTGCCCGCCGCAGAGCAGAGCGCCGCTGGCGCAAATCCAAACTCACTGTACATAGGCAACTTTTCCAAGCCTATAAAAAACAAAAGTATCCACCCTCATTGCATCTGCAAAAACAAACTATTTCCAAACCAAAATCCTGAATGCCTCTTCTTCAAAAGAACTCTTTACAACCATGAATCATCTCCTTGGCACACGAAAAGATTTACCTCTCCCAACAAAACACACAAATGAAGAACTCCATCTGTATTCTCCAAGTATTTCACCACCAAAATACAAACTCTTCGTGACAGGCTCGACAGGACACCCTGTAACCATGTCCACCTGACCCTTCCTTCTCTGGCACACCTCTTACTACTCTTACCCCAGTCTCACAAGAAGAAATTCTCAACACAATCAGATCCATGTCGTTCAAAACCTGCGAACTGGATCCTCTTCCAGGTTCTCTCTACTCTGACTGTCTCCTACGCTCCTCCCATTCATCACTGACATCATCAACACTTCTCTCCAAACTGGAACTGTCCCATATTCTTTCAAGTCTGCTATTGTTCACCCTCTCCTCAAGAAAATAATTTAGACACAAATGAACTGAAAAATTACCGGCCTATCTCTAATCTCTCTTTCTTGTCAAAACTGCTTGAAAAAGTTGTCCTCAACCAACTGAACTCTCACCTGTCTGCCAGCAATCTCCTCAATCCTTTCCAGTCAGCCTACCGCCAGTGCCATAGCACTGAAACTGCCTTGCTACACACTCTCAACAATCTTCTCCTTGCAACTGATACTGGCAAAGTCTCTCTCCTCACACTCCTTGATCTGTCTGCAGCCTTTGATACCACTGATCATGGTATTCTCCTCACTAGACTTCATCATACTTTTGGCATCTCTGACATTGCTCTCTCCTGGTTCACTTCTTATCTATCAAACAGAAAACAAACTGTTCTCATCAATGGCACTTACTCTCAACCTGCATACCTGACCTGTGGTGTTCCACAAGGATCTGTCCTTGGCCCTGTTCTTTTCACTCTTTACACCTCCCCCCTGTCCACCATCATCAACTCCCACTCTATAAAACACCACTTCTATGCTGATGATACCCAACTTCAAGACAGTGACTCACCTGATAATATACAGCGCCTCCTGACTCGCACCACTGAGTGTTACTTGGACATCAAAAATTGGATGACATACAACAAACTTCAGCTAAATGATGACAAGACAGAAGCTATCATCATTGGCACCCGTCAGAAACTTTCTCAGCTGCCTTCTCTTTCTCTCCCATTATGTAACACATCAGTCCCAATTTCTGATTCAGCTAAAAACCTTGGTGTCTGCATTGACTCTACCCTCTCCATGAACAGCTTTGTTTCTCAAACTGCCAGATCTTGCTACTATCACCTCCATCGTATAAGCCTGATCAGGAAGTATCTCTCTGTCGAAACAACTGCAAAACTCGTTCTCTCCTTCATAATGTCTCGCATTGACTATAGCAATTCACTCCTGTCCGGTTTTCCTGCCTCCACCACTCACATCCTACAGCGCATTCAAAACAATGCTGCACGCCTTGTACTCAAAAAGAAAAAAGCTGACCACATATCTCCTCTCCTGGCACAACTTCACTGGCTCCCTGTATCAAAGGGCATACAGTACAAACTAGACACCATGTGCTACAAAAGCCTCAATAACGCAGCCCCCGATTACCTGTCAAGCCTACTTGAGATCTATGTTCCCTCACGTACCCTCCGCTCTGCCTCCGATCCTCTGACTTTTCGCTTTCCACGCACTAAGCACCAGAAACAGAGAAGGCTCGTGGACCATATGTATTGAACCTATGGTTCACGAGCCTTCTCTGTTTCTGGTCCGCTCTCCTGGAACAAACTTCCTCTCTCAGTCCGTCAGCAACCTACTTTTGTCTCCTTCAAGTCCGCTCTCAAAACTCACCTTTTCTCCTCTGCATAAAATCCTGACCTCACTCAATCCCCTCTGCAGCCTGTCTCCACTCGGAGGGGAATCACATTGCAATATATAATTGTATATAATATGTTCTCTATAATTTTCCATTGTTTTTATTCTTTCTCCCCATTTATAGCCTGTTGTGTGTGTGTGTGTGTGTGTGGTGTGTGTGTGTGTGTGTGTGTGTGTGCGTGGGTGCGTGTGTGTGCGTGCGTGCGTGCGTGTGTGTGCGTGCGTGCGTGTGTGTGTGTTTCAGCGCTTAGATTTGATTTTATCAAGATTTTGCGCTATATAAATATTGAAATTATTATTATTATTATAGATCTTGATAGTTATAATAACATATAACTGATAGGACGTCACATCTTGATAGTTATAATAACATACAACTGATAGGACGTGATATCTTGATAGTTATAATAACATATAACTGATAGGACGTCATATCTTGATAGTTATAATAACATACAACTGATAGGGCGTCACATCTTGATAGTTATAATAACATACAACTGATAGGACGTCAGATTTGATAGTTATAATAACATACAACTGATATGACGTCAGATCTTGATAGTTATAATAACATACAACTGATAGGACGTCACATCTTGATAGTTATAATAACATACAACTGATAGGACGTCACATCTTGATAGTTATAATAACATACAACTGATAGGACGTCATATCTTGATAGTTATAATAACATACAACTGATAGGACGTCAGATCTTGATAGTTATAATAACATACAACTGATATGACGTCAGATCTTGACATACAAATCAAGTCAGACTGGACATCCATTGAAACATTTACTCACAATGACAAAAACTCAAGGCATGAAGTACAGGCTCAAGTACACTGAGAAGGTGTGTACAAGAGGGGAGTGTGACAAAGGTGTGGGCATGGTAGATGGGAAATCACTGCTGGACAAAAGTTACGTCTTCAAGTCAGACTTGAAGGAAGACACAGTATGTGACAGTGGAAGAAATAGGAGAAGCTCATTGCAGTTGTGTGGACAGACACAGAAAATGAGCTGCGACCAGCAGTGGAACATCTGTATGGAGAAATGTGTAAACAAGTAGTATCAGAGGCGGAACAGAGAGGTCGGGCAAGGGGTGTCCATATGGGGTGGTTACAAAGACACATAGGTGCGATACCATCCCCGGGTTCCGGCACGGAACATTGTCCTGTGGTTGACACTTTTTACTTGTGTCATGATCATCGTAGATCTTCTCCATCACATGATACATGTGACGTTAGTGCATATGGAATTCATTCTGAGCGCGGAGACGTCATCTTGAGAAACTGAAGCTAAAACAAACTGACACCATCAATACACCGTTATGCATTATACTGATGTTGTATAAAGGTCTTTGAGAAACAGGCAACCAATGGAGAAAGTGAAGCATGGGACTGACATCACTCAATACAGTGCATGTTTTAACTGGGAAAGAAGTTATGAGAGGATTGCTTTCAAGTCCCATCTGCCTCTGAAGGTGGATTTAAAAAGTGTTTGCTGTGCTGCACACTTTTTGAATGATGATGACTGAATCCTGAGTCTTAGTAACACAATAGAATATATGAACTGCACGCCAGTCTCTCGGTTTTCAATGAATGTAAGCCTTCTATAAAGAAATAGGCACAGGAGAAGAGAGTTGAACATAGAAAAGTGGACGTTCCTATAATATTGAAAATAGTTTGCTTTGTTTGGACACAGCAGCAAGGACTTTTCAGTCTTTTCTCATAATTTTTGTATCTGGTGTTTGTTTGTTTTTGTAATCTTACGCTTGACAAAGGCCAGTTGGCTGAAAATGTGTGCCTGTCTTGTTTTGTTGTATTAAATACGCGTTCGTATTCTTCTTTCGTGTTTTTTTTTCTGGTTCCAGTTTGCTTTGTACCAAAACGGACAAGATTATATCATTAAATTATTCTTCTAAGTGCCTACAGAAGTCAGTCACTGGTATTTCATGGAAAAAGAATTCATGAAAATTCATAAAACACAAATTGTTAACTGAAAATAGCTACAAATACACATTTGCAGGTAGCTTTCGCTCTGATGACGTACTGAAAGAAATGGGACTTGTACACAGTCTTGTCGGTGCCTACATTGCGTGGGCATACACACACACGCATGTATACACGCACACACACACACACACACACACACACACACACACACACACACACACACACACACGCACGCACGCACACACTCACACACACACACACACACTCACACACACACAAACACACACACTCTCTCCCTCTCTCTAGCTCTCTCTCTCTCTCTCCTTCTCTCTCTCATACATAACACACACACACACACACACACACACACACACACACACACACACGCCACATGCACACGCACATGCACACGCACTTGCACGCGAACGTACACGCAAATTCCCACATTGAGAACAAAGAAAATTGCACAGAAGAAGAAGGGAAAGAGAAGAAAGCGTAGGACGAAGAAAAGTCGACTAGAAAGGGACAAACACTTTCATGTCAAGATCCATATGGAGACGGAAAAAGTACACTTTGAACAGTCCCTACACTCTTTCATATATACACCCTAACTTGAAAATGGTCACTAGTTTTGTATAACTTTGACCACCCACCAAAGGCGACCCTGCACTTCTGCTGAATTACTTCGATTCAGTTCAACATTGCCTGCATTGCATAAACTTATTGAGGACACTACCTGTTAAGCTCCCTATTAACGACAATAATCGCTCAGTATCGGAGCCAGATCAAGTGAGAGACCATTACCATGGTGTTCCATTGCCAGCGGTGCGATGTTTACGGTGCTTTCGTGACTGATAATTTCATGATGAAAGGGATGATGATCATCTAGGATTGAGGCTGCGTGACATGGCTGTGCTCTACGCTTTCTTTCATAATACATACAGGCGTCAACTAACTCTGAGCGATACATACATTTGCAGTGTTGGCCAGAAAATGTAAGCACACTGTCAATGATGCATTCGTAAAGTCGATGAGACTTCGACATCGTGGTCCCAGGCTTCCCAGTGAGACCGTAGCAATCCTGGATGGAATGCCAGTAAAAGCAGAAAAATCCTTGGTTTTTTATTTTTATTTTTTTGTTTATTTATTTACTTCATTTTTGTGCTACTTTTATTGATGGGGATTCGAACGCACGTCTCTGAGTCAGTAATCCGTTACAAAACTACTTTGCCATGATCCATCTTTATAAACGACACCTCAGGGACCTAAGTCAGACTGGGAGAGAAAAGGAGGGCATACAGCAGACAGTAGACAGTTTCAGTTCTTAGCGTTTGTCGCACTGTTACCGTAAGGCAGGACTGTACAGAACCGTGGCCAGTCCATGTCATACGACATAACCGTCAGTCAATACTTAAAACAGACATTTTGAGGGTTTTCAAAGCATCGATGGAATGAAATCGTAGCAGCTCTATCACATACTATCCAAGTCGAAAAATAAAAATCATCCAGGTCAGCAATGAACGAATGTTTATTGCAACATCTGTCAGATACTTCAATGCTAATACTCATAAGTGAATAGCATTGCAAGCAGCTATGGCATAAATGAAGGTGCAGCATTAACTGAACACCATCCTTGATTTATGATGAAAAGTTATAAAACAGCTCTTTGGGTGAGGTACTTGGAATAAGTTGTGGTTGTTATTGTCATAATTAGAAAGCAATTTAATTCAATAGCTGTTCATTGTCAGATTAACCAATGTACTAGTGTACTATTAAGCATAAATCATTTATTATTTTTAAGCCCAGCTCGTTATGTTTTGATTTTTTATGATGATATAACTGTACAGGTGTTTTCATTTCTCATGTATTTTTTAACGATTTGTTTTGATGCAGACATGATATAACTATTGGTGTGTTTATGTCTCACGTGTTCTTTTTCTAAACGATTTCACACAAACGTGTCATAGCCTTAGTGCTTCTTTTGTGTGATTGAAGACAATTATGGCGATATTTTGATACGATGGTACTTGTAGTGTAACAAAAACATATTCGTAATTCTTGAACTGCACAGAAAACATTACTGTCACATCCACAGAATCAAATGAACAACTCCACTGGCAGTGACTACAGTGACAACCACGATCAACTGAAGGTGTCTAGCATGTGTGGCCAGGCAGACTGTACGCAGACAGGCTGTAGGGGATTTGACTGACTGCTGAGGGGACTGGTCTGACAATCTATAACAACTCTACTGTTTGCAAATCACGTTGCCAGCAGTGAAATCTCTGGAGATGGCACTCTTTGTGTGCAAGAGACAAGTCTGAGACCTGTCTTCTGCCGACCGTATGAGATAAGAGAGAGCGATGGGTTGTATGAAAATTGCCCTGACTGGAATACTTAGTAGATTATCCAGTGCTGGTTCTTGCTTTGTACTGCAGTGATATCTCTCATGCTATTTTAGATTGTTGTTTTGTAGACTTTTATTGTGGTAAATATGTAAACACATGTTATTTGTTTTTGTAGACTTTTATTGTGGTAAATATGTAAACACGTGTTATTTGTTTTTGTAGACTTTTATTGTGGTAAATATGTAAACACGTGTTATTTGTTTTTGTAGACTATTATTGTGGTAAATATGTAAACACGTGTTTGTTTTTGTTGACTTTTATTGTGGTAAATATGTAAACACGTGTTTGTTTTTGTAGACTTTTATTGTGGTAAATATGTAAACACGTGTTTGTTTTTGTAGACTTTTATTGTGGTAAATATGTAAACACGTGTTTGTTTTTGTAGACTTTTATTGTGGTAAATATGTAAACACATGTTATTTGTTTTTGTAGACTTTTATTGTGGTAAATATGTAAACACATGTTATTTGTTTTTGTAGACTTTTATTGTGGTAAATATGTAAACACGTGTTATTTGTTTTTGTAGACTTTTATTGTGGTAAATATGTAAACACATGTTATTTGTTTTTGTAGACTTTTATTGTGGTAAATATGTAAACACGTGTTATTTGTTTTTGTAGACTATTATTGTGGTAAATATGTAAACACATGTTATTTGTTTTTGTAGACTTTTATTGTGGTAAATATGTAAACACGTGTTTGTTTTTGTAGACTTTTATTGTGGTAAATATGTAAACACATGTTATTTGTTTTTGTTGACTTTTATTGTGGTAAATATGTAAACAAATGTTACAGTGCTGTCTTCCTTTTTTAAATGTCTTTTTGTGGATGGAAAAATACAACAAATAGGATTTGCACATGTTGTTCTTAGTTTGTATACTCTGTCTTCATGACTGTCTCTCTTTGCCTGTCGGTCTGTATCACAGTCTGTTTGTCTGTGAACCAGTCTGCCTGTCGATCTGTCTCACTATCAGATTGCCTGGTTGTCTGTCTACCAGTCTGTATGCCAGCCTGCCTCACGACCAGGCTCAATGTGTAAGTTATGTTTGCTATTAAGGCTCAACGTGTTTGCTATTAAGGCTCAACGTGTCAGTTATGTTTGCTATTAAGGCTCAACGTGTTTGCTATTAAGGCTCAACGTGTCAGCTATGTTTGCTATTAAGGCTCAAGTGTTTGCTATTAAGGCTCAACGTGTTTGCTATTAAGGCTCAACGTGTAGCTTGTTTGTTTAAGGGGTCACGTGTTTGCTATTAAGGCTCAACGTGTTTGCTATTAAGGCTCAACGTGTTTGCTATTAAGGCTCAACGTGTCAGCTATGTTTGCTATTAAGGCTCAACGTGTTTGCTATTAAGGCTCAACGTGTTTGCTATTAAGGTCAACGTGTTTGCTATTAAGGCTAGTTAAGGCTCAACGTGTCAGCTATGTTTGCTATTAAGGCTCAACGTGTTTGCTATAAGGCTCAACGTGTGTTTGCTATTAAGGCTCAACGTGTTTGCTATTAAGGCTCAACGTGTTTGCTATTAAGGCTCAAGGTCACGTGTTTGCTATTAAGGCTCAATGTTTTGCTATTAAGCTCAACGTGTCAGCTTGTTTGCTATTAAGGCTCAACGTGTTTGCTATTAAGGCTCAACGTGTTGCTACTAATGTTTCATTAAGCTCACGTGTTTGTATTAAGGCAATGTGTTTGCTATAAGGTCACTGTCCTTGTTTGCTATTAGGCTCAAGGTTTTATAGCTCAAGTTTGTATTAGCCATGTGTACATTGCTTTAGGCTCAGTGTTTGCTATTAAGCTCAGTGTTTGTATAGCTCAACTTTTCTATAGCTCATTGAGCATGTTGATAAGCTCAAGGTTTGCATTAGGCCAACGTTGCTATTAGGCAAGTAGTATTTGTATTAGTCAGTTTTCTATTATCAATGTTGCTATAAGGCTACGGTTTGCTATTAGGCTCAATTTGTTAAGGCCAAGTTTATTAAGCCACGTGTTGCTATAAGGCTCACGGTCAGCTATGTTATAAGGCTCAAGTGTTGCTATAGCTCAACGTTTGTATTAGGCTCAACGTTTGCTATAAGTCAACGTCTATTAAGGCCAGGTTGTTAACTCAATGTTGTATTAGCACGTGTTTGTATAAGCTCAACGTGTTTGTATTAGGCTCAAGTGTTGCTTTAAGGTCGTCAGCTATGTTTGTTATTAAGGCTCAATGTGTTTGCTATTAAGGCTCAACGTGTTTGCTATTAAGGCTCAACGTGTTTGCTATTAAGGCTCAACGTGTCAGCTATGTTTGCTATTAAGGCTCAACGTGTTTGCTATTAAGGCTCAATGTGTTTGCTATTAAGCTCAACGTGTCAGCTATGTTTGCTATTAAGGCTCAACGTGTCAGCTATGTTTGCTATTAAGGCTCAACGTGTTTGCTATTAAGGCTCAATGTGTTTGCTATTAAGCTCAATGTGTTTGCTATTAAGGCTCAATGTGTTTGCTATTAAGGCTCAACGTGTTTGCTATTAAGGCTCAACGTGTTTGCTATAAGGCTCAACGTGTTTGCTATTAAGGCTCAATGTTTTGCTATTAAGGCTCAACGTGTCAGCTATGTTTGCTATTAGGCTCAACGTGTTGCTATTAAGGCTCAACGTGTTTGCTATTAAGGCTCAACGTGTTTGCTATTAAGGCTCAACGTGTTTGCTATTAAGGCTCAACGTGTCAGCTATGTTTCTATTAAGGCTCAACGTGTTTGCTATTAAGGCTCAACGTGTCAGCTATGTTTGCTATTAAGGCTCAACGTGTTTGCTATTAAGGCTCAACGTGTTTGCTATTAAGGCTCAACGTGTTTGCTATTAAGGCTCAACGTGTTTGCTATTAAGGCTCAACGTGTCAGCTATGTTTGCTATTAAGGCTCAACGTGTTTGCTATTAAGGCTCAACGTGTTTGCTATTAAGGCTCAACGTGTTTGCTATTAAGCTCAACGTGTTTGCTATTAAGGCTCAAGTGTTTGCTATTAAGGCTCAACGTGTCAGCTATGTTTGCTATTAAGGCTCAACGTGTTTGCTATTAAGGCTCAACGTGTTTGCTATTAAGGCTCAAGTGTCAGTAGTTGCTATTAAGGCTCAACGTGTTTGCTATTAAGGCTCAAGTGTTTGCTATTAAGGCTCAACGTGTTTGCTATTAAGGCTCAAGTGTCAGCTATGTTTGCTATTAAGGCTCAATGTGTTTGCTATTAAGGCTCAACGTGTTTGCTATTAGGCTCAAGCGTGTTTGCTATTAAGGCTCAACGTGTTTGCTATTAAGGCTCAACAGCATGTTTGCTATTAAGGCTCAACGTGTTTGCTATTAAGGCTCAATGTGTCAGCAATGTTTGCTATTAAGGCTCAAGTGTTTGCTATTAAGGCTCAACGTGTTTGCTATTAAGGCTCAACGTGATTTGCTATTAAGGCTCAACGTGTTTGCTATTAAGGCTCAACGTGTTTGCTATTAAGGCTCAACGTGTTTGCTATTAAGGCTCAACGTGTCAGCTATGTTTGCTATTAAGGCTCAACGTGTTTGCTATTAAGGCTCAACGTGTTTGTTATTAAGGCTCAACGTGTTTGCTATTAAGGCTCAACGTGTTTGTTATTAAGGCTCAAGTCAGTGTTTGCTATTAAGGCTCAACGTGTCAGCTATGTTTGCTATTAAGGCTCAACGTGTCAGCTATGTTTGCTATTAAGGCTCAACGTGTTTGCTATTAAGGCTCAGTGTTTGCTATTAAGGCTCAACGTGTCAGCTATGTTTGCTATTAAGGCTCAACGTGTTTGCTATTAAGGCTCAACGTGTCCTATGTTTGCTATTAAGGCTCAACGTGTTTGCTATTAAGGCTCAACGTGTCAGCTATGTTTGCTATTAAGGCTCAACGTGTTTGCTATTAAGGCTCAACGTGTTTGCTATTAAGGCTCAACGTGTTTGCTATTAAGGCTCAACGTGTTGTTAAGCTAACGTGTTTGCTATTAAGGCTCAACGTTTTGCTATTAAGGCTCAACGTGTTTGCTATTAAGCTCAAGTGTTTGCTATTAAGGCTCATCGTGTTTGCTATTAAGGCTCAACGTGTTTGCTATTAAGGCTCAACGTGTCAGCTATGTTTGCTATTAAGGCTCAACGTGTTTGCTATTAAGGCTCAACGTGTTTGCTATTAAGGCTCAACGTGTTTGCTATTAAGGCTCAACGTGTCACTATGTTTGCTATTAGGCTCAACGTGTTTGCTATTAAGGCTCAACGTGTTTGCTATTAAGCTCAACGGTCACTATGTTTGCTATAAGGCTCAACGTGTTTGCTATTAAGGCTCAACGTGTTTGTTATTAAGGCTCAACGTGTTTGTATAAGGCTCAACGTGTTTGCTATAGGCTCAATGTTTGTATTAAGGCTCAACGTGTTTGCTATTAAGGCTCAATGTGTTTGCTATTAAGGCTCAACGTGTCAGCTATGTTTGCTATTAAGGCTCAACGTGCTTTCTATTAAGGCTCAACGTGTCAGCTATGTTTGCTATTAAGTCAACGTGTTTGTTATTAAGGCTCAACGTGTTTGTTTAAGGCTCAACGTGTTGTATTAAGGCTCAACGTGTTTGTTATTAAGGCTCAACGTGTTTGCTATTAAGGCTCAAGTGTTTGCTATTAGGCTCAACGTGTAGCTATGTTGCTATTCAACGTGTTACTAACGTAGTTTGCTATTAAGGCTCAACGTGTTGCTATTAAGGCTCAACGTGTTTGCTATTAAGTCAACGTGTTTGCTATTAAGGCTCAGTGTCAGCTATGTTTGCTATTAAGGCTCAACGTGTTTGTATTAAGGCTCAACGTGTTTGCTATTAAGGCTCAACGTGTTTGCTATTAAGGCTCAACGTGTTTGTATTAAGGCTCAACGTGTTTGCTATTAAGGCTCAACGTGTTTTGCTATTAAGCTCAACGTGTCAGCTATGTTGCTATTAAGGCTCAACGTGTTTGCTATAAGCTCAATGTGTTTGCTTAAGGCTCAACGTGTTTGCTATTAAGGCTCAACGTGTTTGCTATTAAGGCTCAAGTGTTTGCTATTAAGGCTCAACGTGTCACTATGTTTTATTAAGGCTCAACGTGTCAGCTATGTTTGTTATTAAGGCTCAACGTGTTTGCTATTAAGGCTCAACGTGTTTGTTATTAAGGCTCAACGTGTCATGTTTGTTATTAAGGCTCAACGTGTTTGCTATTAAGGCTCAACGTGTTTGCTATTAGGCTCAGTGTTTGCTTTAAGCTCAACTGTTGTTTGCTATTAAGCTCAACGTGTTTGCTATTAAGGCTCAACGTGTTTGCTATTAAGGCTCAACGTGTTTGCTATTAAGGCTCAACGTGTAGTGTTGCTATTAAGGCTCAACGTGTTTGCTATTAAGGCTCAACGTGTTTGCTATTAAGCTCAACGTGTTTGCTATTAAGGCTCAACGTGTTTGCTATTAAGGCTCAACGTGTCAGCTATGTTTGCTATTAAGCTCAACGTGTTTGTATTAAGGCTCAACGTGTTTGCTATTAAGGCTCAACTAGTTGCGTTTGCTATTAAGGCTCAATCAGTTGTTTGTATTAAGGCTCAAGTGTTTGCTATTAAGGCTCAACGTGTGTTTGCTATTAAGGCTCAACTGTGTTTGCTATTAAGGCTCAACGTGTTTGCTATTAAGCTCAATGTTTGCTATTAAGGCTCAACGTGTTTGCTATTAAGGCTCAACGTGTTTGCTATTAAGGCTCAATTGTGTTTGCTATTAAGGCTCAACGTGTCAGCTATGTTTTCTATTTAGGCTCAACGGTGTTTGCTATTAAGGCTCAACGTGTTTGTATTAAGGCTCAACGTGTTTGCTATTAAGGCTCAACGTGTTTGCTATTAAGGCTCAACGTGTCAGCTATGTTTGCTATTAAGGCTCAACGTGTTTGCTATTAAGGCTCAACGTGTTTGCTATTAAGGCTCAATGTGTTTGCTATTAAGGCTCAACGTGTCAGCTATGTTTGCTATTAAGGCTCAACGTGTTTGCTATTAAGGCTCAACGTGTTTGCTATTAAGGCTCAACGTGTTTGCTATTAAGGCTCAACGTGTCAGCTATGTTTGCTATTAAGGCTCAACGTGTTTGCTATTAAGTCTCAACGTGTTTGCTATTAAGTCTCAACGTGTTTGCTATTAAGGCTCAACGTGTTTGCTATTAAGGCTCAACGTGTCAGCTATGTTTGCTATTAAGCCTCAACGTGTTTGTTATTAAGGCGCAACGTGTTTGTTATTAAGGCTCAACATATAAGTTGCGTTTGCTATTTAGGCTCAACATGTTCGTTATTAAGACTCAACGTGTTTGTTATTAAGGCGCAACGTGTTTGTTATTAAGGCTCAACGTGTTTGTTATTAAGGCTCAACGTGTCAGCTATGTTTGCTATTAAGGCTCAACGTGTTTGTTATTAAGGCTCAACGTGTTTGCTATTAAGGCTTAACACAAAGTTGTGTTTGTTATTAAGGCTCAACACATAAATTGTGTTTGCTATTAAGGATCAACATGTAAGGTTAGTTTTGCTATTGTGCCACAACGTGTAATTAGATCTTGTGGTGAAAAATTGTCTGCACAGGTACATTCTGATGAAGAGTTTCTTTGTTTCTTGGTTCATAGCAGCAAGCTTTCTACATTGTTTTGGTATTATTTACAGAAGAGATTAGGTTTTCAATTTGTTTGTTTGTTTGTTCGTTTGCTTCTTTTTCTTTCTCTTTTTTCTTTATGTTGGTTTGGTTCGATTTGGGTTTTTATTTGTTTTGTTTGGGGGGGGGGGGGTAATTTTTTGCCGCACATGTTAGAGGTGATATGTTTTCGGTGCTATAACGTTCATTAACGCTTATAAAAGATAATACCATACTGGTGTTGACTTATTTGATTAGACATTTTAATCCCTTACGGGGCAAAGGATAAAAGGAAAAAGCACATGGAATTTTTATACGTTGCATTGAAAATAAAGACTAATCTTCTCTCTCTCTCTCTCCTCTCTCTCTCCCCCCCCTCTCTCTCTCTCCCTCTCTCTCTCTCTCTCTGTGACTCTGTCTCTCTTTCTCTGTCTCTCTTCCTCTGTCTCTCTGTCTCTGTCTCTGTCTGTCTGTCTGTCTGACTGTCTGTTTGCCTGTCTCTCTGTCTCTGTCTCTATGTCTCTCTCTTTCTCTCTCTGTCTCTCTGTTTCTGTCTCTGTTTCTGTCTCTCTCTCTCTCTCGTTCTCCCTCCCTTCATCCCTCCCCTCCCCCCCTCTCTCTCTTGTTCTTCCCCGTACCCTCTCTCTTTCTCTCACATTCTGTTCATTCGTCTTTCGGTCCTTTAATTAGTTTTGACGAACAGCAGTGGATAATTATATGGCATCAGTATAGCATTAGATTTGAGTGCTTTGAGTCAGGCTGTAAATTTGAAATGAGATGACTGGTCAGGACTGCTGCTAAATTGTTACAGTCAACGTCAAGTGCTGTTTTGGGCTATAGAATTCATTTTGGAATTTTATGTCAGTCATAAAAGAACCAGCTTATTTCTTTCCTTGATTAACTCCACCCTCGGGTATGTGTGGTGTGTGTGTGTGTGTGTGTGTGTGTGTGTGTGTGTGTGTGTGTGTGTGTGTGTGTGTGTGTGTGTATGGTGTGTGTGTGTGTGTGTGTGTGTGTTGTGTGTGTGTGTGTGTGTAAGTGTATGTGTGTGTGTGTATGTGTTTGTGTATGTGTGTGTGTATGTATGTGTGTATGTGTGTGTGTGTATGCATGTGTGTGTGTGTGTATGTGTGTGTGTATGTGTGTGTATGTGTGTGTATGTTGTGTGAGTGTGTGTGTGTGTGTGTATGTGTGTTATGTGTGTGTGTATATATATTATATATTGTGTGTGTTGTGTGTGTGTGTGTGTGTGTGTGTGTGTGTGTGTGTGTGTGTTGTGTGTGTGTGTGTGTGTGTGTGTGTGTTCTCAGCCTCCTTTCTGTCTACCTCTCTTTAATCATTTCTATTCCTCTCTAAGGTCACTTCTGCGGTGGATAAATGACGAACTTTTTTCTTTCAAACTTTTTTTGGATTCATTTTGAACAAAGCAGCACAAATGCATACAATAAAGCAAAGCAGAATGGCAACCACATCATAAAAAATTCTCCAATTAATACAATGTATTCATATTCTTAGAATGCATATATCAATGACACTTTCATCTACTGGTGAATCTGTGGAGTAAAGATTTGATATCTCTGATTTATTAAAGCATGCACCATACTACACCGGTCCTGTCGCTGTCTTCATGATCACTCTGATGGTGGCAGCTTAGTGCGGCATAGATCCCATTCCCCTGTTTTCCACAAAAAAATCCCAGTTTTAAGTCTTGTAGATACATAGGGATTTTCACGACCATAATTGAAAATAACCAAGAGCAATGCATCCTTCAGGAACAACTTCCATTACCAACACCTTTCAGCTACAAATCGTTCACCCTGCTGTTTTATTATTTAACCATCCTTTCTCCATGCGTGATCACACATATGCTGAATAAACGGCGTAAGAAAAACCTACACTAGGGAGAGCTGTGAATTACTCATACGTTATTACTTGGGTACGGTGGTATTAATGAACGACTTGTCTGATTACTTCACGCTTGCATTTTCTCAACAGTGCTCCAACACTTGCACTTCCCAGGGGGTTCCATTCTGATTCAGGGAGGAAACTTAATTATCTTGAACCAAAGAGATAGAAAGAAAGACAGACAGAAAGAGTAAGGATGCAATTCCACGGGTGTTAAAAGGAGGGGAGTTTTCTCTTCACACAAGAGCACGCCGCAGTTGACGTTCTCTTTTTTTGGTTGCAGGGCTGGTCATTGGTTCTATTGCCAGTCTTGTATGTTGCAGGCTGGTCATGGTCTATTGCCAGGCGTATGATTGCAGGGCTGTCCATTGTTCTATTGCCAGTCTGTATGATCAGGCTGTCCTTGTTCTTACCGTCTTGTATGGATTGCAGGGCTGGTCCATTGGTTCTATTACCCAGGTCTGTAGGATTGCAGGTGGTCCATGTTCTATCCAGGTTTGTAGGATTGCGGTGTCATTGTTCTATCCCAGGTTGTATGCCCGTTGGATGAAACCGTTACGCTGCAGCGCAGTCGGGGGTCCCCTCCCCCCCATGCATTATATTTCTTTGCAAATTCTCTTCTCTCGCTCATTTAGAAGTACCCCATTGACCAACAGTAATTTGCCACCATCTTTATTTCAACTGTGTTGCTGGTAGCACACGAAGAACAGGACTACATTATGTTTCCATTTATTGTCGTTTTTCTTCTCGTGTGGTTTAAGTTGACTAGTTGTCTGGTGTGTCAAACCTTACTATAGGTCATGGATTGCTTTTTGATCCTGACGGAAAGAGAGAGAGAAGAAAAGAGAGAGAGAGAAGAGAGAAGGAGAGAGAGAGAGAGAGAGAGAAATGATGGCATATTTACCTATATTCACGCACACGCGCGTATGTCTGTTTTGTGTGTGTGCGCATGCGTGTGTGTGTGCGTGTGTGTGTGTGTATGTGTGTGTGTGTGTGTATGTGTGTGTGTGTGTGTGTGTGTGTGTGTGTGTGTGTGTGTGTGTGTGTCAGCAAGCATTTTCTTGGCTACGAATGCATAGAGTGTAACTGTGTCTGCATTCAATGCTCATTCCAGTGAGTGTTGTCAGTGTACACATTTTATGACCTATTTGCAAGTCACGTCCGACCCAAACTTCTTAAACACTGGTGAAAACCTGTAGCCCTTAGTTGATTTCTGATTTCTATCAGCTGCCTTATGAATTATTCTCTCAGTATTATATGTTTGAATCCCTATGGCTGGGGCAACATTTTGATCTCAAAATCCACTAAGCGCCCCAACCTTTGATCACTGCCCCCGTGCTTCTGAGATTTAGGATGGTTTTGGGGTCTGTGAATAGGAGATGGATGCTACAAAACAACACAGTACTATCCGCTGTATTTGTTCTACGTGCTGCAGTCACTGCACTTGTCAAAGTACAAGCGTCAATAGGCAAAAGAATGAGGAGAAGACGTTGGCCTCCTGCACACTGATAACAGGAACCCGGTCCCTAACGTTTGGTACATATGTTGTCCACACCCGTCTGCATACAGATGACAGGGCAGAACGGCGTACAGCATTGATCGCCACAATGTTGGATCGTTAAAAGATCAACATAGCTGTGCTGAATGAGACCATTGCTCGCAGACAAAATCCAGCTCCGAGAAGTTGGAGGAGGCCACATTTATTATTGTGCTGGAAAGCCCAATGATGTTCCATGAAACTACGGTGTTGGATTTGCCATACAGACCACGTTTACAGTTTCTGTTTCTCAAGATAAAGTGTTCGCACTTGGAACGAATTCCATATGCACTAACATCACAGGTGCCATGTGTGTGGTGATCATGGCACAAGCCTTAAGCCTGCACATAAACTCATGAGCTGGAAAGGTCCTACCTAGCCTATGTTTTACCTAGTCTATATTTTATACTGATATTGTATCAGCCTATCATTGGAATGATCTTGGTTACATGTAAATGAGATGTGTATGTGTGTATCTTATCTTCAAAGAAAGGAACACATATATAAAGTAAATAAATAAATAATTAAGTTTGCAATGACGCTGGAAAGACTTGACCCTGCGTCTTCAGTTTTGCAACAATTATCAGTGCGCGCATCCCGAAGATGACAGACATATCCTGATCTTGCCGAAGAAACATTCTATATCAAGCTCAGCCATCTCATTGCGGCTCATCTTTTATATTTATTTATTTATTTGTCTATTGATTTATTCATTTATTTTAATTAATTGATTTATTTATTCATTTATTTATTTGTTTATTTGTGTATCTATTGCAGACGTTAGTGAACGTGTGGGAGTGGACTACTCCGCTTTACGAAACGTCCATGGACGCCATGGCACTGGTAAGTGTTACTTCATGGGAAGAATATTGCAACACCTTTTTCAGCAGAAAAGCACGCCCCTGAACTGGTGAGTGCACCACGATTCAAGCAATGGCACAGAGGAAACGTGCTTACCACACGCTGCATGGGAGGAACTGACGGCTGACCTGATCATCAGCTACTAACCAGCAAGCCGAATGTCCTGCTAACTCGGACAACCAAGGCAGCCATGAGCAAATCTCAGTGGAAGTTGAACATCGTCCATCTGCATAACAGCAAAGATGGCCACCAACAGAAGCTCCAGGAGAAAATTATCGAACATCGGGCTTGAGAGGCAAAATGTATGGACAAAATGGAAGTCCTTCAAAGATTCTATCCTCAGCACTATGACTGATATCCACAGTTTGTAAATCGTAATAAAACAGATTGGTGTGATGAACGTGACGGAGACCAGCCAGCGTGTTGACCAGCTCTACGCTAAACACAAGGAACAGATGAACAGTGAGACATGTAGGAAGAGACAGCAAAAATACCGACAAACAAACCAGCCTGTCCAACAAAAACTGCAGCTGATGAAGACCAATAGTGGGAGATGAAAGCTGCAGAACTGCAGGCAGTGGCTGATGCCAGCGATATGTAGTCATTCCGTGATTTAGTTCAACATACATCCGTACCTCCAGTTACTTCATACTGTTGACATAGAAAGCTGACATCTCATCACGGTGAGCTGACACTTTAACATACTGCTGAAAGGTAGTCGACAACACCTGAAGACGTCATAGCATCCCTCTCCTGACTGCCAGTGAAGGAATCTCTAGTGTACCCACCTTACTATGTGGAGATTATCACAGCTCTAAAGAAAACCACGCCTAGGAAGACACCAGGAGCTGATGGCATTTTTGCAAGAGATCAACTGAAATAAGGGCCAGATCTCCTTGAGAGGCTGACAGCCACGTTCCTGTCTTTGACTTGAATTAGAAGAAAGAAGTTCCTCGAGACTTTAACCTTTTGACTCCTTTGACTCCCTCACCCTATCCATCAGCTTCCTGCAAGAAGCTGGTGGATAGGTGAGGAAGTCAAAGGGTTAAGTTTTTGTTTGTGGCAAGGTTAACAATGCAGGATGCTGATGGACAGGGTGCAGGAGTCAAGGATTAAATGCATTATGATCATCGACACG
>JAPXFY010000014.1:80689394-80694394 GCA_030674185.1 Monoplex corrugatus
CCAATCAGTTGGCATCCTCATATGAAGATGTGGGATATGTTTAAATACATGTCATTTCACATTTGTCATGCTGTCTGTGTTATAATGTGATCCAGAAAAGGATTTCACTTCATGTACAATACCATGGAATCTGTGTAGTTGTTGCATGTTGTTGTTGCATGTAGTTGTTGCATGTTGTTGTTGCATGTAGTTGTTGCATGTAGTTGTTGCATGTTGTTGTTGCATGTAATTGTTGCATGTAGTTGTTGCATGTTGTTGTTGCATGTAGTTGTTGCATGTTGTTGTTGCATGTAGTTGTTGCATGTAGTTGTTGCATGTTGTTGTTGCATGTTGTTGTTGCATGTAGTTGTTGCATCAGTTCTCACTATTTGAGCCATGTTTTTATTCACAAAATGTCTTTACTCTAAATTACAAAATCGTTTTGTAATTTTTTTTATCGCGTGCAATCCATCTTGCTCCCGATCTCAAAAGAACACCTGCCATTCCATTTTCCGTTGATTGGTTTTTCATGCTTTTTTCTGTTGTACATCTGCAGCTTCTTCATCAGCTATATGACTGTTTTTGCTCTACCGTCAGACTTTCTTTTTCTTCTATTGTCCTACGTCTGATGTTTATAAGCAAAAAGTCTAAAAATGTGTCATCTGGAACTGACTGTTGGATTTTTACTTTTGGTATCAATGGATATGCTCTCTTACATATGGAAGAATTGGTTTTCTTTTATTATGTCATCAAACAAATTATTTGCTTAGATCTACATATTGTTTATCTTTCACCCTCTTCTGGTTTTTTCTCTGGTTTTTACGTGAAAGTTGATCTTTGGCAATCTGCTACATATTCTCACATGACCATACCCTTTCAGCTTTCGCTTTCTTTTGATTTATTTTGTTTTATTTTGTTGTCATTGTTGCTGCTGTTGTTGTTGTATCCTATTTGTGTGGTCATGATAGCTTATGTCAGATGGTTTATGTGTATATACCTATATGAATAGAAGATGTATTCTTTTCCTATCTCTTTTCTATTCATGATCAAGTATAATCCTTCGCTCGTTTTTTTGTTGTTGTTTTTTTGTCTACTGTATTAACAAATTTAGTCATTTTACGGTGTTCTTTTCTGTTGTTATCAGTAGATTAGCAACAGCAGATATGTTAGTTGGCCTGTGTGCTAATGTTTATGATGTTGGAAAAGAGTTTCATTTCGTTTCGTTGCATCTCTCTCGTTTCATTGCGTTCCTCTCTCTCTCTCTCTCTCTCTCTCTCTCTCTCTCTCTCTCTCACTCACTCTCTCTCTCTTTGCCCCCCCTCTCTCTCTCTCACTCTCTCTCTCTCTCTCCTCTCTCTGTGTCTTCTTTGAGACTGTGGTTTCTCACCTATTTACTAAATGCAACAGTCACTGGCGGGAGGGAAGAGAGATTGGGCGTTCCGGACAAAATATGCCTGTCATTTCCTCCCTCCGTCCATGTGAGTGAGGCTGGGAGAGGGGGTCAACGTACCGAGTCGCGACTTGGAGATAATATTGACGGATAGCTGGGGCGATGACTTGAATCTTCCTTTTCCCCAATCTCATTATTTGTCTGTCATCCCCCTCCCCTAACACTCTGCTCTCCCTCACTTTCCTTGCTTTGCTCTCTGTCTCTGTCTCTGTTTATGTCTCTCTGTCTCTCTCTGTGTTTCTCTGCCTCTCTCTCTATCTCTTTCTGTCTCTCTGTCTCTGTCCCTGCCTCTCCCTCTCCCTCTCTCTCTCTCTCTCTTTCCCTCTCGCTCTCGTTCTCTTTCTCTCTCTCACTTACGTGTTTGCTTCCCCCTGCCTTCTGTTTCGTTTATTTTCCATTTTTCCATTACCGGTTTGTTCCATATTTTGTTCCGTCACTAAGTACTTACACAAGGTTCACACAAATGGTAAGCTTGTGTGCGAGACCTCTGACATATGACAAGATTTAATGGGCTGATTGCGATCGATTCTGTATCTTTGTGCATGCGTGCCTGAGGTGTGTCTGTAGCTTTGCAGCAACGTGAGTTTAATGCTAAAACATAGATCATACTCCATAGGTCTTCTTGATTTTGTCAATGATCTTTTTACAAATTTCTGATCAAAGGTTGTTGTAAATGATTCACAATTTTTCAGTCATTTTCTAATAAGATTGTTCCATTGCAGACTACTGGAAAATACCTGAAAGGTGCACAACCTGAACAGCCTTCCCAAGCTGGCTGATATTGGTTATGTTGCTTGTAATAGAGGGGTGTTGTTCTAACTGTTGATTATGTTGCTTGTAATAGAGGGGTGTTGCTTTAACTGGTGGTTATGTTGCTTGTAATAGAGGGGTGTTGCTTTAACTGTTGGTTATGTTGCTTGTAATAGAGGGGTGTTGTTCTAACTGTTGGTTATGTTGCTTGTAATAGAGGGGTGTTGCTTTAACTGTTGGTTATGTTGCTTGTAATAGCGGGGTGTTGCTTTAACTGTTGGTTATGTTGCTTGTAATAGCGGGGTGTTGTTCTAACTGTTGGTTATGTTGCTTGTAATAGCGGGGTGTTGTTCTAACTGTTGGTTATGTTGCTTGTAATAGAGGGGTGTTGTTCTAACTGTTGTTTATGTTGCTTGTAATAGAGGGGTGTTGCTTTAACTGTTGGTTATGTTGCTTGTAATAGCGGGGTGTTGTTCTAACTGTTGGTTATGTTGCTTGTAATAGCGGGGTGTTGTTCTAACTGTTGGTTATGTTGCTTGTAATAGAGGGGTGTTGTTCTAACTGTTGGTTATGTTGCTTGTAATAGAGGGGTGTTGCTTTAACTGTTGTTTATGTTGCTTGTAATAGCGGGGTGTTGTTCTAACTGTTGGTTATGTTGCTTGTAATAGAGGGGTGTTGTTCTAACTGTTGGTTATGTTGCTTGTAATAGAGGGGTGTTGCTTTAACTGTTGGTTATGTTGCTTGTAATAGAGGGGTGTTGTTCTCACTGTTGTTTATGTTGCTTGTAATAGAGGGGTGTTGCTTTAACTGTTGGTTATGTTGCTTGTAATAGAGGGGTGTTGCTTTAACTGTTGGTTATGTTGCTTGTAATAGAGGGGTGTTGTTCTAACTGTTGTTTATGTTGCTTGTAATAGAGGGGTGTTGCTTTAACTGTTGGTTATGTTGCTTGTAATAGAGGGGTGTTGCTTTAACTGTTGGTTATGTTGCTTGTAATAGAGGGGTGTTGCTTTAACTGTTGGTTATGTTGCTTGTAATAGAGGGGTGTTGCTTTAACTGTTGGTTATGTTGCTTGTAATAGAGGGGTGTTGTTCTAACTGTTGTTTATGTTGCTTGTAATAGCGGGGTGTTGTTCTAACTGTTGGTTATGTTGCTTGTAATAGAGGGGTGTTGTTCTAACTGTTGGTTATGTTGCTTGTAATAGAGGGGTGTTGCTTTAACTGTTGTTTATGTTGCTTGTAATAGAGGGGTGTTGTTCTAACTGTTGGTTATGTTGCTTGTAATAGAGGGGTGTTGTTCTAACTGTTGGTTATGTTGCTTGTAATAGAGGGGTGTTGTTCTAACTGCTGGTTATGTTGCTTGTAATAGAGGGCTGTTGTTCTAACTGTTGTTTATGTTGCTTGTAATAGAGGGGTGTTGCTTTAACTGTTGGTTATGTTGCTTGTAATAGAGGGGTGTTGTTCTAACTGTTGGTTATTTTGCTTGTAATAGAGGGGTGTTGCTTTAACTGTTGATTGTGTTGCTTGTAATAGAGGGGTGTTGTTCTAACTGTTGGTTATGTTGCTTGTAATAGAGGGGTGTTGCTTTAACTGCTGGTTATGTTGCTTGTAATAGAGGGGTGTTGTTCTAACTGTTGGTTATGTTGCTTGTAATGCAGGGGTGTTGTTCTAAACTGTTGGTTATGTTGCTTGTAATGGAGGGGTGTTCTTCTAAACTGTTGGTTATGTTGCTTGTAATAGAGGGGTGTTGTTCTAAACTGTTGGTTATGTCGCTTGTAATAGAGGGGTGTTGCTTTAACTGTTGGTTATGTTGCTTGTAGTAGAGGGGTATTGTTCTAAACTGTTGGTTATGTTGTTTGTAATAGAGGGGTGTTGTTCTAAACTGTTGGTTATGTTGCTTGTAATAGAGGGGTGTTGTTCTATACTGTTGGTTATGTTGCTTGTAATAGAGGGGTGTTGCTTTAACTGTTGGTTATGTTGCTTGTAATATAGGGGTGTTGCTTTAACTGATGGTTATGTTGCTTGTAATAGAGGGGTGTTGCTTTAACTGCTGGTTATGTTGTTTGTAATAGAGGGGTGTTGCTTTAACTGTTGGTTATGTTGCTTGTAATAGAGAGGTGTTGCTTTAACTGCTGGTTATGTTGCTTGTAATAGAGGGGTGTTGCTTTAACTGCTGGTTATGTTGCTTGTAATAGAGGGGTGTTGCTTTAACTGCTGGTTATGTTGCTTGTAATAGAGGGGTGTTGCTTTAACTGCTGGTTATGTTGCTTGTAATAGAGTGTTGTTGCTTTAACTGCTGGTTATGTTGCTTGTAATAGAGAGGTGTTGCTTTAACTGTTGGTTATGTTGCTTGTAATAGAGGGGTGTTGCTTTAACTGTTGGTTATGTTGCTTGTAATAGAGGGGTGTTGCTTTAACTGTTGGTTATGTTGCTTGTAATAGAGGGGTGTTGCTTTAACTGCTGGTTATGTTGCTTGTAATAGAGGGGTGTTGCTTTAACTGCTGGTTATGTTGCTTGTAATAGAGGGGTGTTGCTTTAAACTGTTGGTTATGTTGCTTGTAATACTGGGGTGTTGTTCTAACTGTTGGTTATGTTGCTTTAATGGAGGGGTGTTCTTCTAAACTGTTGGTTATGTTGCTTGTAATAGAGGGGTGTTGTTCTAAACTGTTGGTTATGTCGCTTGTAATAGAGGGGTGTTGCTTTAACTGTTGGTTATGTTGCTTGTAGTAGAGGGGTGTTGTTCTAAACTGTTGGTTATGTTGTTTGTAATAGAGGGGTGTTGTTCTAAACTGTTGGTTATTTTGCTTGTAATAGAGGGGTGTTGT
>JAPXFY010000014.1:80701894-80704394 GCA_030674185.1 Monoplex corrugatus
CAGAGACAGAGACAGTCAGACAGACAAAGACAGAGACAGGCAGACAGACAGAGACAGAGAACAGTCAGACAGACAAAGACAGAGACAGACAGACAGACAAAGACAAAGACAAAGACAAAGACAGAGACAGAGACAGAGACAGACAGAGACAGACAGGCAGACAGACAGAGACAAAGACAAAGACAGAGACAGAGACAGTCAGACAGACAGAGACAGTCAGACAGACAAAGACAGAGACAGTCAGACAGAGACAGAGACAGGCAGACAGACAGAGACAGAGACAGGCAGACAGACAGAGACAGAGACAGTCAGACAGACAAAGACAGAGACAGACAAAGACAAAGACAAAGACAGAGACAGGCAGACAGACAAAGAGAGAGACAGTCAGACAGACAAAGACAGAGACAGACAGACAGACAAAGACAAAGACAGAGACAGAGACAGAGACAGAGACAGACACAGAGACAGAGACAGAGACAGAGACAGACAGACAGACAAAGACAAGACAGACAGACAGACAGACAAAGACAGAGACAGACAGACAAAGACAAAGACAGAGACAGGCAGACAGACAAAGACAGAGACAGACAGACAGACAAAGACAAAGACAGAGACAGTCAGACAGACAAAGACAGAGACAGACAGACAGACAAAGACAGAGACAGACAGACAGACAAAGACAGAGACAGTCAGACAGACAAAGACAGAGACAGTCAGACAGACAAAGACAGAGACAGACAGACAGACAAAGACAGAGACAGCAGACAGACAAAGACAGAGACAGGCAGACAGACAAGACAGAGACAGTCAGACAGACAAAGACAGAGACAGCAGACAGACAAAGACAGAGACAGTACAGACAGACAAGACAGAGACAGACAAGACAGACAAAGACAAAGACAGAGACAGTCAGACAGACAAAGACAGAGACACAGACAGACAAAGACAGAACAGCAGACAGACAAAGACAGAGACAGACAGACAGACAAAGACAGAGACAGACAGACAGACAAAGACAGAGACAGTCAGACAGACAAAGACAGAGACAGACAGACAGACAAAGACAAGGACAGAGACAGACAGACAGACAAAGACAGAGACAGACAGACAGACAAAGACAGAGACAGACAGACAGACAGAGGAAGACAGAGACAGACAGACAGACAAAGACAGAGACAGACAGACAAGACAAAGACAGAGACAGACAGAACAGACAAAGACAGAGACAGACAGACAGACAGACAAGACAGAGACAGACAGACAGACAGACAAAGACAGAGACAGACAGACAGACAAAGACAGAGAAACAGACAGACAGACAAAGACGAGAAGACAGACAGACAGACAAAGACAGAGACAGACAGACAGACAAAGACGAGACAGACAGAGACAGACAGACAGACAGAGACAGACAGACAGACAGAGACAGAGACAGACAGACAGAGACAGAGACAGACAAAGACAGAGACAGAGACAGACAGACAGACAAAGACAGAGACAGACAGACAGACAAAGACAGAGACAGACAGAGACAGACAGACAGACAAAGACAGAGACAGACAGACAGACAGAGACAGACAGACAGACAAAGACAGAACAGAGACAGAGACAGACAGACAGACAAAGACAGAGACAGGCAGACAGACAGAGGCAGAGATATGAAAAGAAGTGCTGGCCAATATTCACAAAAGCTCCGAGTTCCGAGGTTCTTTCTTTCTTTCTGTCTGTCTGTCTGTCTGTCTGTCTGTCTGTCTGTCTCTTTATTTGTCTCTGTGTGTGTGTGTGTGTGATTTTGTGTGTGTGATGTATGTGTGTGTGTGTAGTGTGTGGTGTGTGTGTATGTGTGTGTTATGTGTGTGTGTATGTGTGTGTATGTGTGTATGTGTATTGTGTTGTGTGTGTGTGTGTGTATGTGTGTGTTATGTGTGTGTTATGTGTGTGTATGTGTGTGTGTATTTGTGTGTGTGTGTAGTGTGTATGTGTGTATGTGTGTTGTATGTGTGTGTATGTGTGTGTTATGTGTGTGTTGTGTGGTATTTGTGTGTGTATGTGTGTGGTGTGTGTGTGGTGGTGTGTAGTGATGTGTGTTGTGTGTTGTAAGTTGTTGCGTAATTGCGAGAGATATGTAACAGCAGGACTCCACAGGGCTGTGAAATGTTAGTGTTGTCGATAGCATGTGCAGACAAAAACCAGTTCATTGCGTTTTCTGCTGATTTTTGTCCCATTCTCCGCTTCCAAGACACAAAGACAGCAATTGATGAGTTGTAAAGGTCTCGTGATCTCTCTCTCTCTCTCTCTCTCTCTCTCTCTCTCTCTCTCTCTCTCTCTCTCTCTCTCTCTTCTCTCTCTCTCTCTCTCTCTCTCTCTCTCTCTCTCTCTCTCCTCTATATATATATATATATATATATCTTCGGTCTGTCTGTCTGTCTATTTCAGTCTGTCTTCCTGTCTGTCTCTGTCTCTGTCTCTGTCTTTGTCTCTGTCTCTGTCTGTCTGTCTC